>JAKTPF010000008.1:0-551018 GCA_030557475.1 Wenyingozyma nanaspora | reverse complement strand
GGGGGGGGAACGGGGGAGAATCACGGGAATCTCTCGCCTGTTCTTTGTCTGATAAGGCACTTTGCTTCAAATGTCATGTAACATAAGTTCGCCGAACAGGCAATTATGGTACCACTAGCTTATGACGATAGTGCAATTCTTTAACTTAGTGAAACAGAGATAATACTTTGTACAATTTTCAGATGAATTGTTTTTGTAAAATAACTGACTGTAAGAAAAAAAAAACACATTTTACCATCCCACCAAAATAAATTGCTCTAGAGAATAGAGTTTTTTGGGGATATGGGGTGCCAAAACAAACAAATCTGTGACATATTAGCTGATCTGTTATCTTAAGCCTAATTGTTATTGTAGTACCCCAATTTAATTTATTAAGCGGAGTCTGTGTGGGGACTTTATCATCACGTTCATCGGCTCCGTTTTTAGCGACACTAGCTTCAAACAGTTTGCTTCGTCTCCAGAGAGGCACATGGGCAAAAAGTAAAAGTGAGTCAGCTGGCCTGGTTGGTTAGAAATTCTACCACAATTTAATCTATTATATTCTCTTTATTTTTGAAAAATTATAACCCGAATTATGTATCTATATAGGCATGTAATGAGTTTCCAGCTGAATGTAAAATTCAGGGATTTTAGCTAACATAACAACATGTAATTGAACCCTCCCAAACTAAGTATATTAAAAACGCGTTCCGATATACACGCAAAAGTAACCGATTACCTATTTAACTTATTTCCAAACGTCAAGATATCACTATTAGATGAATCACCTTTTTGTAATCTTGGACGTTCGCTCAAATTAAACACATTAACTGAACTGCTATTCTTTGAAAGTGAAAAATTATCATGACTCACCGATCTGTTTAAAATTTCTTTGACCCTATCATCAGTATTAGAATTGTCCAAGTTTCTGTTTCTTAGCTCTCTGTCTAAATCATCGATACCATTAACCATAAATCTAATAGAAGGTAAATGTACGGTTGAATTATTAGCCGTATTAGCTGTGTTAGTGTTTGAAATAGAACTTGGAGTTTGCATCATTGTACTTGAAAGACTGGTAGGTCTCAAAGTAGGGGATTGAAGAGGAGTACTCAATGGAGTCTCCGAAGGTGAGGTTATAT
This sequence comes from Wenyingozyma nanaspora, assembly GCA_030557475.1. Lineage (NCBI taxonomy): Eukaryota > Fungi > Ascomycota > Pichiomycetes > Pichiales > Pichiaceae > Wenyingozyma > Wenyingozyma nanaspora. The sequence continues at coordinate 549,900 of JAKTPF010000008.1, read as the reverse complement.
TGAAAATAGCCATGGATTTATTGATTTGGTCGGATGAGTTGAATGTTCCATTTGGTGGTGACGATAACACTGGGGAACTTGGCCTTGATTTCTTTCTCAAATTACCCTGTGTATCACTATCATGGTCCATTGTGGATGAACCAGATGAATTACTGTTAGCCGTAGTCATGCTGTTACTATTAATCATAGTAGATAAGGAAGTTGTGGATGATTGGTGAGAGTTGAGGAATGATGGCAGTCTGGTGATTGAACTATTAGAAGTCTTTCTTAGAGGTGTCATTCTTTGTAATGTAGACAAAGAACTTAAAGGAGGTAAAGCGGCCTTGTTATTACCTGAATTGCTATTATTGAAACTTCCTACGCTAGTGGTTGATGAGTTATTAATTGATCCTAATGACTTCAGTGAAGAAGATGAATTTGTGCGAGATGAAAGAGTAGAGCTAATATTTGGTGGAGGTGCCAATTCATTAAAGTAGTTAGACAATGATGGTGTTGATTTAACCGACTGGAAAGTTTTCTTCAATACAGGAGAAGTGGCATGGTCATGTTGTTGATGTGTTGGAGAATGAGGGACCGAGTGAACTTGGTGCAAATGTTGTTGTTGTTGCTGTTGTTGTTGCTGTTGTTGTTGCTGTTGTTGTTGCTGTTGTTGTTGCTGTTGCTGTTGCTGCTGCTGGGGTATTTGCTGTGGGAATGGGTATCCAATGACAGGCATATTTGAGCCCTGGGGAATGATATATAATGGAACCGGTTGTGGATATATGGGTTGACCATTTAAATCATAACCAATTGGCATCATCATTTGAGGCTGAGGAATTAAACCATTAGCGTCTTTTGGAGCAATTTGTATTGTTGTTGGATTGTTACCATTGGGGTCGTTTTGACCATTATTATTTCTAGACTTTCTAGGTTTTCTAACAGTTGGATTGGTATGGATCCTAGTATGTCTTGTTAATTCATCAGATCTCGAGAATCTTTTAGTACATCCTGGAAATGTACAACGATGGGGTCTTTCACCAGTATGTGTTCTAATATGCCTCGTCTGATGTTCTAGTCTGTGGAAACCTCTGTTACATAGAGGACACTTATAGGGTCTATCGCCTTCCTTCTTTTCTTGAGCACTGGAAGGATCGGAAGCAGCAGCGGGAGTTGCCAAAGCATTCATCACCGTATTTGGAACTGCACTGGTAGACAAGGGAACAGATGACATTGTATTGGTTTTTGAAGCAAATAATTTATGTACCCTTTTTTATTAGATTTTGCAATTGCTAATTTGTAATTTGAGGGATATATCGTATTTCTTGTATTTGTAGCTAAATATGAGTAATTACTCGTCTAGGCCGTCCGGATATATCGTGACCTATGAAGCAAACTGTATGGAGTGGAATAGAATGTATATAAAAGGTGTATGCTCCAGAAGAAAACCTGAAATAGCCGGTGTATTACAAAGGAAGAACAAAAAAAAGCACAAAGCGGTGACAGCTAAAATCTTCTTGTTTATAAGAGGAAGAAGAGCCACAGCGCTTTGCACTTTTCCACCCTCCTCCTCCTACTTTCCCGTCCCACCCATTTTTATTTTCTTTTTGTGCCCAGAAAAAAGAGTGCGGGAGCGAAAAGTTTTTCCGAAGCACAAAAGAAACGAGCGGGGTGCGCATGCTAACTTTGCGGGACGCAGTGGCCGGTGCTCGTGGCTAGTGATTGGGACGTAGCTATATATATATGTCTGCTATGCAATTTACAGTCTATGTATGATACACAGTTCAGCTACAATGCAAGCTAAGAAGGCAGTGATAGACCCACTGGAGAACTTCTCTGGTGTCAAAGTGCATTATTGAGTAGAGCAAATCGAAGTATTTTGCTGGGCGTTCGTTTGCCAGCCAGCGAAAACGTTTTGTAGAGGGAGGAGGCTGTGATGCAACGGTCTACTGTAATTTGAGACGATCGACTGCTATTTTTTTTTTTTTATTTTTTTTTGGTTTTTTTTGTAGATGGTGTGGGGGTGTTGTGGGGTGACTTAAACGTAAGAAGCGATCTGAGTGATTTAGCCGTAGCTCAGGAAAGGAGAGCGTACTAAAAACTTTTAGTAGTTTTCACTACCGAAGCCGGCAACGACCAGTTGACACTTTTACATGCTGGGTTGTTAATGGTATTGCATACTTTTATCATTTCAGGTTATCCTTCGGTTAAACTGTTACTTCCATCTGTAAAATGAAAAGAGCCGTCTATGAGCTACGGAAATACGTACATGTATTTTGATTTGGATTCGGATTTGTAAACTGTAAAGGAAGGTCCTAATTTTACTGTTCGGAAAAAAGAAATATTAAAACCGAAACGATAGGTATTGTTATTAAAGGCAAAATATAAACATATAAATAATAGTGAATGGTAAAACACAATATATTAAATATCCGAAGAAATGAACATGACAAAGATTAATGTAATTGATGGATGAAATGAAAACAGAATGAAGTAGGCAGGCAATATTTAGTTAATAATTATCTAGTGCAAAAGAATTATTAATTTAGACTTTTTCACTGCCTACTTTAGCTGGCATATCTGATGAAGAAGCTTCAATTTCATCAGTAGCAATAACATTTTCTTCGATTAATTGATCAAATTCATCATTATCATCAAATTCTTGTGGAAGGAATAAATTCAAAATAACACCGATGAAACCAGTGATGGCGAAACCGGTTTCCATAACTAAGATGATAGCGTCAATAAATGAAATTAATGATTTGTTGTCACCACTGTATGTAAAAACACCATCAAACCAAGTACCTATTAATGTAGCACCCATACCTGGGACTAAAGAACAGGTTAAAATAAATCTATCTCTTCTAGTAAATGGAGTGGTTGAGATAATCTTCAAACCTGAAACGGCAACAGATGTGAAAAGGAAAGTAGTCATACCACCTAAAACGGCTTTTGGAATGGCAACAAAAGCAGCGGCAAACTTAGAAAAAACACCCATAATAATTAAGAAGAAACAACACCAGTAACCAACAGTTCTAGCACCACATTTAGTAATGGAAATAACACCATTATTTTGAGCAAAAGTAGACATTGGAGTTAAGGTCATCAAAGCAGCAAGAATACCATTGAAACCATCTGCTAAAACACCACCTTGGATTCTGGAATCATAAATTGGACCATCAATTTCAATTCTGGAAACATCACAAGTAGCGGTAATATCACCAATAGCTTCCATCATTAAAACGATATACATGGCTAAGAAAGGTAAGACAGCTGGAGCATAAACGCTTAATTTGAAAGTATGAACCCAGATAAAAGTAACTGCTGGAGCTTCATCAATAGATGATCTGTCGAAGTAGTTACAAGCAGCGGCGACAATACAACCAACTAATAAACCAATAATAACTGCACAAGATTTCATGATTGGAGATCCCCATTTTTCAGCAAAGATAATGGAAACATAAACTAAGAAACCCAAACCAATAAACTCAGCAGAACCATACTCTAATGGATGTGGAGCAGTATCAGAAGGACAAATAGCATCAACACAACCAGATCCTCCAAGCCAATCCTCAAAACCGGATGAAATTAAACTAACACCAATTAATAAAACAACTGGACCAGTGACAAGAGGTGGGAAAACTTTTTGTAAGATTTTAGGTGGCATAAAAGATAATAAAACTTCTAACAAACCACAACAAGCGGCGGTACCTAAGAGGGAACCATAACCTTCTGGACAAGCTAATTCAGTACCATCAGCATCAGTTGAACATTGACCTCCAGAGTACATTAAAGGGAATGCATTTGAAACAATTGTAATGGTGGCAAAAGAAGTACCAACAACAGAAAGTAAACCAGTACCAATGAAGTATGGAGTAAATGGAATGTGGAATCTAGTGATTTGGATCATTGATAAAATACCAGAAACAATCAAAGCAGCAGAAACCAAATATTGAGTTGTAGCGGAATCCAAGTTAGCGGCTGATGCAATAATAATTGGAGGTGCAACAATACCTGCCAACATAGCTAGGGAATGTTGTAAACCTAAGAGAAAACCTAAGAATAAAGGCATTTCAGCGTCAATACCAAAGAAAGGTTGAATAACTTGTCTTTGTTTAACATATGGGATCTTTGGAGTGAATAAGTATGCGTAATCATAATCACCAATTAAACCCTCCTTAGTAGTCCATTTTTTAAAGACCTTCTTACCTGCAGCAGCGAAATCTACCATTTTGAAAGAGGATATATGTCAATATGATAGTTTACCTAAGAGACTTGATATACACTAAAGTGAAAAATACAGAGGAATCAGATCAATTACAAATGAATCTGTAATACTGTGAACATATTCACAGCAGGAACTAAGGAATTATTTATACAGAAGTAACCAGCTTGACTTGTGCCGTCTATATGCAGCCCAAGCAGCTTTTTTTCTTTTGTTCCTTATCAGTGAAAAATTTGAGTGCGATAACTGCATCGGGAAGTTGGTTGGCCAGTGGCTGCCTGTAGTTCCCTTACCTAAGAGCAACGGCATTTACCGACTTGTGTGCTGCAGTCCTAAACCTACCATAATTATGTGTGTGTCTGATTGTGGGCTTGCAGTACTGTATGCCGGCGGTGGCCTCTACTGGTTGGATAGAGACGCTTAGAAAATCATTCACTGCAGCATAGCTATTTGGTTATAGTCAGTTCTCAAGTAGATTACTCTAATTGGGGCGCATCATGTTTACAAGCTCAGGCTTCCAATCCTTCTACTCCTTTACGTACTAGAGTTACTACTGGATCTTGCTGCATTTAGACGCAACCTTTGAAAGACTATTACACACTGGCGCATACTATAGCGGTGCAATCCGTAAAGTGTAATGTAAAAGCTTAGAGCTGCACGCACAGACATCGTCTATAGGCTTTAAAATACTGCTTCTTATGAGCGGTTTCTCTCCTTGCCTTTCAGATTTTGACACAAAGAACTGCAGAAAGAAGACAAAATATCCTGAGCTTTCTTTTATTGCCTAAAGCATTGACACTGCATGGAAATAAACATTTTTGTAACAGATAGTATCAAATATCCAATTATTATATTGAGTAAGACAACGTAAAAATTGCTCTCCAGATTGTGGCATGTTACACATTAGCAGTAGATATGCATGGCTTTCAATCAGCATCTCATAACGCCAAAATAAAAAATAAAAAAATAAAAAAAACAGCCAAGCGGCCAAAAATTAACGGCTGTAAAGAGTAAGAATTTTCCACTTTAACCGCGCACTTTCACTATTTATTCGGGTCTGCGAGTATTGGCGCCTGCCAGTTTCCCTTTTTTGAAGCATTTTTAGGAGTTCGCCGTTGATTTGAAATATAAGATGCACCTTGGGTTTCTGAACCTATGAAACTTTTTTTTTCCCTGTGACTTGGTCAGTGAGTCTACCACATTGAGCTAACATGTAGGTGTAAATACTGGTAACTATTGAAGGTTTATATCCCGCTCAATACTTCGGCGTAAGTTACCTATCACTTGGCTATGTCATTGGCTCGGAGATGAGCTATCTTGAATTGAAAAATACCTTTGTAAAATTCGACGATTACACAACGTGATCGTAATGAATATGCCAATACGTGCGGTTGATAAACCAAGACCATTTAAAGTCACGAGAGTGAAAAATCATGTAGTTTACGAGTTCGATGCAAGTATATTTGGTAGACGACCAGTTTGACTCAATCTCAGATCGGTAAACTGAATTTTGCGTACAACCAAAACTCTTTTTCAAAAGCGTTCAAGCTAATCGACAAAGTGTACAGCATAATATGACTGAAACCCCCTGCTCCTATGGGAAAATTGTAATTTTTCAAAAAACTAGTACCATTCGATTGTAGGAGGACTCTTTATCCCATACTCCACAAAAAATGCATCCTGGTAAAAAAGACTACGGCATAACCGCTACTACTCATGCGGATGAAAAATATTTTTACGCAAAGTGATCATCACAAGTAGTATCGTGTGACAAATTTTCAAGTGCCTCTGCATTTACTGCAAAAACAGTTTTATATTATTGGCGTTCTCCACATGCCTAAGTTTTAGATATGGTATGCCTTCAGCACTTTTGTGTTCATTCAATGATCCTGACCACTTATCAAAAGTAAAGAAGTAAGATGCCCCATTTCTATGAATAGGTCTTGGTGCATGTAGTTTAAGCAACATTACCGTAGAAACATATCATCACCTCATTTATTTCAGATTGAGGTACGTCGCATGCCCAGAAACTGCAGAGATTTATATATGGAAAACTTTCACCAGACCATCATTCGTGTGTGTATAAACCCGCTAAAAAGATGGCTAGCAATTAATTTGATTTGGCGGCTGCTTATACATCTTCACGTGAAAACCGTTTCGCTTGCAAAATAGCCATCAGCAAATACTCCCCATTTGAGCGACGAGATTTGCTTAGTGAGACGGTGTTTGTTACTTTAACAAGTTATGATGTGGCGGTAACATCGTAAGTAGCAGTAGATCAAAAATCTGTTTGTTCTAGCGCAGATTTCATTCCAGATAGCCTTATCTCTTATTGAAGAATGACAACTAGTGCGCGGTGAAGCACCGGCGTTGCTGCAAAGCAGACAAAATTACTTGCAGCCAATTAACGCTCTTTGATAGCGATAGTGATGGTGGTAATGATAACCCCCTATAATAATCCGTGCACCTCCATGGCACAAGTTGTAATAGTGACAGACCTTAGAAAGGCACCCAATAAGGGTTCAAACTACTTTTCAGGGTCTATGTCAAAATGCTAGTGAATAAATTAACTTTTATAACAAATAGCTATGTATTTACATATATAGACAAACACATTAATCTTTTGCAACGGTGATACCAGTCTTACCCTTCTTCATTTTGGCTTGAATTGGTTCTACAATACCTTCATTACCAACACCTAACGATTTGCCTTTTTCCCATCCCATCTTCTCCAGTAACCTTCTTCCTATGTTATCATGTGAAATTTCTGGTGCATCATGCGCAACTAGTGAACCCTCGGTGTATTGACCAGTAGCGGAAGAACGGCCCTTATGAGTTTTCTTCGCTTCTTTTTCTTTTGCTATTAGATCTTGAGGTTTTTTGACATCAGTTCTATGAAAGATGGGCCTTTGCTTCAAGATTCTTTCAACTTTCAGGTAGTCTGGAGACCTATAAAATGTCTTCTTGCTTTTGATAACAACTACAAAAGTATCCTTTCCTTTACCCAGTTTTCTGTGGGACATATGATAATGATCTGCTATTTTCTTTATTGTTTTTAATCCATGTGGATCTAAAGGTGGAAACCTCATCGCAACACTATCTTCGTCTTTATAAAATCTCTTGAATTCAGCATTAATCTCCCGTATCCACATTTCATAAGGGTACTTAGTCAATAAATTAGAATCCATGGCTTCCATTGCTTGTCGTTCTTCCTGTTTAGCTCTCTTTTTATCTTTTTTCGAACTATTTCTGAACAAAAATTGATTTATTAACTCCTGCCTCATTTCAAGATCATCATCAAGTATTAATTCGGCTTTGTTACCTTTACCCTTCTTTCTTATACTTTTAGTATTGACTTCTAAAGGATCAATTTGTTTTGAGTTAGCAAACGCCGCCATATGCTTCAAATCGTCTTGATCAATTTCAAAATCGGAGTCAACCTCACCTTCCATATCCTTTAATTGAGTATCTTCATCTGGAGAGCTATCGTAAACAAACTCAAGTCCATCACTTTCCGATTCCTCGGATTCATCACTGCAGATATCTGCTAGAATAAATTTCATAAACGCATCAACTCTGTGACTGGGTAGACCATAATCAATTGCTAAATCAATAAACTCTTCTCTCTCAACCCACCGGAGTTCATTATCTCCAAAAAATAGTGTGGATTGAGTTTCATATAGCACTTCACTACTACCATTTCTTATTCCAGAAACTTTGATTCTTGATACATCAAACGCTTCATAATCCTCGGGCAAGAACCCAAATTCAGGGTCCTCATCGTCCTCGCCATGGTCTTCTTCCTTTTGAACCGTTTTGTTGCTGTTGTTAGATTCCGTATCTGATTCTTTGACACTACCCATTTGTAGGGGATTCATGTTTTCTTCGCTATCACTATCCACAAAGTCACCTAAGTCATCTGCGCTATCAAGGTCCTCAGAATCTGAGTCATTATTTCTATTTAAATCTTTCATTATGTTGGAGATATAATCTTTAACAGAGTCCCTGTAATAATCATCTTCTTCATCCTCTTCTGAACTGCCGTGATCCAATCTATAATCATCGTATTCTCGCTCTTTTTGATTGAAAAAATCTGCTTGTTTGGAATGCTTACTTCTGGCACTAGGTAACCTTATATACATTTCACCATCTGAGCTTATATCTGGTTCTGCGATAAATTTCCCGACTCGTATTTCTTTGATTGAAGTGCCAGAGCTCTCGGTTTCAGAGCCCTCGTTTCCCTCAATGTCCTCATGGGATCCACTATCAGCTCGATCTTCTACTTTGTAGTTTGCTGAATCTGGCGCTGGAACTTCTTTGTTAAGGTTCTCCTGCAACTCTTGAGACGCCACTTCAAACGGAAGCGTTGACTCCACATCTTGTGATTCCACATCTTCGGCTAAATCTTGCTTTATAAATCCTTCCTCGTCATTAACCGTTGAACTTACCTCTTTGATTGATGAGAAAGGTTCATCTTCTTTCACATCTAACTTGGAAGTCAAATTTATCATTGAAAGTTTTTTGGTCAATTCGAAAGATGGATCATATACTTCAGAAGCTTTCACAAACTCTATATGGTACTTTCGAAGCGGTTTACTTAATGTCTCCTCTAAATGATCTGTCGTATAAACTGCTTCCTTATAAAATGAATGACTTTCTTTACCTCTTCCTGGCCTTTTGCTTAGTGCTCTCATCGAATTCATAGCAGGCACATGAACATCGACATCCAAATCCAACAACTGGGTATATTGTCTATTATGGAAATTATTAATGTCATCTAAGAATGCATCATCCCTGCTATCATTGCCGTTTCCTTTAGATTTTCCTGTCTTGAAACCTTGGCCACTGGCTCTCCCTCTTCCTCTTCCAGAACCCCTGCTAGAACAGCCACCTCTACCTCCACTTTTACCTCTTCCTCTACCTCGGCCTCTTCCATTGTTCCTGGCCATTTTTATACCCTTTGGAATTGCTTAAATGTTATTGTGACCATATGAAGAACAGAGAATAGACGTTACTATGTTTGCCTTTATCAACGCTTACAATACGAGATGCCTAGTAACTCCAAACTATAATAAGTACGCGAGCCAGAATCTGTCATTTTTGTGATGTGCGGCAGACTGATAGGCACCAGTTAGTATGGGGCATCTACAGCTAATCTAAGACAACTAGTTATTATTATCGTGTCGGCTGCTGTCAAGATCCAGTGGTATTTGGCTAGGGTTGTAGGTTTATGAACGACGAGTGCAAGTTTAACCTTCTCTGTTGAACTTAGCTTATCATCATTACGATGAGTTCTGTTAACGGTTTCCAGAGAGTGATAGATTACATTGCTGATAAAGAAGCCGCAAATGATGACTTGAACAATAACTTGATCGTGCTGGGGCAGACGTATCAGTCATACAGTGATCTGTTAGAAAATGAAAGTGAAATGGGGATCGAAACTTTGGACAGCTCAATGGATTTGTCCACTGTTGCTACGGATAATCTTGAAAATGAAAAAATCACGGGTAGTGACTTAAAAACACCCGAAAAAGCAAATAACCAATTTAGTTTTGATAAGAAAATTAATGAAATCAAAAATTATTTCCATAGCTCAAGTTTGTTTGGTGGAAACATTCAACAGCAAAAGCAACTGCCATGGCCAAAGGATTTTCTGAGTGACGTGTATACTAGAATATGGTTGACTTATAGGACAGGCTTTCCTATCATTGAAAGAGCACAGGACGGCCCACCGAGTTTGAATTTGGGCGCTATAATACGAGGTAATATAGATCTTAGTAACAGGGGTTTTACCACAGATGCTGGGTGGGGTTGTATGATTAGAACAAGTCAGTCATTGCTGGCTAATGCTTTACTTCAATTGCATGTTGGAAGGGAGTGGAGATATGGAAAAGAAGATTTGGAAAACTATCATGAGAAGAATCTTAAGCATACTGATATCATTTCATGGTTCATTGATATTCCACCTGCTCCTTTTTCGATTCATCAATTTGTTGAAGTTGGCATGCTATGCTCAAGCAAGAAACCTGGTGAATGGTTTGGCCCCTCTGCCGCTTTAAAAAGTATTGAGATTTTATGTGACAGATTCCAAAATGCTGGCTTAAACGTATACCGTGCAACTACTAATGGAGAGGTTTATAAGGATGAATTGCTCTCACTTGCGTTCAGTGAGGAGGATGTATTTAGACCTGTGTTGATCTTGGCTGGTATCAGACTTGGTGTGAAAAATATTAACTCATTATATTGGGACTCTTTGAAACATAATCTGTGCATGCGTCAATCAGTAGGTATCGCAGGAGGCAGACCTTCATCTTCGCACTATTTCTTTGGATATCAAGGCGATTATTTATTTTATCTGGATCCTCATGTTCCGCAAAAGGCACTGTTGACTACTTCTTCAGAAGAAACTGATGAAATGAACAGATCTAATTACATTGAAGTGTCGTCTCATATTGATATTAGTTCAGTACATACGAAAAGAATCAGAAAATTGCATTTGAAAGAAATGGATCCATCTATGCTGGTGGGTATTTTATTACAGTCAAAAGAAGATTTTGACGAGTGGGAAGCTTCGATCAATACTTTTGAGTCAAGTTATAAGATTATAGATTTGTTTGATACCAAGGCTGATGTTATTCCCGTTGGATTAGGTAAGCTCACTAGATCAGGAGCATCTTGTACAAGCTTATCCTCGGATATGTCACGATCAGAATTACTTCACGGCAATGACGCTGATGATGAGGACTTTGTCGATATTGGCATGAGTGCGTTTTCGGATCAAATACGAGATCAAAACCGCAACCAAGATGGAAGTGATGAACCGATGTCAACAGAGGCAACGACAGAGCTCTATGCAAGCCTCGACGGAAGGCGAAACTCGGCTCCTGTGATGGTGCAGACATCTGATGCCTTATATGAGGGGCCTGACTTGGACAAGTCAGCTAGTGATTATCCAACTGAGTCAATTCTAGAAGAAAATGCTAATGAAACTTTTGAAAAAATAGAAAAACCCGATTACACTGGTGAGCCGTCTGAAAATTCGGAAGTCTTGCAAACATATAATGGCTCATCTGTGTAAGTACGTCTTTTTTTGGTATGATAAATAATCGCTATATAACGAACAGCTGGTATATATAATGGATTAGAAATGGGTAGCAAATGTTTAAGTACAGTTTAAAAAAAAATGTAAAGAAAACACAACAAAACAAAGTCCGTAACAGTAATGTGTCCGGTGCACGGGTTAAATGCTTATAATATATACCATTTGGCGTTGCCAAAAAAATGCGTGTGCTTTTCGATTACTAGTATTTTTAATTGATCCAGAAGCTATTAGCACTTGATTATTTGTTTTGGATGACCCATTTAAACTTCAATTGAGCTCTTGGTTCTTAAAAAAGTGATTGTTGACACGTTTTTGTTTTTACTTTTACCATTCAACTAATTTTCAAATGGACTTTTACTCATTCACCTCCCTTTCAAGGTTGAGGTTTCAAGTTGTTCCAGTTGACAATTTAAACAAGACTAAGTTTGAAACATATTTCCATGAGTTGCAAATGTTGAAAGAAATTCGATTGTCCGACTTATCTCCTGTTTCAGGGTTATTTAATCCACAGGGCTATCCACAGGGGAGAATTGTATACAATTTTGAATCCACAGCTAATACTGAATCGCTTTTACTTCATGATTTTGAACCACATAGAAAGACATTCGGTTGCATAGCAATCGCTGAATGGAAGGAAAGCATGGATGCAACTAAAATTGAGGAATTGAAATCAGAACTTGATAGAATATACAGCTTGTTTATATCGAATTACCTATTAATATTTGGAGCTCCAGAAAGTGCTGAATTGTCGCAGTTTGCAAACGTCTATTATGTGCCAAAAGTACAACTTGTTGAGACAACCATTTGCGATCTTAGCTCAAACTTTCTTGGAAAGCTATCCACATACGTGTCGTCGTTTCAGCATGTCACATTAAGATCGCCGGGCATAATTATACGATCAAATGGTAACGCTAGTGCGGCAGATCCATCCAGAAAAATTGCTGGATCATTTGAACTTAGTAATTCTGAAAAAGTTAAAACAGCTAGAAACACAGGTAGAAGATTAAAACTCTTTGCCAATTTTTATTTACTGACTGGTAAATTTAAAGATGCGTTGATTAACATTTGCGAGTCTATTGGCCTGCTCAAACAAACAGCAGATGCATTGTGGTTGGCTTCAGCATTAGAATGTTTAGCTGTTTGTATCATGCTTTTATCCTACCTGGAGGCTCCCTTTTCGTTACCACCTAACATAAGCGCTCTTGTCGAATCCAATAAAGATTCTCAATTTGGTTCTTTAAGGTCACCATCTCCAGTGTCGTCTCCAAGAACGTCAATGCAATCCAACTCATCACATTCAAACAATAATGCGAGTCCTCCACTACAAAGCTATACACCTGAAGGTGCCATTGAGCTGATTTCTAAAATCATGACGAAATGTTTTTTCTACTACAAAGCCACGGTATCTCAGGGAGATGAACAAGTTCCAATGATAGTATTTATAGAAAGCAACTTAAGATTTATTACTCTTTTGGCTGCTATCAATGTGGAAGGTGCAGCTAATTTTCAAGTAATTAGAAATGCAGTAAACTCAAGGTATAGCCTGAATAATAAAACAGTTGAGACTTCTGCAGAGCATGATATTGCTGCAGTTTTTGACTCCGTCGGCAATGTGTTTGGTTCCGGTTTTAAAACCATCTCAGTCGCTCAAAAATGTGCTGTATATAACTGCTTGATTGCAGTTTACACTGCGTTGAAAATGGATAGAAAGAAATCATTTGTGTTGAAAGAGCTTTTAGATACTATCAATTCTGCAAGGCTCCTAGACTCTAAAGAGGTACAATATAGCGACGTCGAATCAATTTTAAGCTCGCTGGTCACTGCATACAAGGTGTCATCAAAAGAAGGCTCTTTTATAATGCAAAAAAAGGTTTTAATTCTGATATTCAATTTTTGTGGAAAACTTGAAGACAAAGCCGGTGTCTTACATTACGGATCAATACTTCTTAAATCTTATCGTGATAGCCTAACAGATGATGAGCAAATTGCCATATACAAAAGGTTGAAGTATTACAGCAATAAAAATGAAATACCTAGCAAGTACTGGGATCAGAATCTACTGGTTTCCTTTGTCACAAATAGTATAAAGAAAGGAAGCCGTTTTATCCAAGGGGAAACAACAGATGCTACATTAACTGTGAGAAATCCGTTTGCTTTCCAAATCGAAATAAGTGATTTGAAAGTTTCCACTACCGGTTCCTTTTCTTTAGCAACGGCGGTAAACGTTAAGCCTAAATCTTCCTCAAATAATAATGACTCAGGCTCTAATAATGCTATAGTTGTAAAGCCAAAGTCAAATTTACAAATTTTGCTGTGGCTTACCCCTATTGATGAAGGTAGTCTTTGCATTGATGGTATTGAAGCCAAAGTTGGTGTTTGTGAAACTCAGCTCTTTCATTTTGATGTACCCAAGGTTGAAGAGGTAGAGAAATTTAAAGACTTGGATTTTTCCAACAAGGTAGGCACTATCAGAGATAAAATCGAGTTCTTGACCCTTGAACCAAATTTATTCAAGTATGACGTGCTGTATATGCAACCCATACTATCTATCGTTGATGTAAATTTAGAAGATAGATGGTTTATGCTATTAGAAGGAGAATGCAAAAAGTTTGAAGTTCATTTGAAAAATACTTCGAATGTAGAAATCAATCAGATGGCACTTTCCTTTATGGACTCTACAGTTGAGCCATTGCAGGCCCTGCTGCAAAATAAGAATCTTCCCTTGAATGAAATATACGAAATTGAATACTATTTGATTAAAAAACAGGCATTCAAGGTTTTGAACAAACACGAAATGTCCATCATTCCTGGGGGTAACGATTTTGTTTTGGACATTGAAATTTGGGGGAAAAGAGGTATAAATGAAGCTTCTTTGCTCTTGGAATACTCGCATCAAAAAGAAGGAAAGCCAGTGTCATTTTATAGAACTATAAGTGTTCCTGTAAATATCTCCGTTTACACTAGTGTGGAGCTTGCAGGATGTGACATCATCCCATTGACGTTGTCAACTAATATTATCAAGGATAGTGATATGGGATGCTGGAAATACTTGAAAAAAATGGTGAGTTCAGGTCATAAGATTACCGATTTCTGTCTGCTTGCACTTGATTTTAATAATGAGTGGAATCAGAAAATGGAAATTGATTTGTTTTGCTTATTGGAAGGATCAACTGTATCAGACTTTCAGGAATCCAACCATTTGATGAAAGACTACCCTAAAAGCACCACCTTCACTGACAAGCGAATTATTCCAGCGAGACGAAGCTCGAGGGTGTTTATACCTGTTAAAAGAATCAATTTTTCCACTGAATCATTAGAAAGAAGAATTCCAAGTTTGAGAAATAAGCAGTTTATTATGGACTATAAAACTCCCCGTGAAGAGCAACGATTTATTAAACATGCATTTTGGTACAGAGACGAATTGCTCAAACGTTTGAAGGCCTCATGGAAGATTATCGATGATGACTCGGAAGAAACTGATGATATTTATTTGGGTAGATATGGAGAAGTAGATTTGAGAAGCATCAGATTTTCCTCACGTATGGTCAATATTTTAGAAGTTGAAAAAGTGGGATTAAGTCTTAAATTGCTCAATAGAGATGGAACAACGCCCGATATTTCTGCTCTCAGGCTGAACACGTTTTATACTATTGAAGTAAACATTTCAAATAGAAACTCTCATGCCATAACGGGCTTGATTCGACATATACCAATCTCGAAGTCTAATATTAGCGGTTCCATAGACAAGAAAATACTTTACAATGGAGTTTTACAGTATAGCATAAATGATAGTATAGAGCCAAGTCACTCCAAATCATTTCAAATTGGGATTGTATTCTTGGAGCGTGGCGAATACCAGTGGGGATTAATGTTTGACGAAATGAATGGCATGACTCTTGGACATACTGTTTTGAGACAGCAACATGTCTATAATGAACAACTCATAATGAAGGTTGTTTAGTTTACTTGTATTATATACATTTTATATTTGTAGATAGTTTTGAAAAAACGCACAATCCTAAAATTTTTAGTGGAAGTATTTGATTGTCTATTGTGCAACACAAGCTTCTGGAATTTTACTGTGAACAATTTCACTTCCATATTGTGAAAACATTTTGATAAAAAATTGTAGAATCGTTGCGGCAGTGATTTGACCTGGAGATAAAATTTACCGCGCCTTGAAGTTAATATGAAAAACACATCCACTGCTATACATTCGAAGTGAACGGTCAAATGTTTTGAAAATAGAACCTTTCTTCTGATTCCCTACGGAGTATTTGATTCAATAAACAGCAATGTCTGGATGTGTAGTACGTGCATGTGGATGGCATAGCGGAATAGAGGAAAGCTATATAGCAGTCAATCCCACTGGTGAAGTGGTCACACTTTATCGCTCGGATTCTGCTGCAGAAGATGAAGATAAAAGCATAGTTAAAGTGGCAGAAAGAGGAGGTTTTGATGGCATTCAATGTATGCAGTACTCTCAATCAGATGTTGGACTAACAGCAGTTGGTCAATTGGATGGTACTGCTCGTATCTTCGATATCAATTCACCCACTATTCAACTAGATTTGAAACCAAAGCAAGCGAGACCTTGTAATTCCATCACGTTTAACGAAGAGGGCTTGGTATTGTTTGGCTATGATAGAGGGCGTCAAGATCACAGTATTCAAGTGTGGGACCTGAGGCATTTCTCACGTACAGGCTCGAATGATCACATTAGCAAACCTTTGACTACATATGTTCCTAATGAGGTGATATTGTCAACGTGTTTCTGCCAATATGAACCGAATAATTTTTTGGCAGGTAGTTATAAACTTTTAAGAGAGTTTGACCTCAGGACAAATCAGCCAGTATATCAAATTGCAACTAAATGTACTTCAAACATTTCCGTTGATCCATTCAATTCGTACACATTCGCATCCCATAGCGAGGATGGGACATTGGCAGTATGGGATAGAAGAAAACTGGTGACATCGTACATGTCTCAAATGTCCGCAAGCGGAATTACATCCAATTCATCGAATGTCAATGTGATCAGCGAAGGCCCTGTGTTGGTATTCAACAAGTTACTGAATGAATTTCAGAGGAAATCAGGTGGCTCTCCTTTCAGGTTTTCAACTGTACATAAAGACGAATTTGCTGCCCTTTTTGATGGTGATCTTATACGAAGATGGCAAATTGGAACATCACCTCCTTCGAAAACCGAACTTACAAAGTTTGATTCTGCAGTGTCTCAAGCGAAGGGTGAGTCACAAAGTCACACTGCTAAAATAGCTAAACCGTCAGACTCTTTTTTTGTATCAAAGGTATCGGATGTCAGAACAAAGTATGAGAGAGTCATTTCATTTGATTACTCACCAAGCAATACAGCTCAGTATGGTTTAGAGTTTGTTTGTATGAGGCAATCAGGTAGCGTTTACAAGATGTCTGTTACTCAATCACAAACAACTATTTGCTTCAATTCATTTAATGACATAAGTTTCAGTGGACCTTATGGCACTTGCTCAAAAATGGTGAAGGATATTGTTGAAGAGAGTTCAAAAATATCAAATAAGAAAATTGTTGAGTATGAAATGAGCGAAGCCAATGATACCAAAAAGAAGCAAAATTTTGTTTCTGGCAAAAGATTCAGCACTGATTCTATGGCGAACGATCCAGCGTATACTTCTGGTGAAGAGGAAAGTTACCTTGACAAAGAGGACAGCAATGAGGAAACATCCATATTTGTGGAAGACTCGAAAACGTTATTGACGTCTGATGTTCTTTTAGAAAATGATATATGTGCTACCATAAGAAGAAGGGCAATGTCAGGTTATGGAGTCGACGCAGATAGGAATATGCATGTACTTGAAATTTCTACAAGCTTCGAAACACAATTGCAACTTAGGAACACATGGAAATGGATTTCAATTTCCTACGATCTTGTTTCTGCAGGCAAAATGATTGCCAATGATTTTGATTTTAGCTACCTCGGTGTTTTGGGTATCTGGAATATATCTTTGGGGTTCACAAACTATAACCGATTTAATGGGTCTAGTATGGCCTCTGCTAAAGATGCTGCAGTGTTAGCAGCTAAACAAATAATTGATAGACGTGCACAGGAGACTAAGAGTCTGGCTGTTCCATTACTAGGGTTTAAAGGTAAAAGTAGCAAGGAGATTGAAAGAAGATTCTGTATGTACGTCATTGGCTGGGATTTTGGATCAAAGGAGCTTGAAGAAAGATATGACACGTTGATTGCAAAAGATGAATGCGAAAGAGCGGCCGCTTTTGCTGTGTTCCATGGAGATATTGGCAAAGCAGTTGAAATTTTAAGCAGCTCAAAGCATGAAAGATTACGAATTATGTCTACCGCTGTAGCAGGTTATTTTTCTTTTGGTGATGCCCAAGACAACAATACCTGGAAAGATCAATGTAGAAAGCTGTCATCAGACTTGGATAATCCTTACTTAAGAGTTTTATTTGCTTATATTGCGGATAATAACTGGTGGGACGTTTTAGATGAAACTGGACTTTCATTGAGAGAACGGTTAGGTGTTGCATTAAGATTTTTGCCAGATAACGAACTAGACATTTTTTTGAACAAGATAGCTGAAAATGTTATAGCAACAGGAGAAATAGAAGGTATCATACTAACAGGTATTACCCAAATTAAGGGACTTAAGCTTTTGCAATCTTTTGTTGATAGAACAGGGGATATCCAAACTGCAGCATTAATTTCCTCCTATGCATGTCCTCGGTTTTTCAGAGATGAAAGAGTTGAGAGCTGGATATACAGCTACAGAAAACTGCTAAACAGTTGGAACTTGTTTGCAATCAGAGCAAAATTTGATGTCGCTAGAACAAGGTTGTCAAGAGGTATAGATGGTAGAATCCAGACCAAAAGTATACCTGCACAGGTGCATCTTCAATGTTCCAAGTGTCACAAGAGTATTTCTTCGCAAGCCAAGAATTCTAGAGTCACTGCAGGTCATAATATTCCTGCATCTAAGTATCCTTACAAGCTATCTCAGAACAGCATGAACAGTGCTTGCCCCCACTGTGGGTATTCGCTCCCAAGATGCGCCATTTGTTTAATTGCCCAGGGAGTTCCCATCCCTAAAGAATCTAGCTCCATCGATTACGGTGATGATGTACCCAAGGCTGAAACTGAGTTTAAGTCCTGGTTTAGCTTTTGCCTTTCGTGTAACCACGGAATGCACGCTGGACATGCCGAGGAGTGGTTCTCTAAACATTATGTGTGCCCAGTCCCAGACTGTAACTGTAAGTGTAATAACAAGTGACGGGTATCCATATAATATATACATACCTTATGTAGTACGAAGAAAAAAAAAGACGTAATGGATGAGTGCTATATATAAGCACGCCGGGGTACAACATTTCGCTTTGAAGTAAAGAAAGTCGTACGCGCAACACGAAAGCCGCCCCTTTTAGTTTGGAACGAGGCACTGGATCCAATGCTCACAATGCTCATCACCTGAACAATCAACAAACAGTACAAACAAGCGCTGAAATTGATTTCTTTGTTACTATTGAATTGTGGAATAGCTTCAAAGATACTTCTGCCAGTCCGTGTTATAGGTCATACTTTTCAATAGACCGCTATTCTTTACAGTTTTCATTTGTGTTCCTGTGGGCTCTACACTGACACAACAGACGGATCAACACAGATCAATAGTGTATTTTTCTACTCATTCGAATAGAACCATAAAGCTTTTTGAGTTTGTTGAGACAATAGATCTTTGGTTTGAAAATGCCAAACAACACAGGAGATGTCACTAACGACATTTTAAAGAAGATAGAACGAGAGAAGAATAT
The DNA here is from genome assembly GCA_030557475.1 of Wenyingozyma nanaspora. Taxonomy (NCBI): domain Eukaryota; kingdom Fungi; phylum Ascomycota; class Pichiomycetes; order Pichiales; family Pichiaceae; genus Wenyingozyma; species Wenyingozyma nanaspora. The sequence goes on along the minus strand of JAKTPF010000008.1, from coordinate 530,776 downwards.
TGTATTGGGTGCCAAAAATCTCAGAAAGGAGACTACCAACCCTCAAGTCATTCAGAAATGTAACACGTCAATCAGAGATGCACAAAAAAACATTGAGTACTTGGAGCAGACTTTAGCCAACCTCACAGTAACCGGCAATACAACCAGCAAACCAGCATTTACTGTTCTTGATCTCTTGAGATATGAGTGTCCTTCCTTGGGTCACAGGATTCAGTATATGCTGCAGCAATTGGAATTTAAGATTCAAGTAGAGGAACAGTACAAGGAGGCTAATGAAAAAATGATTAAGTTGTATCAGCAAGAGGATGATCGTAGAAGCAGTGCTATGAGTGCTATGGCCCAAGGAGGGAGGATTGAAGGAGATAGAAAGATCCAATTGATGAAAAAAGCCTTGAAGCAATACCAGCATATGTATGTGGATGTTGATCAAATCGCACGTGAAACTGCAGTAATGAATACATTTAGAAAGAATCCTTTAAGTGGAGAATTCACGATCAAGGTAACTGCTATAAGGAATGTTGACCATATTGCTAGCCCTTTATTTTCAAAAAATCCAGAGTCAATTGTGTCAATTAAAATTGATGATGTTGAGAAGGCAAAAACAAAATCATCAAGAAATGACCGTTGGAATGAAGAATTTAGAATAAGAGTCGATAAGGCAAATGAAATTGGTATTACAGTTTATGATAAAAGTGGTGATCAACTGATTCCAGTAGGTCTACTATGGCTTCCTTTGTCCGATGTTGCTGAGGAAATCCGTAGACGAAAAGTGAATCAGAGTAATCAAAACTGGATGAATGCTTCAAGTCTTCAACATGATGGTCGCTCTGTCAATGATAATGCTACTCTTGTGGATGATTCTCCTACACTTACGGACGATTCTGAGACTAATACAGATTCAATTACGTCTACTTGTTGGTTTGAATTACAACCAGCTGGCCAAATGTTAGTCAGTATTGGATTTAATAAATCCATCTCCAAGAGAGCTGGAGGTGATGGCGCTTTTGGTGGTGCACTTGGCCGTCATGGTGCCATTCGTCAACGTAAAGAAGAAGTTGTTGAACACCATGGTCACAAATTTGTTCAAAAGCAATTCTACAACATCATGTGTTGTGCGGTCTGTACTGATTTCTTAAGATACACCGGCTATCAATGTGAAGATTGTAGATTTTTGTGTCACAAGAAGTGCTATAAAAACGTTATCAATAAGTGTATTTCAACATCAAGCACCGATCGTACACCAGAAGAAACAAAATTGAACCATCGTATTCCTCATAGATTTGAGCAAGTCACTAATCGTGGTACTAAGTGGTGTTGTCACTGTGGTTATATTTTACCATGGGGCCGTAAAAATATTAGAAAGTGTACAGATTGTGGAATTATGTGTCATGCTCAATGCTCCCACTTAGTGCCAGACTTTTGTGGTATGTCAATTGAAAAAGCAAGTCAAATTCTGAGTGCTATTAAATATACGGAAGAACATAGGAGTCATGCCCAACAATTAAGAAACGGGCGTGATAAAAATAACAACCAATATTTATCTTCTAACGCGTCTGCATATCCATCTAAATATTCATCATCTGCTTCTTCTATTACAGCAGCTGATAACAGTTCTGTTGCTTATTTGACAACCCCCAAACCAGTTAAATCCATTAGACGCCCACCACCTTCTTTTACTGATTCTGCTGCATCTAAGCTACCTTCAACATCAGATATTCATTCATATCCTAATGTTGCCAAAACTAATGATGATATTTCCAGCGCATTTTCCGAAAAAGAATTGCCTCCTATTTCAGCATCTAATATGCCATCTGCTAGACATCATACAACTGAAGGTTATACTCAGCAAAAACAGCAACAAATGTCTCCACAGAGCCAAAGAATCCCCCTCCAGCCACAACAATCTAGTAGCACAATTGCATCTCAAAGGAGACATGGGGAGAAACGTCAACATCGTCCTAAATATGGTTTAGATGATTTCAATTTTCTTGCCGTTTTAGGTAAGGGTAATTTTGGTAAGGTCATGTTGGCAGAATCCGTTCATACCAAGGCATTATGTGCCATCAAAGTTTTGAAAAAAGATTTTATTATTCAAAATGACGAGGTTGAAAGTACAAAATCTGAGAAGCGTGTGTTTTTGATTGCTAATAAAGCTAGTCATCCATTTTTGGTCAATTTGTATCAATGCTTCCAAACAGAAAATCGTATATACTTTGTTATGGAGTATATTTCTGGGGGTGATTTAATGTGGCACGTTCAAAAGGAAAGATTTAGTTTAAGAAGAGCTCAATTTTATGCTGCAGAAGTTTTACTTGCTTTGGAGTTTTTACATGAAAAAGGCGTTGTTTATCGTGATTTGAAATTGGATAACATCCTATTAAGTGTTGATGGTCACATCAAGCTTGCCGATTATGGGTTATGTAAGGAAGAGATGTGGCACGGAGAAACCACTCAAACTTTCTGTGGTACGCCTGAGTTGATGGCACCTGAAATTTTAAGAGAGCAAGGTTATGATAAGGCTGTTGATTGGTGGGCTTTTGGTGTTTTGCTGTATCAGATGTTATTAACTAAATCGCCATTTAAAGGTGATGATGAAGATGAAATCTTCAATGCAATCTTGACTGATGAACCTCTCTATCCTATCAGCATGTCCAAAGAAGCGGTTGACATTTTGCAAAGACTACTTACTAAAGATCCACAAAGTAGATTGGGTTCATCTCAATTAGATGCAGCTGAAATAAAGCAACACCCGTATTTTGCGAACATTAATTTTGATGATATTGCAAACTGCAGAATTGAGCCTCCGTATATTCCAGATGTTAAAGACCCTCGTGATCTACATTGCTTTGATGAGGAATTTACCTCCCAGGCTGCAAAATTAACACCAGTCAACTCCTTGTTGGAGCCTAAGCAACAAGAAATGTTCCGCGGGTTTACCTATGTAAACGAAAAGCTTCTGGAGGAAGAGTTCCCAAGACGCTAATTGTAATAAGTAAGCAGTGCATAGTACGTATTCACATACAATAAAGAAAGAGCATATAAGATCTAAAAGTGCCTTTTTAGCTGGTTCGCTGCCCTGAGCGAGCGAACTAACTCCGGATCTCGTGTGATCACTCGCATCTAAGTTTTTTTTTAGTGTAGCCGATAAGCATCGGCATCGCGTCTAAGCAGATAAGCCTTGTGCATAGAGAGAGGGATGGTGTTTTGGACGGATTTGGTTCATTACAGATATAACTCTACCCTATACTACAGCTTTTTCTTCCACTGTGTATTGTTTCTCTTTATTTGGCAAGGCTTTCTTCTTTTTGAATGGCTAGTATACGAAAATGTTCAAGTCATCAAAACCTAGAAAGCTGTCTAGTGGCGGTGGCTCGGTTCACTCTCCGTCTACGGCAAGTGATTCATTTACAAACGGATATAGCGTACCTTCGGAGAGTCCGCCATTTTACTCAGATCACACTGCTACCAAAGCACAGTTTAATGATTTTAAAGAAGAGGTAGGCTATTACAAGAGGACGGCTTCAAGAAGATCGGTTTTCACTTATGCAAAAAGAGCATGGAAAAGAAAAGTTCCTCTTGTTTTACCACTACTATTACTTGCACTTGTTTTCTATTCACTTCAGAAAAGTGGTGCTCCTAACACTATTTTTTATATAAAGGAGAGGCATGCTGCTGGTATGCCAGAAGTGCAGAAGCTCTTGACTTTGTCCGCTGAGCAGTTGAATGAACTTGACCTGAAACAAACTAAAGTGGTTTATAATACATCTTACTGGCAAGACCATATTTTTGATCCTAGGCTTGCACCCAGTTTGGCATTGTATACAATAAGAAAACATGTCAATGAACAGGGCATATTAGATCCCACGTTTAAGCTACCCTTTGAATGGCATGATTGGTGCGATATTAATCAAAGGCTCCAACCAAGCCATATGTGGCTTCTTCATAATCGCTTGCCGTATAAATGCTCTGCATATAAGAGAAACTCGGGAAATACGCTATTCACCACTAACGTAGGTTCTACCTGCAAAGACCTAACTCTAAAAGAAATCCAGAGTTTGCCTTCAACATTGTTACCTCATTTTAAAATCACCGGCCCTGTTGATTCAAAATTATCGATTGATCAAAGAATTATATATGGAGGCTCGTATATTTTACATTCAATGGGCGCACCCAAGAGACTCATACTGTTAGGTGTGGGACCATCCGGTACCTCTCTTAGTATCCCAGCAATAAAGTCAGAAACTAATGAGTTTAAAAACAGCAATATGAAATGGATGGCCGAGCAGTACGTTGAAGAATATTATAACGTGCATCCAGCTGACATGCCAACTGAGGCATCTATTTCTATAAGAAATCAAGCCAAAGAATTGTCAGCAAAGTTGGTTACAACAGACCAATTAAACTTTGAAGAAACAAACGCCTTATTTGAAACTGCAAGAGTAATAGATAAACAAGTGACGCAGTATGAGTTATCGCATTCAGATTTTGATTGGGACTTCACAAAGGTTTTTAACAACCTTCGGTCCAAGGTCGAAATGGAGTATCAATTACACAAAGATGAGCAATCACCAATGCAAGACTGGTTTGATTATCAAATATATGAAACAGTCAAAAATGAGTATACCACTTACAATGGGTCTTATCCTAAATACTTTCATGAAGCTAGAACATTCGACATAAGAGGAGATCATTATGATTGGAGATTTTTTAATTCACCTAAACTTTCAGTGTACGAAAGAAGGACAGCCTTACACAAGATGTCTAAAGCATGGCTAAGGTTTGCAGCTAGTGCAAACATTCAAACATGGCTTGCTCATGGAACTCTGCTTGGATATTATTATAATGGAATGACGCTAAATTGGGATACGGATTTAGATGTTCAAGTGACAATGGATTCATTATACAAGCTTGCACGTAACTACAATCAATCATTAATAGTTGACACCACAATCAAAGATTCTAACAATATGTTTTCAGATATAGGACTTGGTTCCTATTTTCTTGACATCAGTCCTTCGTTTTTCTCAAGGGAATATGGCAATGGAAACAATGCAATTGATGCAAGGTTTATAGACATTCACACTGGCTTGTATATCGATATTACTGGTTTAGCTAATTCCAATAAAATAGAAAGTATGAAAAAGAATAGAATGGATGAGTTCAATAAGATGTTGAAAGCCAATCAAATAGATCCAGAAGATTATGAAGTTGACAAATTGTATCATTGCAGAAATAAGCATTATTACACTTTGAAAGACATATCACCATTACGGCGAGTTGCCTACGAAGGTGTTGAAGCTTTAATTCCAAACGATTTTATGAATGTATTAAACAGAGAATATCCTAAAGCATTTAGCACTCCCGTTTTTTGGGGACATACATTCAGGTCTAAATACAGACTTTGGGTTCCTCACTCCAAATGTGAAAAAGAAGATGAAATCGGTTCAACATGTCAAGATCTTGAGACACTGAGCGAATTTGAAATTACTAAAAAGTTCACTCAGCAGCATTCCCAAGAATTGAAAATGATTCAAAACGACAATTCGGTCGACAGAGAAATCATCGAATACCCTAATCTAAGAATTAATGATTGGCTTCTCAAGTATGGACTTGAAAAGCTGGGAATTTAACAGCTGTTAATGTATATTGACTTATTTAATTATTCACAAACGTATATATCTATTTTTTATTTATTTATTTATTTATTATGCATTGGTCTTCTATATATGTTTATTTATTTAATACACAGGAGTTTCCTGGCTGTTATAGGATGAAGTAATAACAAAAAAAGATATATTTATTTTGCATGATGATTCGAGCTTTGACAGCGCTCATTTACAACTTTGGGCCAAAACTTGTTTACTCAAGTTTTTCAATTTGGAAAGACATGGGAATTATATTAAATCAAATTCTATATATGTTTTCTATATATGTTTATGTTTGTAAGCATTTGCGTAGCAAATATTCATTCACTCTATTAACTCATTAAGGACATTTTGATTTCATTTGAATTGTTTATCGTAGTCTGTTAACACAAATCTATATTTGACGTCGTTCTTGTGACCTCTTTGAAGAACTTCTTTACAACCAGCCTCACTGATAGGAACTTTCTCGATCCAAGTCTTTAAATCATGTTTTTCAGCTAATTCCAACATTTCAAGTAACTCATGTCTTGAACCTAAATGAGAAGCACCCATGAAACAAGCATTGGCCATAAAAGATCTAGGGGTAACAGTAAATGGCTTTTCAGGTAAACCGACTGAAACAAATCTGGCACCAACATTCAAACACTTCAAGTAGTTATCTAAACTGAAGTTATCATTGGAGTTGGCTGCACAAACAATTAAATCTAATTCAAAAGCGTATTTATCTTCCCAACCTGGTTCTTCAGCAGTAGCAATAAAATGATCAGCGCCCAATTTAATAGCATCTTCCTTCTTGCTGTTGGATCTTGAGAAAACATACACTTCGGCACCCATAGCCTTGGCAAACATAATGGCAAAATGACCCAAGCCACCAATACCAATAATACCAACTTTTTTGCCTGGTCCACAACCATTTCTCTTCAATGGAGAGTACACGGTGATACCAGCACACATGAATGGAGCAGCAACCTCACTTGACATTGATTCTGGAATTGGAAAGGTAAAAAATTCGTGAGCTCTGACATGCGAAGAGTAACCACCTTGGGCTTTTGTGCCATCTTTGTAAACACCACCAAAAGTATGAATTTTCTTTGGACAGTACGTTTCATTACCTGACTTACAGATTTTACACTCTAAACAAGCTTGAATTTGAGCTCCAACACCAACTCTATCACCGACTTTGTGAAGAGTCACCTTTGGTCCAGTCTTGATAACAGTACCAACAATTTCGTGACCAACAACCAAAGGTAATGGTGGAACTCTCCAACCACCTCTTACTGTATGAATATCAGAACCACAGACACCACAACATTCAATTTTAATATCGACATCGTTTTCTTCAAATGGCTTTGGTGTGATTTCATATCTGCTCAAATCAGACCATGTTTCAGTTGAGGTACAGGCAAAACCTTCAAATGTTTCAGGGTAAACCATTGTCAATCTACGGATAATCTAGTTTTTCAATTCACAAATGGGTAACTAGAGTCTGCTTGCTCAATTGCATTAATAAGTTATTGTATGAGGAAAAGGGGACATTTATATTAGGCCCTCGTTAATTTTTTGCGCATCTTTCCCAATGCAGCATCTCCGAAGCGATTTAGTGGCGATAAGCTTGCTATGTAAAAAGCCGCAGTGACAGGTTTGTACTTTACATTTGACAAAGAAATGGTCATGAAAATTAAAGGGTGTATAGATATATAGATATATAAAAATATAAAATAAAGATGTATAAATAGGTATATATAGAGATGGAATATAGGAAAATTATGATTATAGGAATAATTTTTATTTTTTTTTTTGTTTTCAAGATCATCTCTGCAGATTAGTTGATGTTTATTTCTTCTTCTTTGGGATCAAAGATGCAGGATTGAATCTCTTTACCCTGAAAATATAATAACAAACGACCATGGCAACCAAATTGAAACCAATGTAAACACAAATAAGACCAATATTTCTCCATCTATGGTAAAAACTCATGCCTACGGTACCAAGGTAGTCATCACCAACAGAATAATGGCAGATTCCACAGTTGCTTGAATCATCAGGATTATCTAGGTAACCTATGTTGTTCTCAAAGTAAGTATTCAAGAATTGACCACATGTCATGCCTTCTGGTGGATCAAGATAATTCATCTCGTCTGCAGCACATGTAACTTTTCTATCGTGTAACAATGTTCCCAATAGATTTTCAATAACATATGTAAATGGTGAAGCTCTCCACATAAACTTCCAGAATCCAGGCATTAAATCAGGAGGTTGAACAACACCACAGAATGAAATAATAAAGTTCAAAAATAAGGAAACAATAACATTGGCAGATGGTAAGTCAGGAGAAAAGTAAATAACCCACAAAGCTAAGGAAACATGGTATAATTGGAATAAGAAACCATAAGTGAACCACCAAAAACCACATCTTGAAGGCTCGTTATCCAACTGTATTGGGAAATACCAACCAATAAAGTAAACTGTACCAAAGAAAATAGAGTATGGAATTTCATTAATAAACTGAGATAACAATAAAGTTGACCAATGGAAAGTATTTGATTTGGACTCTCTGACTTCAAATAACTCTCTAGATTCAATTGCACGTCCTTGGGTTTGATTAATCAGAGGAGCAGCGACAACAATGGCAATGAAATTGGCAAACAACATATTTTGCATACCAATGGCTGTATGCTTGACATCCCAAAATGTGAAACCGATCAACAAACCAACGGTAAAACAAAGCATAAATTTGGACATGATGTAATCAAGATCTCTAAAGAATTGGTATCCGGTTCTAATAATGACCAGTTTCAATTGATATAAGTATGGTGTAGCGTAAGTACCATTAAATTCTTCTGAGTCTTCAACAGGTAGTTGTCTTGTATCTTCAATCAAGTTCTCAATTTCTTTAGTTGTATTAGCAAACTCGTTGGATTTTAACCAAACATCAAACCAATCCTGATCTGTAGTGGCCGTTGCACCGGCACCAATAGCTTCTAAGATATATTCAGCAGGGTTTTCATGTGATTCACATTTTCTGGCACCATTTCTCTCAAAGTAATCCAGCATAATGTCAGACCCTTTACCAATATCACCAAAATAAACAGTTTGACCACCTCTCTTCAAGAGTAACAATCTATCAAAAGCTTCAAATAAAGTAGCTGATGGTTGATGGATAGTACATAAAATAGCTTGACCGGCTTTTGCTAATTCTCTCATAACACAAACAATAGCCCAAGAAGATTGTGAATCCAAACCTGACGTGGGCTCATCCAAAAATAATAATAAAGAAGGCTTAGCTACCAATTCAGTTGCAATAGATAATTTCTTTCTCTGTTCAACATTTAACCCAAAACCTGGTTTACCTGCGATAGCATCTGCATAGTCTGTCATTTGTAAAATATCCATAACTTTATCAACATATGCAATCTTTTCTTCATCTGGAACGGACAAAGGTCTTCTTAATCTTGCTGCAAAAATCAATGACTCTCTAACAGTTAGCTCAGCAATATGCAAATCTTGTTGTTGAACATAACCTGTTCTCCTTTTAAATGAATTACCAATTGGGTTTCCGTTAACCAGCATATCACCAGTAACAACACCTACATCAACTCTACCAGATAACACATTCAAAAGTGTTGTCTTACCTGCACCAGATTCACCCATTAAGGCAGTTAAGGTACCAGGCTTGACATAACCTTGTACATCATCCAACAGCTTACGTTCAGCACCATCATATTGAATAACATAATCTACGTGTTGCCACATAAAAATATCATTGGAACCAAGCTTTTCTGACACAGAGGCTTGTTCGTCTTTTTCGTCAAGATCACCTTCCTTTTTCACTGATGCAACTGAGTTGGAAGAGGTAGAGCCATTAGGATTAGCTTCAATATCTTCAGTATCTTTCTCTTCAACAATATCTAGTAAATCAACAGGCAAGTTAGCACCTTTAATAAAATTCAATTTGTCACCAGATGGTTCAATTGGGTTATAAAACTCAATCACCACGGAATTGATAACCAAAAAGCCAATCAAAAATAGGAACAGAATACCCAAGTTTCTCCAACAATGACTAAACACGTAATCAAATGAAACGCTCAAATATGTATCACCGTTGACAACAATACTGTTCTCGGCTCCAGTGAATGCACAAGCTTGATTAGCTGTGGATACATTTTCATATCCATCACCTGTAGGGACCAAATTTTGCTCAGCGCATTGCATTTCTCTACCATGAAACTCCATTGTAATCATAGATTCAAAACCATATAATACAGGATTCATATAACTAAACCATTTGAACCAAGGGACCATGGAAGGTCTCTGAATCAAGAAAGAAGAATAAACAATGCACGCCATCATTGCCAAACCAGTTAAACCATTTGCGGAAGACAAACTAGGACATAATGAGGCCATCAAAATAAACACAGCATTGATTGAGGAAACCGTTAATACCAGGAAAAGTAGATAACTAAAAAATGCACCAGCTTCTCTCTTCAGATTCGACAAAAAGTATAAAATCAATGAAAATATAATCATGGCAAGCAACTTCACAGGAAACTGAGTAATGACATTAGCAATCAATTCAGCAGAAGGATGGTAAAAGGAATAACCACGCTGCTTAGTCAAAATTGGCTTATCTTCAAAAACAGAAGCAACTTCAGCAAGAGCCATAATACAAAAGAATAAAATACAAAAGAATAACAACCCACTCTTACCAAATGCACCTAGTGTAGTATCCGGAGTATTATAATATTCAGATCCAACAATCAGAGACTGAGCTATAGCAGAGGCAACCATAATAATAGTGTATGGCTTGTTATTAACAATTTTTTGGATACCTCTCGTGTTACATAGCTTCAGTTGTTCTAAATAATTGACTGTGTATTTGGATGTAGGTCTTGAGAATCCCATCTTTTCAGTTCTGGCAATTCTATCAAATGTTTTGAATGTTTCGTCCGGGGTATTAATACTATCATACTCCTCTAATTTTCTTAAAGTTGCTTGATACTCTGGAGAGTTTAACCAATATTGCTCAAATTCATCTGGAGTTTGAGGAACAATACCGTTGAAATCGCTCCTAACAGTTCTACCCAGTGGATCAGTAACAGCGGTTAAAAATTCAGGTGTAGACTGTCTTGGTGGACAATGGAAACCCATTCTGATGAAATAATCTTTGGCATCTTTCGCTGGACCAAAATAAACTTGACGACCTAAGTATAAGACGGTGACTAGATCAAAATTTGAGTAGATACCTTCGGAAGCTTGGTAGGCGGTAACTAATGATGTTGTCTTGGTGATATTAGTTGCAGCTCTAAGGGCCTCAATAAACTCCAATGCTGTAGAGGCATCAAGACCACGGGTTGCGTTATCAAAACAGTAAACAGATGCTCTAAATCATAAATAAAAAACAAAAAAAATAGTTAGTAATTTGTTGAAATAAATAATGGTAAGGAAATAGAACAAAAATAGAAAAAAAAAAAAACATACCTAGTAACCATAGCTTCTGCAATTGAAACTCTTTTTCTTTGACCACCAGAAACACCTCTGACAAAATCCGAACCAACTAAAGTCTTGGTAACATGAGATAATCCAAAGACAGTAGTCCAAATATCTCTAATTGTTTTAATATATTGACTTCTTGTAGTGTTTTCAATACGAACAGATGGTGTTTTACACGCCACCGCAAAATCTAAAGTTTGTTCGACTGTCAAATATGGAAAATGAACATCCAATTCTGGAGTATAGACAATCTGATTTTTGAATCTTTTCATCATTTTAGGTTGAGGGATACCATTATAAGTAATTGAACCTTCAGTACCTAAGTAAGTGGCCGTTTCACCAGCAATTGTTTTTAAGAAAGTTGAACAACCAGCACCTGGTCTACCTAAGACCAATAACATTTGTCCGGCTTCACAGTAGCCGGTAACACCTCTGATAATGTCTCTAGTCTTACTCATCTTTGATAAATCCAACTTAGGCTTACCTTTGGCTTTATACTTATCATAAAGTAGAACTAAGGGTCCTAAGAAGACATCAGCAGCTGTTTTCACAACACTAGCAGACTGATTCTTACCAATGACAGTCAAGTCTTTGAATTCAACATTGGTGAATCTACCAGACAGACCTTGCTCGTGAGTCTTTGCAGACATGTAGTGTAAAATCTGCTGCAAATCAAAGTCATTTGGATCGATTTCTTTTTCAAATAAATTCATTTCTTCTGCAGTTAAATGGGAAACAGCCCTAGACAAAGTGGATAATCTAGTCAAGACATTCGAATTAGGATCATGAGAGACGGATCTTGAAATTGATCTGTACAATGATCTGTAATTTTCTTCTCCATCGTCAATACCTGCATCGTTATCACTTGCGTGAAACGAATGCACCGTTGACTCGGATAAATTAGTCTCTCTCTGTAGTTCAGTCATGATCGCCAAAATATGCAGTGCTTTGCTTTCAGAAAAGGCTACCAGCAGATATAAAACTATCAGGCAAAACTTGAAGAAAAAGAAGACCAAACACAGGGAAAGAGCTAGGTTTCCATTGCAGATTTATATATGGAAGTTGAAAAGTATATAAACGAAGCTTAAGATACGCTTACTTATTTATTTCCCACTAATCAACATGCGAGTGCGGAATCTTTTTTTAATTTTTTGCTGCAAATTCTGTCGTTTTTCAAATACCGAAACCCTTAAAGTACACAGCAGCGCAATAGCAGTGCAAAGCTATACAAAACTGCGCTGAACTGTGCAAAACACCGCGAGGGTTTCAGAAAGGCCAGCGCAAAAACGGAAGCAATTTAGCTTCCGCGTAGGGAATTAATTAATCAGCGAGGCTAGCAGTGGAAAGAAAATAGGAAAAATCGCGGAATCAAATTTATGTACGCTATATGCACTTCACAACAGGTCAAGCCGAGCCAAGCACATCAGATAGCGATCGTCTATTGAGTCCAGCCTTCTCCGCCGCGTCTATATTCGGGCGGTTACTTGGTAAGTTGGTTAGCTGGTTTAGTTAGTTTGGCTAGTTAGTTTAGTTGATTAAATTAGCTAGTCATTTTTTGAATAGAAGTCGCTAAATATATACATGATGACTAATGGTTGTACTGCCCGCTCTTCTTTGGAGTTTACATACACCAGTGCGCAGGGTGCCGGAGTACCCGTTACGAACCTTACATTATTTCACCGAAATCGTGATGTTGCAATGGGAAATTATAACCTTTACTAATTCAAATAAAAATATTTATTGTACATACATAGAAAGTGAAAGAAAGTGAAAGAAAAAAAAGGGGGAGAAACGAAAAACAAAGACAAGGATATTATTCTAATCACTAAAATCTTCAGATGGTTCGTCATCACTGCCAACCACATCATCATCGTCATCATCATCTTCATCGGCATCAGAGTCTGAGTCATCGTCTTCACTGTAATCGTCTTCACTCTCCACAGCTTCATCACTTGGATCATCGTCACTAACTTCAAATTCACTTTCTTCTTCTTCACTTGAACCTTGCTCGTCATCTGAATCACTAGCTAAGAATGACCAACCACCATCAATGAAAAATTGATATGGATCAGCTTGAATTGTTTTCATAATTGTAGGCCAGTTCAAATTGATAGCACCTTCACTGATTGGAATATCAACATCAGTTAACCATGCTTTCACATCTTCTAATGATTCCATTGGTATAGTAGAAATATGAACAACAGGCTTACTAAAATCTTTAAACACAAATACTAAATCAAAATTCTTTAAACCAAATTGGACCCTTTCTAAATGAGCAATTTCAATTTCTTCTAATGTTATCACTAAAAATGGAGTATCAATTAATTGAATCAAACAATCTCTAGTTGGTAAACATTGAACCGCTGATCTAGCAGGAACACCTTGAAATCCTAATTCTTTGAATGGAATATCTAAATCGACTAATCCATTAGATGAATCGGCAATTTGTTCACCAAAATGCTTGAATTCCTTATCTAACATGACCTTACGTCTTCTTTCTTCTTGTTCTTGTTCTAATTCATCTTCATCACCATATCTATATTTTCTCTTTCTATTACCAGTTTCATCAACGGCTAAATCACTTGCTTCTCTGTAAAATTGAACATCAAATGTCTTTCTCTTACCAATCATAATAGGTGATTTCAAATGACAGTGAATTATAACTGCTAATTCACCTTTACATGATTGGAAAAAAAGATGTTTGATATTGGAAAATAAGACGTCAACTCTTTGATCTGATCTGATTAAAGATTGATATCTTATACCATTTTGATGAATTGATAATGTACCTGGCAATCTCTTAGTTTCAGGTGTTGGTTTAACAAACACATCATCTAATCTTTTGGGTCTGTTAACTTCAATAAGATTAGCTTGAGTAACAATATCAGCTTTTTCCTTCTTTTCAGCTTCTCTTTTAACAGCATCTTTTTTCATTTCAGTAATCTTTCTTAAAACTTCACTCATTCTATCTCCATCTTTGGAACGGAACGTTAGACTTCTGATAAATTGCTTATCTGGACCTACTTCATATGGTAATTCATCTTTTTTAGAATTTGCACCTGCACCACCGGTACCTGGTGAATTAAAATTTAATCTTAAATGTGTATATTCACCTTCTTCAATTTTAGAACCATTTTTATAAGAATTGATATGGAATGGAACAGGTCTTCCACAGATTGGTAAGATAATAGTCTGATTCTTACTATCTATATGTATCTTCAAATCCTTAACATTATTTGGAATTTGAGTATCTCTAACATATGATTCATATTTCTTGAAAACAGCTTTTTGTTCGGATCCATCTTTAGCATCTTCGGGATTGAATCTATCCAAACCTTCCTTTTGCCTCTTTGAATGTAATTCTTTTTGAATCTCTTTTTGAATTTGAGTTTGATCTTCTTCTGAATTTTTATTTTCAGTACGTGCTTTGGCTTTAAGAACTCTAGTATTCACACCACCACTGACTTTCATTGATAAACCAGCAGCATCACCTTTTTCACTTTTAACTTTTGTACTTTTACCATTAGCTTTTTCAGATTTGACAGTTGAAGATGAAGATGCTGATTCTGATGTGCTTGATGCTGAGTTAGTTTTCTTCTCCTTTTCAGGATCATCAAAATAAAAGGCAATTTCCTTTCTTGACTTGGGAGAATCGGTTAATAGAATTGGTTCACCACCTGTGATTCTAATAGTATCTGCCAACATTAAAGAGTAATCGCCTAATTCTGGGTCAGTTAAACCTTGAAAACCTAAAACCAAGTTAAATACAGAATCTTCATTGACTTTTCTTTCATTTTTAGCATTAATTGTATCTTGGTTATCTCTAAAATCAAGACCAATCAATGACCCCATGTTTTTAATAAAATAAGACGACAAGTCTGGTCTTTGAGTAGAGATATATTCAATAGTTTGGTTATAAACCTCTTTAACAATTGCTCCTTCTTTCAATAATGTGAAAACCTTATTTTGGACTTGCAAAAGAAAATCGTAATTCTTTTCCATATCTTTAGAAGGCCCAATCAAATAGGTTCTTGAGACATTTGAACAATAAGATTTATAACGCAAACCCAATGAAGATAAAATAACGGGGCCTGATAACTTTTTATTTGTTGATTCAACTGAAAACTTCAATTCATATTTACCCCCACCACTTTGGACAATTGGTCTATAACACCAATCCAAGTTATCTAATTTGAAATCAATACCTAATTTTTTGAAAGACTTGGAAGTTTCCATTTTGTCAAAAAATTTAGGATCATCAATCTTGGCTTCAATCTGATCCACTAATTTCGAATTACTTGTATTTAATTCCTCATCAATAATTTTACTCATTTCATCAGTGAAATAAGTCATAAAATTAACAGAGGCTCTAGATGCCGTTCTTAAATTCTTTTGTTCTTCATCGTCTTTGATTTCTAAAGAGTATGAAACGCCAATTGCTACGTCGATCAGTTCAAAATCGGACTTAGATTTTTCCCAAATTGGAGACCATTCATCGATGAATTTACCCTGATATTTATCCTTGGTTAAAACACCGATTTTTTTATTTGTTTGAGACAATTCATCGATAAGTTCCTGAAATAACTTTGCGTTATGTTCAGTATCTTTTGTTCTACTCAAAACTTGTAAATTAGTTGAATTATTAGCTTTCAAAGGATTCAAGTATTTAGCCTTACCAGAAGAAGTCAGAATAACAATTTTTTTGGAAGTGATAAACATAGCAGTTGCAGGAAATTCATAACCTAACAACCAGTTTTGTAAAATAGTCGATTTTTGATAAGGATTCGAATCATCGGAGGAACCAACCACGACTAACAAACCACCAACAGATTTGAAATATTCAGAGCTTGCGATGTTCTTCTGCACAAGATGCAGTCTTCTACGGAACGCAGCCGGATCAATGTACACTTCCGCCATTTGTGATTGATGCTCTGCTGAATGTGAATATGTATCTTCAATATGAGTAACTTTTGTGAATATATACAAATGAGCAAGAGTGATATGTATGTGCTCTGAGAGCCAGTCTCTATTAACTTTGATTCGTTTCGATTATTGTTCTCTCCAAGGCAAACGCGTAACATAAGAGGGACCACACGGGTAATTAACATACCACGACACAGCAAAACTGTTGTTATTAAATTTTCGACCAAGAAAACGACGCGCATCGATCGACGTTTCAAACTGAGCAATGCCAGTTCTGAGCTCGTCTTCATCTTCATCTTCATCTTCAACCTCGTCTGGTGTCTCTATAAACTGTCTGCCGCCTTGTGTCTTTTGAGTTGTCTTCGGCTTACTCATACTAGCACATACACACATATATATATTGCGCATATCATGTCTGAGGCTGTAGAGGAATACATGTACGACTACGAGTACTTGTTCAAGAGTATGTCTTCTCTTTTTCTCTGATTTCTTGAAGTTTGGGTTTTGTTTTGTATTCTGTGTTTTTGCTGATTGTTTCATTGATTTTTATTAATTTGCTGCAGATCGACAGATACAAGCACTTCTTGATTGAATGATTTCCAATGTACACCATACTAACTGCATTTTGTTTGTCTTTTACCAATCAAGTCATCTTGATCGGGGATTCAAGTGTCGGTAAGACCAACATCTTGTCTCGTTTCAACACAGATGAATTCAATCCTGATTCTAGAGCTACAATTGGTGTGGAATTTGCCACTAAGATGATAGAATTAGAAGGTAAAAGGATCAAGGCTCAGATCTGGGATACTGCTGGTCAAGAAAGATATAGGGCCATTACAGCCGCCTACTATAGAGGTGCCGCGGGTGCTCTACTTGTTTATGATATCTCCAACTCTGATAGTTATGAAAGTATCTCCAAATGGATAAGAGAATTGAAAGATCATGCAGACTCTAACATTGTCGTTGCTCTTGTTGGTAACAAATCCGACTTGGATCACCTTAGAGCTGTACCAACTGAAGAAGCAAAAAATTTTGCTATCGAAAATGGTTTATTGTTCACTGAAGCTTCAGCTCTAACTTCTGAAAATGTTGATTTAACTTTTAAACAATTAATCAAGTCCATATTCGAAATGGTATCTAAGAGAAACTTCGATAATGATAATAATAACCAAATAGACTCAAATAAATCAATGGCTCAAGGCCAAACAATCACCCTAACACCTGCACCAAAGAATCAAAAGATATCTAAAAACTCAAATTGTTGTTAGTTAATTCAAATCAAATTCAAGTTAATGAAACTGCTTTACTTTTTTCCATTTTGTCCTTTTATCATTCATACTTGTATAAACAAACAAATTTTCTTTTCGTCAAAAAGGGGGTTACTTAGATATGTACATAGATAAGATTATCTATCTATTCGTGTGTCTGTCTGCGTGTGTTTTTTTTTTCCTTTGTCTGTTCTTCTTTATGTATTTGGTCTTTTTCTATATTTAATTTTTGTAGTCTTGTGTTTTCGTTAAACTTACTTCATCATCATATCATTCTCTATTATAAAAGATTTTCTGAGTTTGAAAAAACAAACTTATTTTTATACTATGTAACGATACTACGCACTTGCTTGTTTTATTGTTTATTTGTTTTTTTTTGCTGATTCATTCATTATTATACAAAATATATAGGATAAATATAAAAGCGGACATGCGGGCAAACTACTTAATTCTTTCTAAATCCACCTCCAAATCCAGGTCTAGGCTTGCTGCTACCCCCACCCAAAGGAGCACTTGTCCTTAATGGCTGATTAAGTCTCCCCGTCGTAGGTTTCTTGATACCTGCCGTAGCAGATGTTATAGAAGCTAATGGCTTGACTATCCCCTTACCTTTACTCAACCTAGCTTCAGGATTCAATGTGGCATGATTTGGAGCGTCTACTACAGTGACTGAAATAATCTGTTCTCCTCTAATGATACATAATCCAAGCAACCTTTTCTCTTCTTTAATCACAGCTAATTCATCTTTTATGGTGACTTTCTCATCAGTGGTGTAATCTTCTTTCAACGCTTCTCTCTTACGATTCAACTTCTTTAACTCAATAGCTGAGTTCCTAGTCATTCTGAACTCTTCACAGTCATTTATGACTAAGTTCATGTACTTATCAAATGATTTTAAGTACCCTACAAATGAACTATTGTCATTTGTTATTACCTTCACTTTGAAATTTATCAAACTTGAGAGTTTGGCCTTTTTCGGTATCTGACCAACAGCCATCTTCTGTTCTTCTTCAATTATCTATTAGCTACAAATATATGTATTGAGCTCAATAACTATCCTCTACGACTTCAGAATCATCTGGCTATACTTGTATCAATCAAACTAATTCTTTCCAAGACTGCAAAATTTCCAGAAGCTCTCACTCGCTCAGTCTCGCTTTCTCACTCCTCGAGCCATAGTAAAATGCGAAATGATATCCCCATATAATAAATAAACCATAAAAACCAAACACCTTCAAAAGGAGTCTTATGTAGTCTCTCATAACCTATATTTCTATATAATCACGTCAATCACACAGAAAAATGTCTGCGGAAGAAGCCAAGGAGGTGAAGAGTGTTGAAGAACCAATTGCTGCCCCAGCGGTGGAACCTGAAACTGATGAGCAATCCAAGAAAAGAAAGAATGATGAAGTAGATGAAGAATCCACTTCTACTACTGCCGCAGCTTTATCTGAAGCAGGAGATGAGAAAGATAAGAAGAAAAAGAAGAGAAAGCATGCTAGAAGAAAATATGATGATGAACCACCTAAGGAAGAGGAACCAGAAAGTGATGACAAGGACTCTGAAGATGAAGGTGATGACGATAAATTAGTCGTTGAAGACGATGAAGAAGACGATTTATTGGAAATCGATACAAGTAATATCATCACTACTGGTAGAAGAACAAGGGGTAAAGTCATTGATTACAGTAAAGTAGATAAGGAATTGAAAGATGAACAATCTGCTGCTTCAGGCTCAACAGCTAATGGCGATGATGACGAAGATGAAGAGGGTGATGATGACTTCAAAGAGCCAGTTGCTTAAACTTCCTTAGCTATATTTTGAACAATCAATTGCTAATTATATTTAGTATATTATATGTGTATTATTACCACTAAACAATAAAATAAAATATGTTACTTTAAACTAATATATGTTTTCAAAATCTAAAATTTCAAGTTCTTGTTTTAAAAATTGTAATTTTACATTTCATTCAAGATATTTTGGCAATTCTTTTTTTACACTGTATAAATTGTGCAGGTCCACACCACTCATCTTTTGTAAACCCACATTGAACAACAGCTGTTAGAAACTATATTATATTAGTTATTGAAAAGAGTTCCAAAAGTTACGAACATTCACGTCATATTAATATTCGATAAGTTTCCCTTACAATTATCACAGTATTAACTCATTGCTCATAAACTGACTTCGAACATAACGAAAACACAATAAGCAAATTGTCCACTCAAGCTGAATATTTTGCACCTTAACAAGATCAATGGCTACAACAAATAATTGCTTGAAAAGCATAGTTTTCACACAAAAACTGAACCATATAGCACAACAATGTTAAATGTCGCAATAAAAAATGTTTAGCGATAAATACACGACTAAGTAAATTTAAAGAAAGGAAAAAAATATTTTTTTTATGAATTTTTTTTTAATAATAAGGGTGTGATACTAGAAGAAGGGTAAACGATAGCAGTTTAGCATAGAAGTAAACACAGTTATAACAATAGTCACTCAACTGTGGACCTCTAAATAGACAGATACAGATATAATTATGGCCGCTCCAACTGCAATTAAACAGAATAAAGAAAGCATATCGGCTACCGCTGATGTTCAGGCTCCAGTGGAAAACCCAGAAGAAGAAGAAGTCTTGATTGATGCAGTCATGGATGATACCGAAGATATAACAAACAATGATAACACAGAGAATAACAATAGCACGAGTGCGACAAAAAAATCAAGTCCAAATAAGAGCTTGATCGTTGATGAGTCAGGTAAGCCTAGATTTCAATCACAGAGTGATTCCGGTATGAAGGTGAAGTTAGAGTCTAGAAAAGTTAGTATTCCACCACACAGAATGTCACCATTGAAACAATCATGGTCTAAAATATACCCACCTTTAATTGAGCATTTAAAATTACAGGTAAGAATGAACCTCAGAACCAAAAATGTTGAACTAAGAACATGTAGTAAAACTACCGATCCAGGAGCATTACAAAAAGGTGCTGATTTTATAAAAGCTTTTTCATTAGGTTTCGATATAGATGATTCAATTGCTTTATTAAGATTAGATGACTTATATATTGAGTCTTTTGAAATCAAAGATGTAAAGACATTACAAGGAGATCATTTATCCAGAGCCATTGGTCGTATTGCAGGTAAAGACGGAAAGACTAAATTTGCAATTGAAAATGCAACAAGAACTAGAATTGTATTAGCTGATTCCAAGATTCATATTCTTGGTGGATTTACACATATTAGAATGGCAAGAGAAGCTGTTATGAGTCTTATTTTAGGTTCTCCTCCAGGTAAAGTGTATGGTAATTTGAGAACAGTGGCATCGAGATTGAAGGAAAGATATTAGATACACTAGCTACTACATCACTTATATCTACTGGGAATCACCATCATCACAATCGTCATCATAATTCAATTTTATCTTTCATAATCATCTCTTTGATAAAATATCCGCATATTTTCTTTTCATTTTCTTTTATGTACAGTACTACACTTCAATACACTATTTAATTTTTTAAAATCTTGTTTTGCAGACTTATTGCTCATAATCTGGTATACATTTTGATTTGTTTATTTGACAATGTAAAAATATGGAAGACGGTTTATATAGATATATGTAAACTAATAAATAAATTAAAAAAAGAAAAATAAGCTTAGTTATTAGAATGAATAAATAAAATAAGGGTAGTTTAAAGGAAAAAAAACACACAAACGGAACTATGATAGTGGATTTAAAAAATGCAAAGTTGTGAAATAATGTCATGTATTGTATTGTAGTGAAGTGGGGATTTGGAGTTTTTCAAAACAAACCTAATAAAACGGCAGCAGCACCAACAGCACCCAAACCTGAACCAACAATGACTTTGTCAGCAGCACCAGAAGATGATTGTGTAGAAACAGCACTAGAAGTATCAGCAGAAGATGTAGCTTCAGATGATGTCTTGGAAGTGGATGAGGCCGTTGATTTTGAACTAGAGGAAGTCAATGAGACAGATGAGGTGACTGGTTTAGATGAAGATTGGATGTGCACAGAGGAAGATGCTTTGGATGAAGAAGATGAAGAAGGAGTAACAGAGGAGGAAGATGGGGCAACAGATGACGAAGAAGATGGGGCAATTGAAGATGAGGAAGATGACGATGCAGAAGATGATGAGGTAGCAGATGAAGAGGAGGAAGTTGGATCAGCAGAAGAACTTGTGATGGAAGAAGAAGAGGAAGAGGAAGTTGTCTTTGTAGATGTCTTTGAAGACGATGAAGAAGATGAAGAGGAGGAAGAGGAGGAAGAAGAGCTAGATTCACTTGAAGACGAAGAAGACAAAACAACATCAGCATCAACATCTGAGCATACGGATTCGAATGAAGAGAAGGCATCATCACTAATACCATCTGGACAAGTTGAAGAGAGACATGATTGCATGGAAGATGCTTCATTGGAGCAGACACAAGCGATGTCAGACAAAGAGGAGCAACTGGAAGAGGCCTTGATGACTGAGGCAGCACAAGCTAACAAACAAGCTGGTGGAGCAGCAGCCATGGATGGGTTAATATAGTAAGCTAAGACTAAAGCTAAAGGGAAAGCGAATGAAGACATTTTGGTAATGATATTGATCCTAAGAAGCGAGTGTATAGATAAGTGAAGCAAGTGTAAATGCTACAAACAGATATAAGATGTGGATCTATCTTGTATCTATCTATGTATGTGTTGCAGAGAAGAAAAGATCTGAAGAGCAAGACCAAAGAAGAAGAAAGCACAATACAAATCAAGATCAAAAGAACCTGCAAATGTCAATCTGAAGCAGCTCTTGTTTGTTTTGATTTCCGAGGCTCTCTTTCTCTTTCTCTCAGTCAAGCGTGAAAACTGAAAAATTTTGATGCGGGCAGCTATTAATAGAAATATACCTTTAACGACAGGTGCACAGATGTACTATGACAATAGACTATCGACGCAAATAATACTATATGAAAATTCTACCCGCAGAGACACAGAAAGAAATATTTTTTTTTTTATTTAACTAGAGATGTTTAGTACAAAACCATTTAGCCACAAAGAAGTGTTTGATGGGAGGAAGCTATTTATTGTAGGATTTGAAATTACGTCTTAGCAACAATGGCACAGAAGGCTCCAGTGAGACAGCTGCCTAACACACAGTATACCTTGTGTATCCCATCCTCATGCATATCGCCAAATACTTGCAAGAACCTGCAGCAGATCACACATGTTGCTTATCAGATAGCTAAAGCTGCTTGTATCTATAACGTGGGAGAGATTGTAATTATTCAGATAAATGAGAAAGTTTCAGGTATACCTATGGAGGGAATAGAGATTGCTCAGGGTAAGAAAATTTATATCGGTGAGGAAAATGGCAGTGGTAATGGTGAACAATCTTTGTCAAGTGATATAACTGATCAAACTTTGCTGTTAGCATCATTATTACAATTTTTTGTCACTCCACCATACTTGGTAAAGTCTACATTCAAGCCGAACATGCTCAAGAACCTAGAAATAGCAAAAAGACTACCAAAGATCCCTAATTTGCCATTCATGCAAAACAACCAAGTGTTCAAAGATTTCAAAGAAGGTTTAACTATAGATGCAAAGAAACTGAGAACCAAGAGAGAAAAGACAGCAAGTGGTAAAGTGAAAAAGCAAAAGAAGAAGAACGTTTCAAATGGAGCTTTGAACACCACAAAATATGTTAATATTGGAGAATCAGAAGTTTTAGAATTAGACGACATGAATGTCCCAAGTAACGTACGAGTCACAGTTAATATCAAAACCAAAAAAATTGTATCGCCCATAGAAGCATATGGTATAATAGGAGCTAGATCTTCATTTGGGTATCATATCAGAGTGGCCAAAAAATTCAGCTCCGTCTTCACAGAATCAGGCTATCCTCAAGGTTACGATAAAGCTATATATATAAACAGCGGCGACTACTACAACCATAATTCAACGCAAATAGAGCTTACCACAGATTTGAATATAGACAAGTCAAAAAAGTCCAACGTCCTTTTGATATTTGGAAAACCAAGTGAACTATCTGATAGCTTTCAAGCTGACAAAGAAACTTTATCCGAGGTACAAGACGTGAAAGAGATGTTCGATTGTAGATTGGATATTCCATTGGGAACCAGAATTGAAGATGGTACCTTGATCGCTCTCTCAGCCTTGAACTATACTTAGAAATTCCATCTATAAAGCATTATAGACTCTGTATAAATAAAACACAAACAAACTATGTACCTCCATTTTACTTCCGTGTAAATAGTCGCTCAATATTATACAGAAGTTTTCTAACTCAGATAAAGTGTTTTTTTTATCTTTCATTTTGATCTTTCCCCTATCTTTTCGTTCTTTTGATTTATCATATGAAAGTTACAGCGTCAGCCAATTCAAACAATGATAGATAAGAAAGACCTAGAGATAAAAGAAGAGTAAGTACAGTTCCTTCATGGTTTCACTATAGCCGGTAGTTATCGACTCACTAACACGAAAATTTTCAAAAATTAAATAGTCCAGTGCTTGAGAAGGTGTTTGAAAACTTGGCACAATGCGAACTGGAAATGGATAGAGCAGATAAAGAAGTTGAAGTATATAGAATTAAGAAGACACAACCTGTTTATGACAAAAGAGCACAGTTGTTTGCAAAGATACCAAAGCTCTGGTATATCATTTTAGCTGAGCATGAAGATTTTCAAGAATATTTACAAACCGATGATATGAAATATCTTGAGTATATCAATGAGATTACTGTCAATTACCTTCAGCCATCTCCGTTTGATACACCAGAAGACAAATTAAAAAGCTCTGATGATCCATCTAAATTCTCAATCACATTCGGGTTTAACTCATCGAATGGAGAAATTGCACAGCAGCGAGTAACAAAATATTTTCACAAGGTAAATGATCCAGAGACAGGCGAATCTAAGCTGATATCTAAGCCAGTTGTTGAATTTAAATGGCCTCAGAATTACGATAAGATTAACCCTACTAAGTTGAAAGAGTCAGTCGGAGGTAATGTTTCTAAATTTTCAAGCCTTCAGAAGAAAAACTATAGAGCTGGAATGAAATCTTTTTTTGCATTTTTTGCATGGACTGGTGAAAAGCCAGGAAAAGAGTATAGATCTGGAGAAGAACTTGCTTTGTTATTTGCGGAGGATATCTACCCATTTGCCACGAAATACTACACAGAAGCGATGACGGCTCTTGAAGACGATAATGACGATGAATTAGCTTCAAGTAGCGATGCATTAGATATCAGTGATGACGAGGAAGAAGAAGGTAAAGAAGACAAGAACGATGACTCTCCAGCCACTAAAAAGCAAAAAGTGTGATTGATTGCTATGTAAAATAGGGAAAAGAACCAATTGATCGAATTTTATGAGTGTTATTTATTTCGTTTTATATACAATCTAATTAAATAATGTCTAAAGCAGTAACAGAATACAATTAAAAAAAGAGGACCTTCCTAAGTCTCTTATATTGCTCCAAGATCAGTTTCATCATCAGAGAAGTTTAAGTCATTTTCTCCAGTGTCGACATTAGGAGCACTAGAACTATCAAGACTGTCGGTATTAACTGTTTCGTCATTATACGAAGCTTCGTTACTATTTCCTAAGAAATCTGCACCCTCATCTTCGTCGGTAACAATATATGCCGAAACAGGAGCATATCTATTACTTGGACGGCCCGTGATTCTAGCCTTAAGTGTATCCCTCACTTTTTGAATACCTGTAAAAACTCCTTTGATACCTTGAGAAAAGACAGCAACAGTAGTAATGAAGGTAGCACCGGCGTATTGAGATAACTGCGTTCTGAAACTGCCATCAACAATATCTAAGTTAGCGTCTTCACCAAGTCTAATCTCACCGTATTTTGCATGGAAGAACTGGTAGCAGAAGACACCAAAGAACGCAACGGCTCCAAGAACAACTAACGTCACAAAAGAAGTCAATAAGAAGCCCATACCTGGATGTTCATGGTAAAATTGTTCTTCTTTGCCTGGACATGGAACTGGATCGACCTTATCAAATTCTTGTCCGCCGACACATGTGGATAATGGAATCTTTCTATAACCAGTAGGTAACCAAAATTCAGTTGGTGGATTATCAGTAAAACAAACTTCAGCGTGATCAGGTGGATCATAACCTGGAACCAATTTACAAATACCGTCGTGATCACGGTAGTAATTAAAGTCACATTCGTAATCTTGCCTTGTACAAGCACAATCCCTGACAACTTTATGTGGTTGAGTAAGTTTCTTACCAATACGGCATAATTTTCCAGGAATCTTACGATAGTATTGTGTTTCATGGCCAAATAAACAATTGTCAGATTGGAAGGGGTGTTTTGGTGTCCATAATTCAAAATCATCAATGTCTTTATGAACCAAATCTAAAGTACAAGGTTTGCTAAGCAATTGACTGAAATCCAATTGGAAAACTCTGGTCTTGTCACCTCTGTTCAAAGGAACTCTAGTAAATAACAAGAATTTCAAGGAATTATCGCTTGGAACAGTAGCAATATCTTCAACTGTGACTTTTTCATCAGTGAATTTATAATCAGTCCAAGTCTCACCTTCGTCAGTGGTATATGAAACTATATTGGTATTATCTTTACCATTTACAATAACTATAACCGAACCCTGATCACCATACTCCCACATGTAAACACCTTTCTTGACTTCTTTCCAAGTAATACCACCGTCTTTAGTTAAATAAGTATGACCGTCATAATAGTTCTCTAACTTCTCACCAACATTACCAACAGCTAACATCATACCAACTGCACTCTGAGAAGAAAATGTATCTCTGTAGTCCGCTCTTTCGGTATAACCATGTAAATTCAAAGAGCATTTTTCTAGAGGTTGACCAATACAATCAAATTTCTTTCCTTCAGAATCAAGTGCAGGAGGTTGGATATAATCCCATTGAGCACCATCATTATGAGTTATTCTTGATTTCAATGCCTTACGATTACCTTGACGTGCTTTCTTTGGATTTTCCACAGTGTTGACAACAATTACACCTTCTAGACCTGACATTTGTTCGAAATCTACATATCCTTGAGGATCTCTATTGACATTGTCCAATGAAACAACATATGAAGTACCATTGCTGTTTGATTTCATGATTGAACCGAATTCGGTTCCTGAATTTGGATTGGTAGTGATGTGTAAGAAAATAGATTTAGTAGATCCCGATAAAGTAGTATAAGCTTGTTGTTTATCAACGTGGAAATTGGGAGGGAAAAAAGCATCAGCCCAAGTCAACGCATCAACCGACACATGAGCTCTCAATTCATCATGAGCTAACGCTGTAGCGGCAACAAGGTAATCAGAGACTTGAGCAAATCCAACAACGTTTTCCAACAATGTGATCTTCTCATTTTTAAAGTTATCTCTTGAGGCAACTAAGTTTGGTTGGAACTTAGTAGCTTCGTTGGATTGCTTGTGACAAATCACTAGTTCTGGGTTATTTTTTTTCTGTAATCCACCAACAAACTCACACTGGTTAACATGCTCTTGTAATAACAACCATCTCTTACCATATGATCTAGATATATAAGCAACTGTACGACATGCCTTGGAAAAACCTTGGTCACAGCCTTCTTGACCAACAAAGATAAGGTAGTTGGAACGAGTAGGATGGAAGTATAATGGTTTGACACCTGGAATGGCTCTAGCTGGAGTACGGAAAGACTTCCAGTTATCACCACGGTCATGTGAATAGACAACCTTATCATTTGTTGCTAAAAGATAAACATGGTCAGCTTTGTAATGATTCAAATAAATACCCAAAAATTCCTCATCTGGGCCAACCTCTTCCCAAGTCGAACCTTGATCATGGGTGACAAACACTTCGTTTTGAGAAGTCAGCGCTAGTAATGTTTCATCATCAGAGTCTGCATTCATTGGTTTTTCCAAATATATATAATTGGTGACTTTACCTCTAAAGGTATAAACAGAAGTTTTGACTTTACCATCATTTTCGCCTTCTTTTGAATCTTCTGGTGCTCCTTCTGGTTCATCAGGATTGGAAGAATCGTCAGAGTCTTCTTCGTCGTCTCTTTGTGAAACCAAACCATTGCCAATTGGACAGTCTTTGGTAACGTCTTCAAAAGCAACAGAAATCGCAGAGGCTGATGAATCACAGTGATTACCTGGTTTCAAGATCATACCATTTGGAATAGTGTACTGTCTCTTACCATTTGTGCACTGAGATTGTTGAATTTCTTTTTCAAGCTGTGGGAATATGATACATTCACCACTGTTCAATTCATATCCTTCAGAACAGACGTAGTCATCAATTGTACATTCACAAGGAGTTTCTTCAACCAAAGCTTCGTTATACAAGTTACCAACCGAACATTTGGCAGTTGGTAATCTTCTCTTATAGACTTGTTTCACGCCCATGGAGCAAGAACCTAATGACCATTGTTCAAAGTCTGACTCAGAACATACGGTAGAGTAAATACCAGAGAAGTCTAAAGCAATAGTTTTAAATTGATCTTCAAGTGTAGAACCCGCAATCAAAAATTTCATGGATGTAGAGTCGACTGTTGTTGTGACAAGAGAAGGAGTTAAGCTAAATTCAAGGGTAGCCTGTTCCCAACTACTGCCAAAATCTAAAGAGTATTTGACAATATTGGTATCGGAATGCGGCATAGCAACAATTAAGGAACCAGAATCACCAACTTCAAATAAATGGGGACCATCCAAAGTTTTTGACCAAAAGTTACCACCATCAGTAGAGATAAATGTGTTTGAGTTGTCATAATTGCCTAAAGTAGTACCAGTGTTACCAACACCAATCAAGATACCGGGCACTTTCGAAGAAATATATTTGCCACGATCAGAGGTAGACAATGCCAATTTTTGAACAACTGAATGTAAATGTAATTCACAATCTGAGGGAGATGTTGTAGATGAACAGCCCTTAATCTTTAGAGAATTCCAGCTATTTGCGTTGTCAAATGAAATTGAAGACTTTATTTGGTTTCTATTGGAAACAGAATTAGCAATGGCAACACCCCTCAAACCTTCAATTTCTTCGTAGTCAACATTACCATTTGAATCTTGACGTAGGGAATCTAACTTCAATTCAAATTGTTTATTATCGGTGGAAGAATACAATTGACCTGACTTTTGAGATCCTTCAATGTTCAAGTTGATAGTTTTGGATGATGAATCCAAAATCTTAATATTTTCCAGAGAGGCAAAAGAAGGTAATTTGTAAGCTTCCCAGTTAACAGCATCGTATGTAACATATACAAACTTGTCTTGTTTCTTCACAAAATTGGAACCGACAATCATTAAGAAATCATCAGCGGCACCTAATAATTCAGTACCGGTCACAATCCCACCATCTATGAAAGTGTATTTTTGGGAAATGAAAAAATCTTTAGATGTTACCAAGTTTAAGTCACTTTTCTTATCTTTACTGTTTGGAGAGCTAACAGCACAGGTAACAGATTCTGAAGATACGTTTGGAATATTTTTAGCAGAATTAGTGAAAAGGCATGATTGTGCAGTTGTTAAAATGGCAAAACTCTTCAAATTATCTTTCGAATAATAAAATTGTCTATCACAGGAGTTTCCATAAGAAGATGCTTCCTCGTCTATACAATTTCCAGCGAATATCACATAGTCAGAGTTTCTAGAATTAAATAATAATGCTGATGGTTGGGTGTTATAGCGCAAAGATTGTAGTAAATTTCCAGCTGGGTCTTCTGGTGTTTCAAAAGCGGTCCAAGTTGCACCCGAGTCAATTGTCATATAATGCTGTCTATCATCAGCTAAAATATAAGCCCTTGTTTTATCAAATTGGTGTTGTACAATCTGTACTATCTTACCTTGTAATCTCAAAGAAATTTGAGTCCAGCTTTCACCATCATCATTAGAAAGGTACAACTGGTCAGAGAGAGAGTCATGGTATAGCACATTCTGTAATAGACACAATAGTTAGTATATTGTTTTCCACTAAGAAAATCGATTTTGCCGTGGTTGCAATAATTTTACATACGGAAGAGTCTTCAAAGTATAAAATATCTTTTGGGGAGCCTTGAAAAGAGGCTGCTGAAATCTTTGGGGTAAAAGCAGCATTGGCCATAGCAGCCACCGAGAGTGTCGCCAAAAAGAATTTGGAGAACCTCATGATGACAATTTAATAGCACTAGGGGGTCAACGACACAAACTTTCAAAATCAGTTGTTATTATTCTATCAACAGGATTGTTGTACTTCAGTATTTAACAAGGGGCTAGAAAACGCAATGAAGAAGATAAGTCGGTCGCCTCAATTTTGCTAGGCTAGAATCAATATGTGTTTGGTTTTGTGGATAGCAAAGCAGAAAGTAAACAATCTCAAGTCAAATGTGAACTAAAAGATATTTTTGATAAGACCAGCAGTAGAAGAAAAAAAATGTTACAATAATTCTAGGCATGCTAACAATAATAACCGACTCAGATCTTATGACAGAAGATATTGGAATTATCGGGTCAGCTTATCGGCTGTGGAATTACATATAATTTGTGTGGTGCACAGATGTTATGGCTTTTTTTTTACAGTCGCGTCTATCTCTTTTAATTTTATAAATGCACGGGTGAACACTTTTTTATTGTGGTGCACCGATGCGTATATATATATGTCCCTCAGCCTCTCTCTCGCTTAGCTTCTTGGGAGCTGCTTCCTGCTTTTCGGCATGCACTTAATTTGACATTAATTCGATTTCCCCTGGAAAGGCTGGGAAGGGTTCAGTTACAATTGGGCTCAGCGCGTAGACTATGTCATATTGCTAGAGTGACCTGGTTTAAAGACAATTTATAGAAAATAGCAATCTTCCTACTGCTAGGCTCTTCCGATCACCAACAGTGTATATCTGTGTACACCATACTCGTCCCTCCTTCCCAGGAACGATACTGCGAGCAGCAGAAAGAAAAAAAGCAATTATTCATGGTGCTTCTATATCAGCGGACGGAAACATGTATTTACATTTCATAGATATAGCGTAAATTGGTTGTAAATTTTGCCTTTTTTAATATAATGATGTCACAAGGAGGCGGTTAAGGAACCTGGATCTATACGTAATGACTAGAAACGAAAAAAAAAAGTCTAAAGATAACCCACTTGACTTCAAAGCCTTTCTATTATTGTGTTTTTTTGGATTTTCATCAGATCTTGATAAGCCTTGTTTTTTTTTTTCATAGCTTTTTGAAATTTCCAGCCATTATTTCATTTTCGTGTTTTGAATATATATACTACAACTCTTTTCTTATTGTCTGTTTCTATATCTAGCTGACATATACTCTGTTCTTGCTCATAATTATCAATATATATATATACCATGAAGCTAACAACTAGCTTACTTTATCTTATATCTGCCGTTTCAGCCCATTCCGGCTTATTGGCCCGTGATCTAAATCAAGGAAACACACAGGCAGACTCTCAATCTCAAGCTCAGTCTACATCCGGTGGTTCCTCATCCAATCAACAATCCTCTTCGTCATCATCTTCTTCTACAAATGAATACTCATCAGAGTATGGTGTTTTGCAGTTTGAAAATTTGGGGTTTCCAGGTTCATACAAGCTAGTGAAGTCCATAGATTCCAGTAGTAATGATTCATGTACCTGTGAACTCAATTCAGATGCAGTTTCATTCAGTGGAACAAACGCACCATTAGACGAAGAATTATCAGTTCATATTAGAGGTCCTATAAATCTTTCAAAATTTGCATATTTCGTTTCAGATTCATACACTTCAGGGGATACCTCAGGTAACTGGTCAAGATTGGCTTATTATGATAGCGCGGAAGGTATCGCCGATAACACAACATTTTTAGGTAACGTAGGAAGCAACATCACATGTCTTGGTAAGGCATTAGATTACGTAGATTCAGATGGTGTTTCTCAGGCATCTGACTCTACTGTGTTGGGTAATGTGACTTTAGTTTCAGATCAAGAATTCACCATCATGTCAAATGTTTCTTGTGATTCATCAGGTTACTCAAAAGATTGTGGTGTTTATCGTGATGGTATCCCAGCTTATCACGGTTTTTACGGTACAGTAAAGATGTTCTTATTCGAATTCTATGCTCCAACTGAAGACACTGTAGATGAAGACACTGATTCATATAACATGCCAGCCATTTGGTTATTAAATGCTCATATTCCAAGAACAGCTCAGTACCCAACTAATGCAAATTGTTCATGTTGGTCTAGTGGTTGTGGTGAATTTGATATCTTTGAAGTCATGAATTCAACAGAAGCCAACCATTTCTACTCCACGGTGCATGATTACCAAGGTACAAGTGATATAGGAACAGGTTTACCAATTGAAGGTTATTTGGAAAGAACTCCAAATGCAATCATGAAAGGTGGTGTTGTCTTTGGCAGTGATGGTACAGCCACCGTGTTTCTTTCGAACGACACAACCTTCGATGATAACTTATCTACTTCCGACCTTGAAAGCTGGATTTCATCTGAAGAGACTTCCGATGGTGTCAAAGAAGATACGTTAGCTACCATCACTGCGGCTACAACCTCCACATCATCATCATTTGGTTTCTCATTATCTGTTGACGACGGATTATTATGGCAGATTGTTACTGTTATGATTGCTGTTTTCTCCTTAGTATAGCCACATAATACATGCATAAAGACTGCTTTAACTGTATAGATAACTCTTGTACAACATAGATAAATTTTACACTGTCAAAACATATATTTCGACACCCAGTATCCACAAGCTAATAAATTCGAGCCGCATGAACAAAAAAAAACACACAGTAAATTTCTTGTCGCTAAAGTCATGGGACTGAA
Organism: Wenyingozyma nanaspora; assembly: GCA_030557475.1. Classification (NCBI taxonomy): domain Eukaryota; kingdom Fungi; phylum Ascomycota; class Pichiomycetes; order Pichiales; family Pichiaceae; genus Wenyingozyma; species Wenyingozyma nanaspora. The sequence continues at coordinate 498,624 of JAKTPF010000008.1, read as the reverse complement.
ACCAAAGCCCGAGATCAGATATCTACACATGACTAACAGCCTATTATACCTCAAGAGCTAGGTATCAACTGTTATTTAAAATATCACTTTAAGGCCTCTCACGATCGTACTGAATATGAAGCTGATTTATGTACTTTATAAATAATCACCAGTTCAATTAAAAAACCGACTAAGCCAGGTAGAAAGACTTCCCAAGAACCACAGTTATCACTACCAGGTGAGAAAACGTGATTTGTACCAAACCTAAGAACTAAAATATTTTAACGATTTTTGTGACGATTTTTCTAAACCCACACTACACTGTGGTTCAATAAGCTAATCTTTTACACGCTGACATGCTATCCCACTCAGCACAGGACGTTTCGAGTCCCACACTTGCACCACATAACCCTTTCCAGCATACTAGGGACAAAGACAAGGATAAGGACAAAAAACATGGGCATAAGATCAACAATTTTGTTTTTGCATACGATAGTGCAAATTTGGAGGTGCCTACTGGCGAAGATGTCAGTCTTTTGAGAAACAGACAAGATATAACGATTACACCGCACATAAGTTCCAGCAATCATTCAATCAACTTGACTCCAAGTGGATCCGAAGACAGTGCTTCATATCCTATCGTGGAAAGTCTTTTGGTGTCCAGAAAAGAAAAACTACTTCATCATTTTGTAGAACCTTTCCATCCAATATGGTTTGTCTCTACTATGGGCACAGGCATAACATCGACCATTTTATATAAATTTCCTGTCGAATCAGCCCAACCAATCCTCCGATATTTTGGGTTGGTTTTATTTTTTTTAAACATATTCTTATTTTTATTAACAAACATTTTATTGTTTTTGAAATATGTGGTATTTGGCGCAAGATACAACACCTCCTTTTCAAGGCTATTGACTGACCCTGCCGAAGGGTTCTTTTTGGGATGCCAACCAATGGGTATGTGTACTATAATTAACATGATATATTACACCACGTCCTCTTTTTCGGAAGGTTGGGTATATTTTGCATACACATTATGGTGGATAAATATTTGTTTAACGATACTATCAGCTTGGGGATTCTCATTTGTCATGTTCTCCAATATGAGCTTGAATAACCATTCGTTAAATGCTGTTATTCTACTTCCAGTTGTACCGTTAACAGTTGCCGCTTCCACAGGGCAAGTTATTCTTCCAGGTTTACCATCTACTTCATGGCAATTATCAAGTTTAGTAATGTCATACATGCTTTGGGCAAATGCTATTTTTTTTGCTGTACCGTTTTTGGCAGTCTATTTTCAAAAGTTACTTTTATTCAAGTTACCTCCCAAGCAAGCTATTTTTAGTGGGTTTATCCCTGTTGGTATAATGGGCCAAGGATCCTTTTCGATTTTACTCATGGGCTCCAACTTGAAAGTAATGATTGCAGATGGAGGTGTTAGCTCATTTTTCCATAGTTATTCAGGCTCAGACACGTTTACACAGGATCAGCTAGATATTCTATCCGTGGGGATCGAGTTAGGCTCCTGTTGTGCTGGTTTATTCTTATTGGCAATGGGTCTCTGCTTATCGATGATTGCTATCTTGAAGGTTTTTTCATATGGTTATATCCATCATTTTAGCAAAGCGTGGTGGGCTATGACTTTCCCTTTGGGTACAATGAGTACTGGTTTCAACCAACTATATCGCATCAGTGGCCTTTCAGCATTTAAGATCATGGCAGTGATATACGGAATCTCTTTGATATGTGTTACTGTAACCTGTTTAATAATGAGCTTGATTAGAGAGTTCCCACATTCTGCCTGGAAAGATATTTTCGGCAAACAAAAGGCACACCGCAATTCTATGTACGAAGCTTAATTAGTTAGTAATGTTAACTGTCATTTCAAAAGAAAAGTTTTTTTCATGATTTTTTAGTTAATCGAAGTTTATTGTTTGTAATTGTTTTGGGGTTCATACTATATATAGGAAAGAGAAATATAAACGAAAACAAAAGTGATCTATATCGATAATGAGACAAGACCATAATAAATAATTGATTGAATCTTTCCGGCCATGATTCAATTAACCAGAGTAAGTGAGTAAATAAACAAGAAAATGAGTAAAGTAAAGTAAATAAAGTAAGAGTAAAGCCCAAGTAATGAAAAAATTAAATATAAGTAATAACGATGAGAGGAAAAAAGAGACTAGTAAATGCAGTCAATTCCTTTTTTGGTACAGTGAGAACAAGAAGATGAATCGCTTTCAGCTTTGAAACATTTTATCTTTTTGCTTCTGCAATTAGAACACGAAGAGCGTCTATAATTAGGAACAAATGAATTAGCTGATGTAGTAGCACTAGTAGCAGTAGCACTAGAGGGTAATTTAAAAGATGGATCGACTAATTCCTTATGCGTTTGTTCACTGCATTCTGCAGTATGCGCTATTGGTGATGAAGCTGACGAAAGAGAAGCGTTAACAGTTTGAGATGACTGAGGGGAAGGTGATTTGAAAAAAGAGTCCGACAGTTGTCTTTTCCTTTCGCCTTTGTTGTACCTTGCAATATCGTTTCTAGTGATGCCTCGGCTAAAAGAGCAGCTAATGCCTTTATGGTTACAAGCTTGACATGGTTTGAATTTTAAGTATGCGTAGTTAGATTTGGAATATTTGGAGCTCGATAAAACCTGAGTGATGCTGAAATATTGGTAACCTTCTTCAAAAGTTAAATATTCACAGTTTGCAATTTGGGATTTATGTTTCTCCAATTCCTCGGGAAGAGGTTGACCTTGGGTTGGAATTTGATCTTGTGCATCGTCAGGTAAGATAATGATTTCGGCATCACATTTAATCTTACGTGATCTACAACAATCACAAGAGGGACCAGAACGCTGTCTTCCAGCACTTGACGAAGGTGAACATAATTTCAATATCCCTGGACCATTGTTGGGGGAAGAACTCTGAGGAGTAGGGGCAGTAGTAGTAGCCTTTGATAATTTTTCATTGGCATCATCAGTAATTTGGGATACATCAGTAGTGGACACTAAATTGGATATCTCAAGTTTTGGTGATTTTTTTAGTGGGGGTTGAGAATCAACAACATCGAGATTGTCTTCGGTGAGTGAGCGTTTGCGTGGGATGCTTGTCTTAGCTACTGTGAATTGGGGTGTGGACTGTGTGCTACTGGGTGTTGAAGGCTTCACTTGATATGAATACGAATATAGCACAGTGTTTGACATTGGGCTTGAGTTGTTGCTTGTAGTAATGTTATAAGTGTTGTTAGTTTCTGCTTTTGAGGAGCCAGTGGAATGTTGATGGTTCTCGGCTTTAACTACGGTGTTTGGCGATGCGCTTTCTTTCTTGTCACCATTAAGCAGTTCCCATTGGTATGCAGCTGTTGATATCAATAAATCAAAAGCAGACGGTTTGGCAGTTTGTAATCTTAAAGGAGGCAATATGTTTTCTTGGACCAAAGTACCGGAAGATGGGACCAAGGAAGACAGTTGACTAGCAGTCACTGGGGAAGGTGATGTTGTGACTGGGGATGGACTAGCAGTATATGATAATGAGTAGCTTGCCAGATCACTCGAGTGAGAGCTTCTACTGGTAAACATGTTTGTTTTGAGTCCAGTTAGAGATATAATTGTGGATATCAGTATGCGTCTGTATAGCTTTCAATAGAGCGTTAATCAGTCGTATGATTAAGAGTTCAAAAAATAAGTGTAGGCTTTTTTCCCTTCTTGCGAATAAATCTCCGAGGCCTTTTTTTGGAAGAATCTATATGAATCAGTCGAGAAGGACGCGGAGGGATACAAGAACGATATATATCTAGAGATTTAAACGACAGAAGAATGAATAAATGAATGATTGTTGAAAAGAGATAATAACAGGGAGAGAAAAGGTAGAGAGGGAGAAGGAAGAGAAGGAATCATCATCATCACATTCATTTCGACTATATAGAGTAGCGCAGTGCAGGAAGAGTCTGAATCTTTTAAAAATTACTCCGGAGTTGTGCATGATGGCAAAAGAAATTTAAGCTATATCAGCGAGCCCTTCTCACTGCAGTCCGCCCCCGCTGCTCGGAGATGGCTTTGGTTGGTGGTCTAATTCAAGGAGACTGGCACGGCGTAGCTCTAACCCACAAGCGGATCCGGCTGCCTAGATTATCTAGGTGTGTTCTATATCCAGCTAGAGCAGAAAATGGGTGGTCACAGAGAACTTTGGGTGCGTTTCAAAGGCCCACATAGAGGCTGGCCAGAAAGAGATATTTACAGTTCGGACCAGAGCAAAAACCAGCAGTGTGCCATTTTCTTTTACACCCCATGAATCATAGCCACTGGGTGACAGAAACAGTAAGAGTCTACGAAATTTAGCAGGCGGGTCTTTGTTTGAATTTTCTTTGTCTTTGTGTTTTTGCACGCGGTAGTTTACGCGGGTCTAGTTTTTGCGGACTGAACTCCGGCTTCGCCATAGTTTCCTAGTCTAAGTTTTCGCTGATACTTTTTCCGTGGGTGGGTGTAGGTGGGTGTGGGTGGGTGCTGGCAGGCAGTATAGGGGGTGTATATTGTCTACCGCTGTTCGGGTGATCATTAGTATTAAAATAGCCTCCATTTGTGTATGTTGACATTTGTGTTTACCATCAGTTCATAATTTTCAAATGTTTGTGTATCTGATACCTTCAAGTGAACACTGCGGCCACTACTGAGATACCATGCTACAGTTTTAATCCATCTAGTTGGATATATAGCCATCTATTCGGACTCACTGTCCGGAAAGGGCAACAATGCCTTTCAACTGGCGATTACGGAGAAGTGCAAAGGCAAGCGCAAAAGACAGATCCATCTCGTAGAAACTCGCGTAAAAACTCGGGTATAATTTTTTCCATCTATCATGGATGATTCAGCTGTTACAGCTATCTCTTTCTCTACTCCGCGAACGCAGCCGGATTGGCGTGCCTACTGATATTGAAAGGCTTCAGGATAAAAATTACATTTTCCCGGGGGTCTTTCGCAAGTCATGCGGCTTCGACTCTATCTTTGTATGACGCTCTATTGTTTCTAGCTACCCTCTCTTACTAACGGTTTAGCTAGCTACTTGGTCTGATGGATATCCTCTATTGGAGGGCCACTAGAGCTCATGTGAATGACCTTGTTATCTATAAACGCATACAGGCTACAGCCTCGCTTTTATGAGCAATCTATCATTACGTAGATTTCAGAAAGTGGGAAGTCACTATACTCCGAATCTTTTTGTGTTCCGGTTCTCGGACTTTCAAGTTTACTATGATGTATATAATATTATTGCATTGTGACTAAGTTTTTTGTTTTTTGTATTTTTTTTGATAGCAAGTAGAAGTTTGTATGAGAGTTATCGGTCTACGTATTTACATATTTATATACTGAACAAACTGAACTTGAGTGAATGATCAGTGAGAATTTTATTTTGTGACGGACTTCAGGTATGCGTCGTGTGCCTTTTTCTGTTGTTCAAATTGTTTAACAAGCTTTTTTCTTGCTGACTTGGATACTTCTTCCCCTTCAACTGTCTTCGTAGGGATTCCATCATCATCCCAAGCGCTGTATTTTTTCAAACTTTCTTCAGTCTTGAACAATTCGGAAGGTGGTAATTTACCTTTCTCAAGCTTGGCTTTCTCTTCAGCTAATCTTGCTTCTTTGGCTTTTCTTGCATTTTCTTCAGCTTTCAACTTTTCCTCTTGTTGTCTGTACAACTCTTGTTTTTCACTTTCATTCAAGAACTTGATTAAGGCACCTTGTCCTGCACCTCTATCATCTAATGACACGTTCAAGTTTAGCAAATCTTTATTTCTTAATCTATCACACGCTTCTAAGAAAACCTTATAGTCTTCTTTATCAATAGCGGACTTACGCACTAAATCACGGAATTGCGAAAGAACTTTCACGTATGGCATGGCGATTTCCTCAACCGATGAAGATGAAGAATCAGAGCCAGTTGATTCATTGATCCAACCCAAATTGTCATTGGATGTCTGGAAACCTAAAATTTTTAAAATCTTGGTAATATAGTAAACAACTTGCAATAATGGCTCGATTCTAAGCTCAGAACCAACTGAACTAATGTATGTGTTAGATGAAGCAACGAGGTCGGACAATGTACGGATAGCCACAGGAGTGGATAAATTATCACAAAAGGCAACTTTAACGGCTTGTTGCTTAGCTTTCAATGTTGCTAACAAGTCTTTCTCTAAATTGCCTATTTTTTTAGATATCACAACGCCTGCTTCTAATTGATGCTCATAATCATTTTTCAAAGCTTTAACATTGGTAAAAAATTTGCTTAACGTACTTTCAATTGATCTCACCTCCTGTAATAGACTTTCTTTGAAGTCTAACGGAGCATTCCATTGGACCATAGCAAAACATAAACGTAATTGACGAGAGGAATATTTTTCCAGTGCTTCTTCAATAGTGATGAAGTTTTTCAATGATTTACTCATCTTTTGACCTTCAATATGTAAATGTCCAGTGTGCAAAAAATAGTTAACCCATTGTTTACAATCATAATGAGCTTCACTTTGAGCCAATTCGTTATCATGATGTGGAAATGCTAAATCAATACCTCCAGAATGAATATCCATAGCTTCACCAACAAAATCAGACGCCATGACTGAACATTCGATGTGCCATCCTGGTCTACCATTACCCCAAGGTGATGCCCAAAATGGTTCGCCAGGTTTGGATGACTTCCAGAGAGCGAAATCAGCAGCATTTACTTTAGAATCGGTCTTGGCCGTTAAAGAACCTTCTCCGTCTTCAATCAAAGCCATATCACCTTTGTTCCAAGGTTGCAGTTTGGCGTAATCGTGATTTGGGGCATTATCAAACTTACCAGTGTTGAAATATACAGATCCATCCGCCGTTGAGTATGCATAACCAGAGGCAATGATTTGTTCCACGTATTTGATAATTTCAGGAATGTACTCAGACACTCTTGTGGTAATTGTGGATGGTAAAACATTTAATTTTGCCATGTCTTCGTCATATTTTCTTTCCCAATATGAAGACGTATTCTTGAAAATTTGAGGATCAGTCACTGTGGCTCCTAGTTCAGCATCTAATACTGGGATTATAATATCTTTTGTAGCACTCAAAAACTCTGCAATTGTAATACTGGCCGAAGATTCTACAGCTTTAGTGGCAGTTAAGGAAGCCTTGACATGCATTGGTAATTTTGGATTCGTAAGACCTTCTGTTTTCAAATCTAACGACGCGGCCCACTCAGAAAAGCTTTTAGAAGAATCATAAGTTGGTAAGTTTTTGGATATGTATTTTTCCAGACCTTCCTTGGCCTTTGATAGTAACTCGGGTTCAACAAATTTTGAGTCCGTATATTGCTTGGAAAAGTTATCAAACAAATACTCTTGTCTGGCTTTAAGAATAATCTTATCATCTATATCGGTAACATTTTGAACAAACTTAACATTATAGCCAAAGTAGTCTTGTAAAATTCTTCTATTTATATCAATGGAGACATAGTTTCTAGCATGACCCATATGAGATGAGTTATAGACAGTTGGACCACAACTATACCAAGTAACTTCTTCACTAGATTTAGGAATGAAAGGGACTTTTGAACGAGTCAAAGTATTATATAATTTCAGCACAGGCGCTTCGTCAGCGGTAACTGGTTGCTGCCATTCTGGTTGCTTGGTATTGCTATTGGTTGATGTGGATAATGGGGCAGCAGATGACATTTGAGAGATGCTTGAAGTACTGGTAAGTTGTTTGACAATGCGCTGTGTTATAAGCTTCTTAAACATAAACAAAACAAAACAGTAGGATTACTCACAAATCCATTCAAACAACTTTACTTGATACAGTCTTTTTACTACCTAAAAAGCTTGTTTGATAGTTTTGCAGCTACACTCATGCTTCAAAATGAAAGTCAATGTTTACTGACTCATTCACCTATTTTAGTTGGTCCGAGTTTAGCTACCTCAACAAAAAGATTTTTTTCCGTCAAAACCAAATGGTCACGTGCAGCCAAAACTGTCTCCCCGTTATATTTGGTGTTATGACGATAGACGCGACATGCATAAAAAGTATTTGAGTCAAATCTGTACCTAGGCAATTAACTATAACTATCATGAAGATGGCTATTTGAATGGTGTTATTAGACGCATATTAGTCACAGAAGGCCCTTTGATTTGAAGCAAATGTAAGTGTGTTTTGTGCCATAATTGAGTTTCCAGTATTTGATTTACTAACATTTCCATTCAACTTACTCAGGTCTGGAATTTACAAGCTATCGATCCAGGGTATAAGATCGTTTGCTCCTGACCATGGTGAAACGATTCAATTCCATCGACCATTAACGCTTATTGTAGGTACAAATGGCTCTGGTAAGACCACAATTATTGAATGTCTGAGATATGCGACCACGGGTGATTTGCCTCCTAACTCCAAAAATGGTGCTTTTGTATATGATCCCAATTTAAGTTCAGAAAGAATCACCAAAGCACAGATTAAGCTTGCTTTTCAAAACGTAAACGGCACAAATATGGTGTTAACAAAGTCTCTTCAAGTCACGAAAAAGGCAGGAAATGCTGGGTTGACTTTCAAGACTTTAGAGAATCAATTGGTAGTTATAAATAAAGGTGAGAGAACAACTGTCAGCTCAAAAATTACTGATATTGAACAAAAGGTTCCGATTCATCTGGGTGTGTCAAAAGCAATTTTGGATTATGTTATTTTCTGCCATCAAGACGATAATTTGTGGCCTATAAGTGAGCCGTCTGTTTTAAAGAAAAGATTTGATGAGATATTTGATTCTGTGAAATTCATTAAAGTTCTTGACAATTTCAAAGCTATTAACAGGGACATGAACATGGATATAAAGCTCTTGAATAACAACGTTGAACATCTTAAAAACGATAGAAAAAAGGCACAAAACAAGTTTGAAGAAATGGAGAAACTTCAGAAGCAGGTCAAGAGTTATAAAGGCGAAATTGAAGACATCAGTAAGCAAATTGAAAAACTTAATAAAGAAGCTGATCTTCTGTTCAAATCAAATCAAGACTACGAACAGATTCTGAGTAGAATTGAATTACTGCAACAACAGGATTACAGTCTTGGCCAGCAAATAGACAGAATACAGAGCTCTGCAGATATTTTGTATGATTCGGATGAATCATTGCAAGACAAAATTAGTAACTTTACCACTTACTTAAACTCTAAGAAAGATAAAGCAAACGATCATAAAAAATTGGTAGATGACAAAATTAAAGAATTGGAGACTATGAGGAACACCAAATTTAAACTTAGTGCCATACAAGGAAGATTGCAGTCTCAAAGGGATTTGATAGATAGGAAACGTGAACGAAGAGAGCTTATTATTGCCAAAGTATCTGAAGACTATGGCCTAGGTCTGACTGACAATTTTGCACTGGCCATGAAGGAAAAGCTAGATGTACTAGAAAGCCATTTTACAAAAGTGACTAGTAATTACTCAGATAAGAAAAATGAAATGAATGACCAAGTTTTGACGCAACAGAAGCTAAAGGAGAAAGAAGAGCAGCATCTGTCATATGTCAAAGAAGACTTTAAGTCATTGAGCGACAAGAATGCAGAGTTTCAAAAAAGCGTTGAAAGTATTTTGCTCAACGAAGGTCGATTATCAAAAGTTAAAATGGAGTTAGACGAGGCTACAAATAAACTAAAAGAGATAAAAAAGCAAAATGAGCTGGGCAATATTACGTCTGAAATTATTACATCAAATGCTAAAATTGAATTACTGGAAAAAGAGGTAGATGAACTAAGTAAATCAATATCTCAGTTCACTTTAAGACGAGAAATACTGACAAAATATAACTTTTTGAAAGATAACAAAAAACAAATACAGAAAGATCTGAACTCAGAAGTTGATTCTATCAAGGAAGAGTATAACGAAATAATTGGCTCTGACTTGAATACAGAGTCATGTTATACAGATGTTGTGCTAAAACAGAAAGACGTCAACTATCATTTGAAAGCAGTGGAAGAAGAAAGTAGACAGAAGACAAAACTAAAATACGAACTAGAAAGCCAAATTGGTCATGAAACTAAGGAAATAAGCAAGTTGGAGAAAGAATTAATTTGTTGCAAGAAAGAAGTTCATCAAGTTTTAAATGATGATCCAATAGAAGAATATGAAAGTTTGTTGCAAGAGTGTGAAGAAGCGTATCAAAATCAATTGGAGTCCGCTAAGCTACATTCTGCAACTGTTAGATTCAACACAAAAGCTCTACAGATGGCGGAAAGCAAGCATTCTTGTATGTTATGCCGTCGTTCCTTTAGTTCACAAGGATCAGAGTTGACTGACTTTATGACTCAATTACAGAAAAACAACGAACTGTTGATGAAACAAAATACAGATGAGCAGTTACTAGATCTCAAGAAAGAATTGGATTCTTTGAAATCCATAAAAAATTATGTCATCACTATAAGAAAACTATCGGATCCAAATGGAGAGCTTAAAGTTAAAAGAGCATCATTAGAAGACAATAAAACGAAGCTTACTGAGATTGTAGAGTCACTGAAAAAAATCGATGGTGCTATTAATGACTTCAAGAATTCTCTTGACAAAATTGCCAAAATGCACTTTGCTGTTAACGAGATAAGAAGACTGAGCGATGAGCTTTCGAATGTTGTTCATAACAAGTTACCTGAAATTGAGACTGAATTAGTAAATCAGGGAGTTGATATAGACGTAGATGATCTTGAATTCAATCTAGAGGTATCCGTAGAAGAGCAATCAGCTAAAAATAATGAAATCAAAGATTTGCGTAGAAAAATTGAAAAATTGATTCAAAACAAGGAGTTAAAATCTAAAGAGCAGAATTCGATAGAGAACATGATCAAAGATAAACGTCTAGCAATAAGTAATCTGGAGAAAACATTTTTAGATAAAATCAATATTGAAAGAACTATAAAGGATAATGAAGAGCAATTGGCAACTTTTCAAAAAACCATTGAAGGAGCAGAAACAAACATTAAGAAATTATCTGACTTTTTGGATGGCTTGATAGTGGAGCGAGATGATTTTGACAGAGACGAGTCTGTTAAAATAAAGAAATTGGAAAATGAATTGACTCCTTTACGGTCTAGCTATGGTGAATTTACAGAATTATCAACAGAAATCCAAGCTTTTGAACAAAACGAACTTACGCAATTGCAGAATTGTAGTCAAGAGCTAGCAGAATTAGAAGAAAAAATTGGAAGTTTACAGAGCTCAATTGATACGGAATCAGCAGAACTACGTAACTTGGAGAATGAAATTATAGATGCTAATGGAACCGAACGAAATTTACGTATGAATATGGATCTTAGAGGATTACAAAAAGAAAAGGCATTTGTTCAGATTGAAATTGATGAGTTAGAATCTCAGCAAGCATCTAGTAAAAGAGAAGATTATTTGAGGCAAAGTGCAAAATTACATAAGAGGCAATCACAGTTGAATGCCGATCATGCATCAAAGACGGGTGAAGTTATTCAGATTCAGAAACAGGTTAAAACTATTAAAGATGAATTGAAAAGAGATTATGATAATATTGATGATAAATATATTGAAGAGTTTGCCAAACTACAAACTAAATTAGTCATGTCCAATGACATTAATGCTTATTACAGAGCTTTAGACACAGCTGTTATGAGTTATCACACTATGAAAATGCAGCATATTAATCGTATTATTGATGAATTATGGAAACGAACATATAGAGGTACAGATGTAGATACTATCATGATTCGTAGCGACCCTGTTGCCACGACCAAAGCCACAAATGCATCCAGCATGACGAGATCGTATAATTATAGAGTTGTTATGGTGAAAGATGGCACGGAATTAGACATGAGGGGTAGATGTTCAGCTGGTCAAAGAGTGCTGGCTAGTATTATCATCAGACTAGCATTAGCCGAATGCCTTGGATCTAATTTTGGTATGATTGCATTAGATGAGCCGACTACCAATCTGGACGAAGAGAATATCGAGAGTCTTGCTAGGGCCCTCAACTTGATCATTAATTCCAGAAAGAAGCAGAAAAACTTCCAATTGATTGTCATTACCCACGATGAACTGTTCTTAAAGCACATGAACGCCGTACAATTTACTGACCATTATTTCAAGGTTAGAAGAAATGAGAGATTGAATTCTGAAATAGGTCAAGTCAGAATTAGTAGTTTAGAATAAATAAAAATATTAACTTTTTTTTTCTGTAAAAAAGAAATATATGTACATAATAGAAGTATAATTTGAATTTATTTAGTTTTTAGTTTGTTTCCAGATCCATAAAGCTTCAATAGCATAATTTCTAACACTTAAGTTCTTTGTCTTCTTCTCGTCTGCTGCATCGGTGATTGTCTCTGGAATTCTTAAAGCGTGTATCAATTCCCAAACCTTGTCCTCAAATTGTCCCTTTTTACCTTGCTCTTTCTTAACAGCGTCCTTTGAGTCAGTTCCCATTTCTTCATATTCGTCTAATTCAAACACACTATAGTGTAGAGTTGCCAATTTATGCAGAATACGCCCCAATGTTCGTATACCTATACATCTTTGTCCGGGAAATGTGGATCTAGCAAAATGCGCAAGTTCAGATAATGTGTAGCCCGGTATCTCTGCATTTGAAGAATGGTGATGTAGACCTTCGTAAGTATGGATATCTTGGGCGTTTTCTGAAGTTATAATATCACCGTTGAAATCAAACCTCAGTTCTTCTATAGCTTCATATATAATTTCTCTGGGTGGTTCAGATAAAGGTTTCATCCACTCCAGCTGTTCTGTATTGACAGGTAAATCGGGAAAATATTTCTCGTGTAATTTTTCATTAAATTTGGGGTCATTGATGTCAAGCAATTCAGGATTTTCATTTGCAGGCCTGGGGAAATGCACTTTTGAAAGCATTTCACTGACTTCTGCTTGGCTTAATTTTGATGCTTCTTCATAACTTGGTGCAAGTTCTTCAATATGTTGAACATCCTCCCACTCATCTTCGGCTTTTTTAGTCGACTTTTTTTTGCTCTTGCTTTTCTTCTTATCATCTACGTAATTAACCGATGCTTCCATATTAAACCTTACTTTCTTTTCGGATGAAGAGGAAGATAATGAACTAGTTGAGTTTTTTCTTAGAGCTGGTTTCAAACCACTAGCAGATGAGGAAGAGGATGTTCTTGAAGCTTGGAAAGGGACTTCATCGTTATCCTCAGATTCTGAATCTAAGATAGCGTTTGACTCTGCAGACGGCAACGGTATTTCCTTTTCACCGTTACGACCGCCCCCAATCCACGTTCCAGCACCTTCAATAACAGGTACCATATCAGCAACTAATTGATCTGCAGTCATTGGCTTTGCTTTTGGAAAATCTCTACCTTGCTCTTTCAAATCTTTCAAATCTTTAGGATCGTTGACAGCGCTTTCTTTCTTTAGTGATGTAGGGGATAGCTGTTCTTTTGACTGCTTTTGTTGAGATCTGGCAATCAACATTCTCAGAACTTTAGGATCCATATTATTCAATAAATCATTTCTCGTCTCTTCTATTTCTTCTTTTGACATATTCAATACTGTTTCCTCATTTTGCCTGGATATTTTAAATAATTCAGCAGGACTGGTCACGTCATTCGACAATGATAAATTAGGAATTCCAGATTCAGGGTTTGTTCTACTCATAACAGGTGACCTGTTCATAACAGGACTACGTTTGCTATTGACTGAGCTCTTGAAGGAGTCAGACATAGAAGACAAGCCTTTCTTCTGTAATCTTGATTTCCACTGACTTGGTTTTGTTTTATGTGCTACTGGGAACCCATTTAAGTGTGACTGTTGAGTGAAATTATTCAGGGATGGACTTACAGATGATTTCAAAATTGGTGCCGCAACTGCTTTGATTTCAGTTGGCGGAGCAATATCATGCTCCACTATGTCACCTATCAAATCCATGACTTTGGGTACTGTGCAGGAATCACTAAAATATTATAAAGTTAGTGGGTCAGAAGACTAACAGTTGCGACGATTACTCTTAAAGCGCCAATCCTTGTTAGTTTAGGCTGCTTGCTGTTTTGATTTGCAGTCTGGCTGTTTAGTAATATTTTTTTTTCTGAATCATTTTTTTTTTCACGTGGGTGCGGCTACTGCGACAATTGCAGGACGTTGCAACAAATACAAAAAAGAACTTATGTTAGTTATTACGATATGTAAAACTTCGTGCAAATGAAGTTATATTTTAATAAAGGAAATTGTCCTTTTAAAGTCTGTTTAAAAGTGTAGATACATAACAATGTGGATTAAAAAAAATTGACAGAAGAACAAGCGGAAATCGTCAGAGTCATATAGGCTGCGGTGAGGTAGGTTTTAGAAAAAAGATAGAGAACTCAAACAAAAGCCATGTCAAAAATCTGAGTCAGTATATTTTTGAGCAATATAGCTGCATCAAGCAATGGAACCGTAAGTATGAGGCTCTCTACCTGGTAATGTGATACCTTGATAGCTTGAGCTGCTTTCGTGAGGATAACAAGAAATGATGTACCATGAGTGTAACATAGCTGGAATATAACCTAAGAAACATAAAGCGATATTGATCAAGACTATACGAAGTGCATAAGCTTGTGTGTTAGTATCAATTTATATGTCTTTGAGTTCGATGATAATAGTTGAAAATGAAAAAATGTACTTACAGTCAGCTGAGCAAATACCTCTTTTGATTGCTACTGGAATAAAAGGGATGAAAAAGCCGACAAAGGCCAATAACCAATCTCTAGCATGCATTGTATAATAAGTAGTAGTAATTTGAAATTGAATAGGGCGTCAAAGGTATAACAATCAACGACCAGAAAATAACTAAAGTGTATATTTCTTCTCTATATAGCCCATGGGGAGATATGGGTTATTAGGCAGCAACAGGGGCAAAGGCCCTGCTTTTTATACAAACGCTTCACTTGACAGCAACCGAGCAAAACGGCGCGCCGGGCTGTGTGGGGACGGTGTACGGGTGCATTAAAAAATTGCACGCGTGCGGCTTTAAACTTTTGGCTGGCGGTTTGACCTATTTATTTTGGGAAAAACTATACTATATGTTGTGCACATGTGTATATGTTTGTTTTATTTGTCTATTTTATTTGTCTATCTAACTATCACCGGTGTAAACTACAACTATGTAACTTAAGTATCAATTGTTAGGGTTGTCTAGTATTCCACTCCTGCTGAGCTCTGTTAATTTCGGTTAGAAAAATGTCAAAAAACCCATCCATTCTTGTGTCATATTCCAAAAGCATTGCTGTCAATTTAGATATATCCACTTTAGCTGAAAGACCGCAAAGAGCCTTTTGGAAGACTGCCATAGAGTAAAGTTTTGAACTCAGTTGTGGTCTCAGTGGTGATAGCGGTGTGTATTTTGGTATTGCTGGGGCTTCTGCTTTTTTTCTTTTTTGCACGTAATCTATCACGGCTTGAGAATTCACAGGAGTTGGAGGACGATTTTTAACGCTTTTTAACTTATTTGGCTTATTTTCTTTATTTACTAAAGTAAAATCAACAATGGTTTGACTGTCAATGGATTTGTGCTTAGTTTTATCTTTGTCTTCGTCTTCATCTTCATCGTCATCTATCTTGTTATCATTTTTCTCAACGTCACTTTTTTCCTCGTGGTAAGATGAACTTGCATCTGATGACCATGTCTCGTAACTATCATCTGATTCAGGATCAGAAGGCACAAATGATGCCTTTTTTTGAGGAGCTGCTCTATTACCGATTGAATCATTATCAAAATCAAAA
Source organism: Wenyingozyma nanaspora (assembly GCA_030557475.1). NCBI lineage: Eukaryota > Fungi > Ascomycota > Pichiomycetes > Pichiales > Pichiaceae > Wenyingozyma > Wenyingozyma nanaspora. Next base: position 482,893 of record JAKTPF010000008.1, on the reverse strand, counting down.
CTAAGTATTGGACCATAACTAATCTTCTTTTCATCCAATGGATACTTTGGCCTTTTAAACCTCGAAATGTTCTTCTTTGTCATTATATTGTTTTTCTCTTGGATTAAACCAGGTAAGGGGTTCCAGCGTTTTATTCTAGTAATCAGTTTAGTTTTAAGTAGTTCTTTTGCGGATAATCTTTCCTTTGGATCTTTCACTAAACAAAGTTTAACAAATTCTTTACTGTTTCTATCTGCGTGAGGAGAGTTGTCTAAATTGGGTGGTTCAACAGTAGGGATACATCTCAATACTTTCATTGGATTTTCCTTAGAATGGGGTGGATGCCCTTCAATTAATTCAATGTATGTGATTCCAACTGACCAAATATCGACTTTCGTATCATGTCCATTACCACGTTCAATTATTTCAGGAGCCATCCAATATGGTGTTCCTACAAATGTCTTATTTATCGTCTCTGTTATTTGTGCAGACACACCAAAATCTGCAATTTTAACTTGTCCATCATCACATAATAAAATATTAGCGGCTTTGATATCTCTGTGGATTTTATGCTGAGCGTGTAAATACTCTAAACCTTTCAAGACATCTCTTATTATCCATGATGCAACATGAACGGATAATCTGCCTGTGTATTTAATTAACTCAGCAGCAGAGCCACCATTACAGTATTCCATAACTAATAGCATATTGACATCTTTGATAAACGCTTCATAAAATTTGGTAATATATGGAGAGTTAAGTGATTTTAATAAGTTCATTTCTTGAATTAATAAAGATAATTCGTCTTCCGTTTCTTCCAAATTAATTGATTTTATTGCAACTATGGATTTTGTGCCATCTTGTTTAACCATTTCCCTAAAGATAATTGAAATAGAGCTTTAGTATATTTTTTGAGAAAAAAAAAGGGGAACAAGTGAGCTGCATAAAACATTCAAGTAAACATACGTTCTGAAAACATCGCCAAAATTACCTTTGCCAATACATTCTTTAATGTAATAAGCCGTCATGTTACACTAAGTAGTAAAACAATGACTTATACTTTTAACATGGAAAAGTAGACTACTGGATAGCTCAACAAAATACAAGTAAAAACAAAATAAAAATAAAAGCCAATTGCCAAAAATCACAAAGTCTCAAAATCTCAAAATCACAAAGACTGGTTGTAGTTTTTTTTTTGGTTTGGGGTTCATAGTGAGCGAGGATTTGATTGGCTAATTGACAATATAAATAGAAATTATTTCATTAATTCGTGACGACTATATAATTATACATTTGTTGTTGATTAAATCATTTAAATGATCTTAGGTCTTCTTTTAAGTAAATTAAATTTTTTAGAAGTAGATGAACTACTCGTTTGAGAAGCAGCAGCAGCAGCAGCAGTAGCAGGTTGATTTGATGATCCAGATCCAGATCCAGATGATGATGCTAATGAGGTTGTCTTTAGTTTAGAAGGGATGCCAGATGGTGGTGAAATTGTAGATACACCATGTACTTTATCTATTTTCTTTTGCCAGTAAGATAATGCTGCTTTTGATAACTTTAGTGATGTGTCTATTTTGGTTGAAATGGATGAACCGTTGAGTAATAACAATTCAGCAGTTTCAAAAATATCATTATTTGAAGAAGATGTATCTGCTGTGATTGCGTTTGTATTTGAATTTATAGTATTGGTGGAGTTAGATATATTACCAGTTGTTGGAATTGAAGCGAGTGTAATTGTCGATTGATCTGAATTTGTATGTTTTAAAGGAGCTGCAATTTGAGACAGGGTAGGATTTAATAATGCGTATTCAAGAATAGTGAATTCAATAATTGAATCACGATTAACTTGTTTTTTAACTTTTAAATTTGGATCAACGTCCATTGCAAATGCTTGAATTATCTCATAATAATCATGCGTTTTAACCCCATGAATTAATTTTGATGATGCTAAGTTACGATCAGTTGTATTAACGTATTTTTTCAATTGATACTTGTCTTTAATGTAAGCCATTCTCTCTTCTGGTTTAGAAGTTGGTGAAATCAATTTTTGTTTTTTATCTCCAATTAATTCCTCGTAAATGGCATTACTCTTATCGTTATTGATTTTTGAAAGCAACAAAACTAATTCTTTATTACTTTGAAACGAATCAAGTTTCAAAGACCTCACTTTGGAAATGGATGTGCCCAAATTTCTATGTATTCCAGAACACGTGATACAAAAGACAACCATTAAGTTAATTGAAATCCATTCTACATCTTTATCTGAATTACAATCACAGCAATGTAAATTGCTTGAATGAGCGTTTTGAACTAACAGTAAGTAATCAAATGATACAGAGGATACTCTTCTTCTCGAGTCTACAGTTGGTGATTGCAAGCTGTTGTTAGTAGATTTATTAATGCTATTGCTACCATTCTGTGTAAGCATAGATGAACCCGTGGGAGTGGAAGTGGGTATATAGTCAGATCTGGAGCCATTCATATTCTTGCTGTTACTATTATTATTGTTGTTGTTGTTGCTATTGTTGTTATTGTAAGCACCGGCAATACTATTAGCTGCAGCAGTAGAGGTAGTAGAGGCACGAGTATTGGAAGAAGATTTATTGAAATTAATTTGTTGACCAGCTAAGAATAAAGAATCAATCCAACTATCACAATCAATTTCATCTATAGCTTGATAAAAATGTTCATCTCCTTTAGATGTAATTATTCTAAAACAATTTTTCCTCTTTGATGTAGTTAATGTATTTGATGAATCCAATTTTTTAATATTCGAAAGAGATAAATCAATAGGCTCATTAAATCTTTGAGACTTACCAGATCTCCAATCCATGTATTCGAATAATTTCCCATTATTCAATACAACCCATTGTTTATGCCATCCTAATTTTCCCTGACCTCCTTGGGTGAACAAAATACCAGATTTGTTCATGTTACCTTTAGAAATGTCTAATAATTTGCTCAAATCAGCTATAGTAGAACAAGCTTTTATCTTTGAAATTAATGCATTTCTACTCATGTGAAATTTGGCCAAGTAATCTTTAAAATTTTTTGATATCAAAGGATCATTATTATTTGAGTTATTTTTCAACATAATCAATTCAAATGATAAACTAATTATTAAATCAAATAAAAAATAAAAATAATTTAATTTTGCGAATTCAAATCCTTTTCTTTTAGATAACAATTTTTCGTCTTTTAATTTCCCTGAACTTAATAATTTTGAGATCCAATCATAATATTTTTTAGATTCTTCTTCAAATATTTTTTTGTTGTTACTTAAAGATACGTCTATATTTGCTGGAATATTCGATGAGACTTGTTTTTTATTAGCTGATATATTCAATAAATTTTTAAGTTTTGAATTAGAACTATCGTCATTATTAATAAGATTAATAATAGAATTTGAACCAATTGTTTGGTATCTATCTTGAAAGGATGAATAAAATTTCAAAATCACAAAGGGTAAATCCTTATTAAGCTGATTGAAATTTGAGTTTAAATTTATATTCATATTATTCAACTGATCAATTATTACATCGAATTGATTAGATTGATCAATTGTAGATTTAAGTAATGGTTTTAATTTGGCTATTTTGCTTTCAAAATCCTGTAACATGTTTCTGAAAACAGGACCATCTTCAAATGATATATCTAATCCTGAAAGAATATCCTTATCTTTATTTTTGTCTTTATCCTTATATTCGCTTGATTGTGACTGTGGTTGCAATTCTGGATCGGGGAAGTTAATCAACGGTTTTTCTGTGGTAATTGTAGAAGAAGGGGGCAATTGTACCGAAGATACATTTTTCACGCCCAGTGTTATATTATAGGTATCTAAAAACTTTATAATCAATTTCCCATTGTTTGAAAACTTTGGTAGTGATAATGTACAAGAATTAGAGTCAAGTTTATAATTTAGTGTATCAATAATAACAGAGCCATTTAAAGTCAATCGTATATTTTTTTCATCAATTGATTTTGTATTATTATTTGAAAAAGTAGAGAATGAAAATTTAAGGTATTTGGCATCATAAGGAATAAGTATCAGGAAATCATTACTGAATTGAACCAATTGAACGTCTTTAGATTGTAATAAATCCGGTACAAAAGACACTAAAGAGATCAATTCATTTGAAGTATTGAAAAACTCGAGTTTGTTTAATTGTATACTCGGAGTATCAGAGGTAGCAGAAGTTATATGTTGAATGGTATTCTGCAGTACAGCAGACAGTATTTGATTCATTCTATTTCATAAAAGAAACTAGTTTCAAGTCTCAATAGTGAATCGATCAGCAACAAAATAAAATCGTTTAGTTATCCGCAGAGTGCTAAATACATATATACGTCAGGTGAATTAGGCGCAGTAGCTTAATATAATTGGTTGTGTATAATACTACTACTTACTTACTGCTCACTGCTTACCAGCTAACTAGCTAACTAGCTAGCACAAACCCTTCCTTACCTTTCTCGCTCTCGCTCTATCTCAGGGCGGTGAGAAAGATGGGGGTGTGAGGTGTGGGCTGGGCTGGGCTGGGCTGGCTGGTATTAATTAAATAAGGGGGTTTTTTTTGTTCTGTTTGAGAGTGGTGCAGGGGTGTAATTGGTGGTTAGAATTGGTGTATGGATGTGTGTGTGTGTGTATTTGGCTTGTCGGCATTGAAGTTCTCTTGTTTGCTACTACGCTTTTAGTGTGGTTAATATTTCAAGCATTTGCTATTTTAGTATTGAATACCCACCATTAGTCTATGTATGTATAAGTTGGAGTAGACTGTTAGTCAGGGTTACTACGAATGCCAGATGTGATGTGTCTATTTTTACTTACTTTTGAAATTCATATACAAATAGGCCGAGGGATTGATTTAAAATACCTACTCAGATTTTCTTAAATGAATAGATAATACATTCTTCCTTAATGCAATCAAAGTTGCTTGCTATATGATATGGTATGAACTGAAATGAAATTCAAACTGCAGTAAAGTCTAAGCATTATCTAAATAAGTAATATTGTATATTGTATATAATTTCATAAAAAAACAAGAAATAGCAAATATGAAAGCTAAACTAAATTAAACTAAACTAAACTAAAGTAGAAAGTGCGAATTTTCTTATCTTGCTTGACACATTTACGTTTATTTTCTGAAACAAGATAAATTAAGTGCATAAATTTAAGTGTACATTTATATTTATTTTGCTGTTATAACTAGCCAGCTAGTATCAAGTTACTTTCCTTACTTTATTGCTGTGACTGCCAGGCTTATATATATATATATATATATATACACCATACATAAATTATGTAGAGTAGCAATAAGTAGGCAGTGGCAGTGGAAGTGAGAGAGATATCTGGCATGTCAAACCAAATTCACCGCGGGCCCTGCGCTGCGCAGCGCTCAATCGCTGCCCCTGCAATGCCCGCCTGGCAGCCGAGCGAGATAAAGATAAAAGAGAGATAGAGAAAAATAGATCGTCGGTGGAATTGACAATTGGCATTGAAATTAAGATTGGAACTGGAATTGGAATTTCATCACTTGCTTTGTACTTTACATAATACACTACACTACACTACGACTATACACTTGATTACATTACATTACGCTACACATATTTTCGCTCTTGCTGTAGGTACCCGAACTTGTACCACTAACATTCTTTGCATACCAAATAAAATAAGTGGGATGGTTTTAGTTTCAAAATAAACTTATCTTTCTGTATCTTGCTACTATTATGTTTCAGTTCAGTGCTGCTTAGAATTGTAAATTAAGTAATATCACGATAGTGTGTGTGTATGATTGCTAATCTTGGATAATCTTGAAATAAGGCAAGCAATCAAATTTACATTACGCATACTACTTGGTAAGTAAAAACCAAAGCCTTTTATTTGTTTGTAATATTGTGGTGTGATAAATGACCGAATGAAAACTTACTACATGGTTGTTAATTTGCTACGCTTTTTTTACTGTTTTTTACAAATAATGATATGACTAATAAATTTGGTGTGAAGAATAGTGAAAGTGTACAATTAATTAAAAGTTCAAATAAATAAATAAATAATAATATAGTAAAGTATAAAAAAGTTTTTATATATCCATTTTTATCTTTTTATGAGAAAGAATATTTGATATTATTTGAAAAAAAGGTGAAAAAGGAGAGATTAAAAAATGCTTATTAACTAATTAATTAATTAACTAAAATTAAATTAAAAAGAAAGTAAAGTAAAAGTAAAAATAAGAAATACTAGTAATAACTAAGTAATAATAATTATGACAAAAAAAAACATAATAATTATATTAATTTAACATTTTTTTTGTTTCTTCTATGATTGGGTAATCGTATTGGATTTGGTTGTGTGTATGTGATTGTGTGTATATTGTATTATATTATGATATATTATAGTATATTATATTTTTCAAGTTGTTTTATTATGTGATAATTGATATTAATGTAATTTAATTTTTTATCATCAATCAACTTAGAATAATAAAGCACAACCAGCAACAACAGCAGCACCTAAGACACCGGCACCCATGTTGGAAGAGACAACGGCAGCGGCACCAGTAGAGATTTCACTGGAAGAAGTAGAGTTGTTAGCAGCTTGAACGGAAGCAACGGTGGCTAAAGCTAAGACGACGTTTCTGAATTGCATTTTTGAATATATTAGTAATTAAGTGTGTGATAACGAGTGTATGTATATACTTATAGAAAAAGATCAAGAAGAAAAAAGAAGAAATAGAAAAGATTGAAAAGAGACAAGGGGCAAAAGAATTTTAAGGAATAGGGAATCCAAAGCTCCTTTATATCAAATTTGGCGACCCCTTCAACATTTTTTTTGCAGCTTAGAATCTGAAATGCAAAAAATTTTCGCAACGCGATTTTTTTTTTTTTTTTTCTTTTTTACTTTGCTAGTTAGAGTTTGTTAGTGTCTGTGCGGTGCCGTTTGAAATCTGCTGGTTTGTGGGAGGGAAAATGGGTACTGGGCGATAAGGAATGGTTTTGGTTGCTGTTTTGTGGTGATATGTATATGGTTGCGTAGCTACGATTGAGTACAATACTATGTAGTTTGTTTGGTGGTAATAGCATACTTGTGGCAGGATTTACCAGGGATTTGATAGAGGCATAGCCACAGAGATGGGGGTTCCCGATTGGGATAAAGTGTCTTTTTTGGGTCAGGGTTGCCTAATCGGGCGAGATTGCGCAAGGGCAGGAGTGGAATGGCGCAGAGCTTCTAGACTTTTCGCTGTGCCTCTTTTGCGCACGCGTCGCTGGCTGCCCCTAGTGGGAGACGTCGATCGGTGTGTAAGAGACTGCCGGCCACGTCGATTGCTGCTCAGCCTGGCTGCTATGCTATTTATAGACACCACCGGCGGTGGTCCTGGCTCCGGCAGCTGCCAAACAAAGTGCCAAATTGCCAAATGGTAACCACCACTCTGACTCACTAACTCACTGGATTGCTATTGCTCAAAATGATCTTACATTACTTACATTCAGCATGTAAGTGGTGAATAGATTAGATAGGCAGATAGATAGGTCGATGCCACATATGTACAAGCTAAAGATCAGCAGCCTGCCTCTTCTTGCTAAAAGCCATTCAGTTATTATCCATTTTCTCTCACTGTTCTTCCCATATTGACATATTGCCCAAAGCGGCAAATTGATAAAGTGCGTTTGTCTCCCTTTCACTGATTAACTGGTTACTTGAGTACTGATTATGCTTGTATGCTTGTAACTCCTGTGAGAAAGTTGCATTTAGGAATTAATTCCCTATAGTTAATTTTTCAAGCTAACGTGTACAATCGAGTATTTTCCTCTTTGGGGCCTTATGGTCTCTGTTGACCAATTGCCGCATTAGGCAATTCTTGTATAACACAAAGTAAAGAAAGTAAGGGCTTTTTGCTTTATTTTATTGTTTGTTACTCTTAAATACTTTTAGTAACAAGCTACTTTATCACTATGTATCTATGTACGTATGTACGTATACATGTGTGTTATGTATTGTGTATTATGTATTACTACATTTGGGCACTAATACCTTTGCTTTATTGGCTAATGAGCTTCGCTTTGTCTTGTTGTCCATGTTGCACGTTGTGTATACGGCTACCTCTACCTGCCTTACAAACGCAACTATACCTCCGAGGCCCCGCAAACCTTATCTATCTATTCATCTATCCTTCACTTATTGACTCATTTATCTATCTATACGTCTCGAGGCTCGTTATATTGGATTTTCTTCATGGGGGAAAAGACGTTGAACCAAAAAAACCCCTGTGGCGCGTAGACGAGATTCGTACTCTTTATTGTGAGTGATTCTTATTAAACTATACTACGTGTCAGTGTTCACTGCCGCACTTTCGTGATAAATAGCAACTACTTATCTCTCTATAGCGCCCATGATGGACATATATGGGCTGTAAAATTCAATTCGTGCACACTCTTTGCAATAAACAAACTAATTGTTAGATTTAGTATAGTGCCTGCCACCAAACGCGAAAACCATCCAGTTTTTTTTATTCATGCATTGTAATGTACTGTAATGTACCCCTTTAAAAACGTACTTATATGTGGTTTTTATTTCTTATTTCAATTGACTCCAGTTTTTAAGTAATGTACTGTACATTCTTTAGACATTTATTATTGATAATACTCGTGATTCGTAATTAACGCAACTCCGACAAATACCAACCTTTTTCGTGTCGCGTTTATGTACGTACATTTTCTTTTATTGCATTCCACCTTTCACTACTCTCTTCACTAGTTTCAGTGTTTTTCCTGATTAAGTAACCAGTCTATACTTGATGTTAGGATACATCTTTCCAATGGTTCGTCTGCGATTAGATAAATCATTCACTAAAGTGGTAGTCTGTGAATCAATAACCATTTACAAAAATCATTTACAAATGTTGTAAAGCCTTAGTAAATTTTGAATCCTAATTGTGTAAGTGTAAAATGTACTCCAATTGACTGAACTGTTTACTATTTACAGTACACAAATAGTAGAATCCATTTTGAACACTAGTTAATGGTGTATAATTTATATTTTACTAAAAGCAATTTTTTGACTTATTAATAAACTGGTAGCTTTAAATCTCAAACAGTTTACTTCCTTTCATGGAACATACCTTTCTGCTCCATATCACCTTTTACGACTAGTCGACTACGAAATAGGCTTTTATAGAATGGATATTTATTATTTCTGATGGATATATACGTGTATTTATAGGTAGATTAAATTACTTTACTTTAAGTTATAATTTGTGGCTTGGAATATATAAAGTAGAAAAAAAGAATTGTAGCGTATTGTATTATCCTCTTGAAAAAAAAATTATGATAATCTGTATTTGTCTTTTCTTGTTTTTCAAAATTTTTCCCAACTTTCATCTTCACCCTCATCCCAACTGCTTGATTTTTTCTTTAAATTACCACCAATACCAGTTAATTTAGTCTTCTCCTTAGGTTTACTCATACCAAAAGCAGGAATTAATGTCTCTGATTCATCATCTTGAATTGATAAATTATCAAATAATTTACCAAATTTATTATCTGCAGCTGCTCCTCCTGAACCACCAAGATTAGAATATCCACCACCAGAACCTGCTGCATACTGATGTTGTAAAGTAGATGTGGTTTCATGTACTTTTTGACCAAATTGCTCCATTGCACGCTTTGCTTGAATAGCATAATCTTGTTCTTGTAATTGCTGAACACTAGGTTTGATCACAGATTCATTAACTTCTTTTACGGATTTAGCTACAGATGACGAAAATAATCCCCATCCTTTAGTAAATGTACCTAATGGATCTTTTTGTAATGCATCCAAACTTAATCCAGCTAATGATCCACCTTGTTGTTGAGATTGTGATGATTGTTGATTTTGAGGGTTGATTGGTGTTGACCCAAAACCTTGATATTTACCACCTTGAGATGGTGGTTTATCAGTTGGTCTGGATTCATTTAAAGCTCCTAATCTAGCAAAATAATTCTCATTTTTTTCTTTTTGACTAAGTGGTGCTGTAGTAGTATTATTCATACTACTATTACCAGATTGTAATGGTGTTCCTCCACGTCTACTACCCACTGTGTCTATGCTAGCATTGCTATTATTATTGGTTTGATTGAGATTTATCTGTGATGTATTATTGGTGGATTCACTGGAGTTCTTAGTAGGTAAAGTTTCACCTGAATGATCTGGCTTTACAAATTCTTTATCTTCAATAGCACAAGTCAATTTTAATTTATAATCTTCAGCAACATAATTATTATACTTCAATTTAGCTGGTAATTCCAAATCCAATCCATTAGAAGTAAAATATTCAGCACATTTTTCATTACCACCTTTCTCCATTCTCAATAATTCTTCAGGTTTAAATTGATCCATAGTAATGGATCTAACAAAAGAGATATGAACACCTAATCCACGATGTATACCAGCACATTCAAGACAAATAAAGATACCAAATTTGGGTGATGCCCATTGAGGGTTATGAGCTTTACAATCAAAACATTTCTTGTTATCTCCTTGTTTCTGCAATGCAAGTAACCTTCTTCTATTATCTGGGTCTACTGTCCAATCACCGGCCATCTTAATTCAATCTTATTAATCAGTATTATTATAGTTATTATTATTGACTAAAATAGTTGCCGCAGCTGTAAATAACACACAAGAATATGACGCGGTTTGCCTATAAGTTAGTATCCCTAATACTCTTTGCTCCCTTTTTGCTTTGCTCATATCAATAACACAGCTGTCACTTAGCCCAATTAAATTATCCTGAAACTTTCGACATTCGCTGTCTCCCACACTCATTCAGCAAAAGCCCAAAATAAAAACAAACAACTAAAAACCTCACACAATAACAAACAAGGCTTTGCCACATCTCTACACCATATATTACAACACATAATGAGTGATATTTATTTCATTTAGTGGTTTTCATTAAAATATATTATTAACTACCAGGGTATTAGGCAGGTTTCTGAATATTCAAGTTTTAGTTAAAAAGATAAATAGATAAATACTTTAAATAATTTTGATTGTTACTACTATAGCTTAGACGGTTGTTGTAATCTTTCTTTCAGTACTTCAGGATACATCTGAAACGTATTGAAATTTCCCATTTGCCAAAATCCACCATCAACAATTTGCACAGTTCCCGTAATATATGAGGACGCATCACTAAATAAATACACCGTTGCGTTGGCTATATCATCGACATTTCCTACTCTTTGTAAAGGAATCTTAGACTCAAATTCATCTTTATTAAGCACAAGTCTGTCAAACCCCTCAGTGCCACCAATAGCACCTGGTGCTATAGCATTAACTCTAATACCTAAGGGTCCAAATTCCACTGCAAGTGCATTGTTTAAAGCATCGATACCCGCTTTAGCTGCTGCAACATGACTTTGGAATGGTACACCATAATAATGTAAGGTTGCAGATACAAATATTATAGATCCCCTATTTAACTTCAATTGTTGAAAACATGCCTTGACGGTATTAAATGAACCCAATAAATCTATATCGACCACTGTTTTAAACCCATTTGACGATAAATGATTAAAATCAGCCAAGAAATTCCCGGCAGCTCCACAAATAACGTAATCGATCTTGCCCAACTGCCTCACCGTCTCTTCAACCGCCTGTGCAATTTGATTAACATTTCGAACATCTACATTACCACATGCAATAACTTTACAATCTGGCCGTATTTGAGACATCTCATTAGCAGCGGCCTGAGTTTTCTCCAAGTTCCTACCTATAATAGCTGCATTACAGCCTAATGACACTAAAACTTCAGTTTGACGACGGCATATTGTTCCTGCTCCTCCAGTTACAAAGACAACTTTCCCTTTAAAGAGGTTGGGCCTCCACACCATGTGCTTATTATACGTTTGAATAGGCACTTTAACTGACATATCAAATAGAAAGAGCAAACTCTAACTAACTCTTCTTTCACGTGGCTCTACTGTATTGTTGCAAGCGTATAAGAAACAAACACCCAAGAGAAAAATCCATCTATTTATATTTATACAAACTCACCGAGTTCCCCACAGTCACTTATTTAGCCTATCTGCGATCTTGACATGTGACAGACAAAAATTAGCCGAGGAATGAGAGAAAACGAAAAAAGCTTTGTGCGGGCGTTTTAGTCTGTCTCTTTTGTGTTCAACTTATGTTCATAAATACTACTGTATTCGTCAGTATACATATACACATACATGCAAACATATTATACATAATATACAGGCACAGCTTTTTCTCAGATACTGAAAAAGCTGCTCAAAAGCTGACTAAGATGATGACCATCTATGATTTATCCTTAATCTTCAAGACTTTAGAGGCTTTTTTCAAAATCTTGTTGAATTTTTTCTTTTGGTCAGGAACATTATCAGAAGTGTTGATATTGGGTTTGGATTCATCTATATCTTGTGCTTTATCATCTACTACTTGCTCATCTTTATCATCAAAAGACGATTCGCCAAGTGGACTAGAGCCCATACTAGTAGCGTTTCTCGCCTCCTCTTCGTCTTCATCTTCTATTTCTCTGTCTCGTTTTCTTGAATTCACCGGGGCTTCTTCATCAGGCACAACGACATCATCTAAACTGGTCATCGATTCATTAATTATCTCGTCAATAGGCGGCATATCTGGAGAAGTCATATCATCTTGTCTTCTATCTTCCTCTTCTTCCTCTTCATTTTCATCATCATTTCCCTCGTAATCCCTATCCTCCTCTTCTGCTTCGTCGTCACCATCGTCACTCTTTATACTTTCATCATTCTCGTAGTCACCTAGCTCATTGTTGTTTATACTCATGAAACTTTCGTTGGTGATATTGGCGTCTATTGACTTCCCATTTGGCGAATCTGCTACCACCAATAATTCCCTTCCAACGTAATTTAACTGTAAAATATCCTCGTATTTTGTGACGAGATATTGTTTCAAAATTTTGAAATTCTTGAAACGTGATCCTTCATGTTTAATTTCTCTAATAATACTATTTGCAGCACGAATTGAACCATCAAATTCATTCCCCATTGAAGTTGTAAAACTACGTGAGTTGCCTCTTTCAATTAACATATTAAACAAACTTAAAATTGTCGAATTAAGCAAATTATCAAAATTATCAATTTCTTTAAAGTACAACATCACTTCACGTAATAAATCCTGCTGGATGATATACCTGATATAATACTCATCATCCAATAATATAATTGACTTGATACACCTAATACAACTTAATTTCAGTTGAAGATTCTTATTATTTGAACTGATCAATTTCCTTAGCCCTAAAAGTATTGAGCTTTCTAGGATGAATGATCGACTTAAGGATTTCTCATGCTCTCTTGAAATAAAACTTATTAGCTCCGTAAGATAGAAATAAGTATACGTCATATTAAGATCAAATTCATTATTGTCATCTATGTCATTATCGGCAAGTTTTTTCAGCGGTTCAAATAATGAGTTCACAGAACCTTGATAAAATTTAGCTATCCTATCTTCTTTCAACAAACCTGTATCGTTTTTAGTAAACGATGTTGATGATTTGTTACTGTCTTTATATCCATTGAAAAAATCACCATTTCCAAAATCATCGTCGTCATCATCATCATCATCTAATTCGCCATTCATTTGAGATAATGAACCAACGTTCATTGGATCTAATAAAACTTTCAATGCTTCGTAAGCTTGAGTTTTCATTCCTAAATCATTAGAATTAGTTAAAATATTGACCAAGATTGTAATTATCACCATATCCTCTGTCTCTTCAATTTCGTTACTTTTACCATCATTATTATTTTCATTACTGTTATGCTGTTCGTTCTCGCTTGTTTTTCCAGATTTAATATCTTTGCTACCGTTTTCATAATCCACATTAATCATTAGAGCATCAGCTTCAAGAATAGACGCTATTATCTCTGTAGCTAAAGATCTATTACCATTATCGATATCGTTATTTTGCCCATCAAACGCGAAAGTGATCATTTTAATGACTCCCTTTTTAACTAAAGTCTTAAAAAACTCATTTTTTTGAATTGGCTGGAATTTTTTAACAATTAATGAGTATTGATGGATCATTTTAATACCATCATGTCTCTTTATATCAAGCTCTTCTTTATCTTTTTCATTCTCAACAACTTCTTTGTCCTTGTTATAAAGGGCAAACAAATCTGGTAATAAACCTTCGTCCTTAATTATAAAACGTATAATTCTCTCTTGGTTATCGTTAACCATGTTGTTAATACAGTTGAATGTAATATCATCTAATAGTCTTGCTAGTACGACATCTCGAAGAAAAATTAGCTTATAAGTCTTCTTGATTAATAGTTGTATATCATCATTACTCTCTTTGAACTGAGTAACCTCTTTAAACTTCATTTGCTTAGTGAGATGTTGTCTGAAATTTGACTTGAAATTTGGGAAATCAGGATCATATTCTAGTATTCCAATAATTCCAGATAAAAGATTATCATTTAAGAAAAATTCTATTATGCTTGGATCATTATAAAACAATAATGTTTTAATGATATCACACAAGTAATACAAATTAGTTAAGTGTTTGTTCTTTTCATTGAATTCAAAAGCTTCAACTAATTTTTCTAAATATTTTTTTTCATATATGCAAGAAATAAGATTTTCTCTGAATTTATGAGATTTTGAACCTTGACCTAATAACTCTAGAATGTCTAGCAAATTATCACTTTCTTCATTGGGATAAATAGGAACAGGTATTGGACCAGCAATAACCTCGGTGATTTCTCCATCTTGGCCGTTTGAAATAACGGCAACCAATGAAATGTTCGGCTCGATTGAATGCTGAACATTGATCAAAAATTCACAAAGTGATAAACAACCTTCAGCCTCTTGAAATGACAACGCGTAGTCATTACCATCAATATCAGTCCATACAATCAATGTATCCTGTTGTCGTTGATACTGAATACTTCCCTGAATCTTGGCAGTTAAAATTGTATCTGAATAGTCTTTTTCATTTCTGACAACGAGGCGTGGATTCGATCCATAATATTCTTTATCTTCGGGATATACAGCGTCATCTTCACTTGAGATATTTATATTGTCACTTTTAAGTTCTTTGTCATTTTCCTGCTTGTGTTTATCTTCACTAGAATTCTCAGGATCAGGTGCATCGTGATCTATTTCACCTTGACAGTAACCCGTTCCTCTATCTATCCACTTGTCACCTTGAAGAGAGTAAACTTTCACTCTCCTGGGTGACGTAGGCTGTATAAGACTCATAGTGGGGAGCGGGGGCAGAAGTACGTTCACACACCAGACTACCTATGCTGTCCTCGAACGTGTAATGAGTGTTGTTTTAGTAATCGTATTTTCTCTACTGCTTATAATCTAATATTTCTGCTGCAACACACTTATTGTGTTTATTGTAGTTACAGTTTGGTGTCTCATGATGCCCTCTTTGATAATCGACGCGGGAATCTCCTGCACAGACGACGATTTTCTAAAGTCTCGAGATAGTGAATGCAATCGAACTACCCCATACTTTCCTTGGTAACAAACAGTAAGTGACAGCAATCTTGGGAGGGTATACAGACAGGTATGTAGACGTATGTATGTATTTATGTACATTAAAAAAAGGCCACTAGTTGTTATGGATAATATGAGAGTTTATAGTTTGAGCTCAGCGACTTGGTCAACACCTTTGTATTCGGGGATTTCAATCTCCCATTTCTTGCACAGATTCTCATCGATAAACCTACCACCCAAAAAGTGTCTAGATACCTTTGGGTCCAGAAATTTTGAGCATGGTTTAGGTGCGGTCAAACTGACCAGTACGCTAGGTTGATATGCTTTAATCTCGTCTATTTCTGGCCCATTATCAACGTCCCATCCTGATGGAATATCTACTGCTATAACTGGCTTCTTAGAATTAATCATTTGTTGTATAATGGAATCAAAAGGTTGTCTAATCGGTGGTTTGAACGAAAATCCAAACATCGAGTCAACTATTAGATTGGAATTCAAAAGGTAACTGCTAAGTTTCTCAATATCACTAGTAACTTCAATCTGAAATTTTTGTAATTGATTTGTTAAGTTTTGATAAATAGGTTTATTAGTTGGCTTAGGGTATAGGACAACTGGTATGTATCCAAATAATTTCAAATGTCTAGCACAAACAAGACCATCTCCACCATTGTTACCGGGACCAGCTAATATCAATACGTTTTGGTGATTGGGATTAGTGGGAGGGAATGCTTTATAAACGGCCTGGGCTACCGAAAGACCTGCTAATTCCATCAACTGATCGATAGAGAAGCCAAATTGCGGCGACATCAGCTCTTGGTCGAGCAATGCAGCGCTTTTGGATGAAATAACTTTGAATGACATGTCTCAATGAATCAACTTTCCAATGTATATATGCACATATAGGTAGATATACTTACACCATTAAAAAGAAGAGCAAAGTAGCCAATCAGTCATTTAAGTAGTAAATATAATATTAAGTAAGGTGATCTAAATGTATATATTTATATCTATATTAATAGACGCGACGCAAAAGCGACGCAGACGCGACGTTCTGCTTGAAATTGACGCGAAATTATTTGAGCTCGCCAGAACTGAAGCGTTTTGAAGGAGAATTAAATAGAGGCACGGGCAGGCTTGGTTTTGGCGGATCCAACGAACAAAAACAAGTAAGTTAGTGGAGGTGAATGAGTTTGTGTGTTTATTATTTTATAAGAAGAAATCAACTCTTAGTCAACTGCAGAAATACACAGGTAGTAAAGGGAAGTATTGGAATAGTGACGTGATCATGAGCTCTCTCCGTTCTTCTGCTGTCTTAAGACGTCAAAAGGATCATAGACGTGGTATTCGTTTCACCATGATGGTTGTTGGACCATCGGGTACAGGTAAAACAACCTTCATTAACACATTATTAGACCAAGATATCTTGCCCTCTAAGTTCAATTACTCCAATTTGGCTGAAGGACAGACAATTCCTGAAACAATTACGTTTAGCAACCTTGGCGATTCAGTGTTAAATGCTGTTGAATTAGAATATAAATTTGATCCAGCTATTGCTCATCAAGAACCAGGTATTGCAATTACTGAAACATCAGTTGAGATTTTAGATGAAGATGATTCCAAGTTGTTATTGAGTGTCATTGATACCCCTGGGTTTGGTGATAATCTAAACAATGAGATTTGTTGTGATGAATTAGTTCATTTTTTGGAACAACAATTTGATTCAGTATTAGCTGAAGAAACAAGGGTTAGAAGAAACCCAAGATTTGAAGATACAAGAGTTCATGTTTGTCTTTATTTTATTACTCCAACTGGTCATGGATTAAGAGAAATTGATGTTGAAACAATGAAGAAATTGTCTAAATATGTTAATATCATTCCAATTGTTGCTAAAGCTGATTCATTTACTAAAACTGAATTAAGTAACTTCAAGAGAAATATTAAAGAAGATATTGAGAGGTTTAATATTCCAATTTATCAATTCACATTTGAAGATGATGATGATGATAATAATGATGAATTTGGTAATAATAAATTAGATGAAGAGGATTTAGAATTAATTGAAGAAAATAAATTTTTGAATAATTTACAACCTTTTGCAATTATTACATCAAATGATAAAATTACAAGAGAAGATGGTAGTATATCAAGAGTTAGAAAATATCCATGGGGTGAAATTGATATTAATGATACTGAATATACTGATTTTTCAATCTTGAAATCTGTTTTATTTGGTTCTCATTTACAAGATTTGAAAGATATAACTCATGATTACCTTTATGAAGGTTATAGAACTGAAAGATTATTAGGAGTTTCGGAATTACAAGATTTAGATGATGAAACTATAAATGGTGGAATTAGTCAGTATAATAATAATAATAATAATAATACTAGAAGTATTACTTCAGCTACACGTGTTCCTACTTCTTCTATTAATCAATCTCAATTACCTTCTATGTCTAATTTAGCAGATATAGCTAATTCTAAATCCATGATGAATTTTGGAAAGACATTGAATGGTAATGGTAATGGTCATAGTAATAGTAATGGAAATGGAAATAATAACAGAAGTGAAGAAGAAGAAGTTTCAAGTTTAAAGATTCATCGTGCTGATTCTTTAACTTCAAAGATAAGTGGTATGAGTATTTCTTCAAATACAAAGCCATCATCATCATCAGCAATTACAGCTATTACTAACGGTACTACTAAGAATAATGTGAAATCTATGTTAATAGATGAAAATGAAACAATAGCATCTAGATCTCCACAAAAAGTCAAATCGTTACTCGATGGTAATGGTGCCACCACTACCACTACTACTACTAATAATAATAATACAACTATAACATCTAAGCCACAGCAGCAACTTACACCACCTGTAACAAATGAAGAATTGATCAAGACTAAACCAGATGACAATTATTCGTTTCAAGAAGATGAAGAATTTAAAGAAATGCAACCTAAATCAGTTCAAGAATTAAGAAGTCCATCAACACCAATTGGATCACCAAGACAAGGAAGTTATTATTCACCTTCTATTAATTCAGTACAATATTCTCCTGTGAATAAACAACAAATTAGGAAGATTAGTGAAACTATTCCATATTATTTAAAACATGAGAATATTAAAAGTAAGCAATTAAAATTACAAGAATTAGAAAAGAAAGCTGCTTTAGAATTATCTAAACGTGCAGCTGATCTTGAACGTAAAGCTATGGAACTAAAGATGAAAGAAAAACAATTGAAATTAGAATTGGCTAAACGTGAAGCTAGTGCTAATAGTACACCCACTTCTGAGACTGCTCCCAAGATTTAAAGAAGTCTTAGTCGATGTATATGTGTATGTGAATATGTAGATGTATGTGTGTGTTTTTTTTTTAGTTTATACAAGTAGTATATATATATGTGATGTATTACATGTATTTAAATGAATTTTATTTTGATTTACATTTCAAAGATATCGTATATTAGTTTAGTATACATTTAAGAATAAAATAAAATAAAATAGTATAATATGATTCAATAATAAATCGTAAGCTATATAATTAAATATAAAGTGATAAAAAAGAGAAAGCACAAAAAAATGAGTAAAATGAATTGTTATTGTAAAATTATAAATAGTTAGTTATGTGACGATTGAAAAAAAAAAAAAAAAAAAAAAAAAAAAAAAAAAAAAAGAAAAAAAAAAAAAAAAAAAAAAAAAGGAGAAAAAAGAATTTTTATTGAAAAATTAAAAAAAGTTATTAAGAGTGATATTGAAAAAAAAAAAAAAAAAAAAGACAGTAAAGGACAAGACACGATATAAAAAAGAAATGAAACAAAATAAGTAATGAGTGTCAATATGATATGATATGATGTGATGAGATATGAAATGATGATGAGAAATAACAAAATTATGATGAATTAATTGATCAATGACATGAAAATGAGATTATAAGAGAAAGATTGATAATGTACAAAATACTACTAATGATAATGAAAAAAAGCTGAAATAATGTAATGATGTGATGATATAATGATGTAATGATAATTTGTAAATTTAAAGCAATGAATAATTGAGATACAGATTAATTAAAATTCTGTTGAAGCTGAGATGAATAAAATTGATTAGTTGAAAATTGTTGTTGTTGTTGTTGTTGTTGTTGGGATGAATTCAATCCATTTCCAATAACATTTGTATTTTGTTGAATAGAATTATTACCACTACCATTATTATTATTATTATTGTTATTATTTCTTCTATTTTGACCAGGACCACGAACACCTAATGGATTTTTAGAAAAACTTAATCTAATACCACCTTTATTTAAATTATTAGAATTATTATTAGCACGAGGTAAAGTACGACCATATAATTCAGCTAAAGCTCTTGTTGCATGAGCTACATCTTCAAATTCTACAAAACACATAGGACCATGATGTGGATTTTGAGAAGTATTTGAACCATTTGAATTAGAACCACCATTACCATTATTTGTTGTTGAATTTTGTTTTGTACGAAATGATAATCTACGAAATCCCTTTTGTGGAGAAAATAAAGCACGTAATTCAGCTTCTGTAGCATCAGGTGGTAAATTACCAACGTATAAAGTATTACATGGTGGATTTTGATCAGCAGGATTTGCAGGTAATGGAACACGAGCTAATAATGATAATTCTGGGATTTGTTGTGTAGTTAATTGAGCAGTTGATTGTGGAGTCGATGTACTTGGAGTAGTTGAAACAGCAGTTGAAGTATTAGTATTATTACCTGTGGTGGTATTAGTATTAGTAGTAGTGATGGTGGTATTATTATTAATTGGAGTAGCAGTTGTAGTATTTGTATTAGATGAAGCAACACCATTTGTTAAAGAACCATTAGCTACTTGAGCAAAAGAAGGAATATGAGGCTGAGAAATACCAGAAGGAGGAGAATTCATTCCACCAATATTACCAACATTAACACCTATAATACCACCTCTAGTATTGTTATTATTATTCATATTTGAAGGAGGAGTAGATCCTAAACCAGATGATAATTGAGGTGGTGAATGTTGTTGTTGTTGTTGGGTATTATTATTAGTTGATACATTAGGATTAAAAAATGAACTTTGTCGTCTTTTATCCCAAGCATTCAATTCTGTAGTATTTGAAGGATCTGATAATAATAAATCATTTGGATTTGAAGATGTTAATGAAAATTGAGGATGTTGAGTTCCTGGTATAGAATGTTGTAATGGCCAATTATTTGTAGGTATTACTCCTACTGATGCAGATGGTGCCGAAACTGATGCTGAAGAAGAAGAAGAAGGTGGCGGTTGTTGTTGTTGATTAGTTGAATTTGTATTTGTGTTTGTATTTGAATTTGAATTAGTACGAACCAATTGATCATATTCTCTTAAATCATTTTGAGCATCCATTAATATCATATTTTTACCAGAAGTAGATAATATTGGAGAAGTAATTGTATCTAAACCAGAAGGTAAAATATATGATGCTGATGAAGAAGATGAACCATTTATAGTGTTTAAATTGGTAGGATTTGTTGGTGTTGAAGATGTTGTAATAGGGGTATCTGGAGATTGTAATGAATTTTTTGAATTATTTGAATCCATTAAACCATTTGAGAAAGGATCTGAGAATAAAAATCTAGATCTTTGAGTACCTAATGAAGGTCTCTTATTATTACCAAAAGCGTCTACTTGTTGTTGTTGTTGAACTTGTTGTTGTGATTGAGAAGTAGAGGTTGTTGAATGTGTTGGTGGTGGTTGCTGGATAGAAGAAGAAGAATTTGGAATGGTTGAAGAAGATGTTGAATGAGGATGAGGAAGAGATAAAGGTAATGGTATATTTGATGATGAAGTAGGTGTTTGTAATTGTGATTCTTCAAAAAATTCAACTTTAACAGGTGCAAAAGCTGTACCAAAAAGACATTTATTATCTAATAATCTAGTAACTTGATGAGCTGTTTTAATTGAATTAAATCTTGCTATTATAACAGGAGATGTTAAAGAATTTGAATCTGAATTAATTGAATGATCAAAAGATTGATCAATTGGAGTAGTTGAACTATTTGAATTGTTTAAACTAGTATTATTATTATTATCTTGTAAAGATTGATTTGCACCTGCTGTAGAAGAACTTCGACTTGATATTGAACTCATTGAACCAGTAGGATTATTATTATTCATTTGAAAACTTTGTTGTTTTTGAGTATTAATATTATTATTTATTGGTTCATGTATTATATCAACAAAAGTAACTTCATCAAGACATAAAGAAAAGATTAAAAAAGCTTCTCTTAAAGAAGTATCATTTGGTATATTTTTAATTTTTAAAGTAGTAACCATTGTATTATTTGTAGTCGATTGTTGTTGTTGTTGAATTGAAGGAGTATTTTGATAATTAAAAGAATTAGTTTGTAATGATAAAGATAACAACGAATTAGTCAAATTATTTGATGCGTTATTGATATTGTTATTATTGTTATTATTTGGAGTATTAGTGGTGTTATTATGGTTTTGCATCAATATGTCAATATTATTATTTGTATTGAATGAATCCATTAGATATGCTAAGAGTTAAAATGACTTGATTGAATGACTTGAATGAATGAATGAATGAATTAGATAAATAATGATATGATATGATATGATATGATATGATATGATATGATATGATATGATATGATATGAAT
Source organism: Wenyingozyma nanaspora (assembly GCA_030557475.1). Taxonomy (NCBI): domain Eukaryota; kingdom Fungi; phylum Ascomycota; class Pichiomycetes; order Pichiales; family Pichiaceae; genus Wenyingozyma; species Wenyingozyma nanaspora. The sequence goes on along the minus strand of JAKTPF010000008.1, from coordinate 460,739 downwards.
GAAATGTATATTAATGAAGTAAGAAAGAAAGATATAGCAAAATGAAAGGAAAGAAAATACAGATGAACTATTATACAACAAATGACAACAAATACAAGGTAATTCAATAATGATGATATACTCTTGAAGTTTAATGAATTAATGAATTAATGAAATAATTGAATAGTAAGTTAAGATAAAAACTAGTTAAGTTAAAAAATTAAATAGGCAAAACGGCTGGGAAGTTTTGTTATTAATTTTCTTTTTAATCTGTTTATTATAGCGAGGAAATTTAAAAAAAGCCTGTTTGTTTGAGTGAGTGAGTGAGTGAGTAGGGGAAAAAACAAAAAAAAAATAAACTAGTGGAAATTTTGGTATTATTATGTGAGAGTAAATGAGTGATAAAGTAATAGAGTAATAGTTTGAAAACCGTGTATATTGTTTATTAAAGTAGAAAGTTAATTGTAAATTGTATCAATTAAATTGATATTATTATATTGTTTGGCTTAATTGAGTAATTGTATAAGATGTGTTAGTTAAGTGAGCCAAACAATGTTCGTGTCTTGTTTAAGTGAGCACCAGATATAAGGCAGTGTGTAGTTTAGTGTATCACTTTTAGCGTACTAGATGTGAGTGTGGGGCGATGATAGTGGTAGTGATGGTAGTGATGACTGTGATAAGGGTGGATGGTATATGGTATATGAATAGACAATAACACTAAGCTAAACAAGAAGAAGAGAGAAGAAAGAGAAGAAGAAGAGGAGGAGCGTAAAAGTGAGTGAGAGTGTAACAAGGGAGTAAAAGTAAATGATGGATGGATGATAGAGAGAGAGAGAGAGAGAAATAGATAATTTGCCTTTTTCTCCTTCTATTAGAATACAGAATAAATAGTGTTATATAAATTTATGGTGTGGTATATTATACTACTAATTACTTTATTACTTCATGACTTTTTGAGTTTTATTATTAGATGACTCTTACTACTAATCATATTTTGGTATACAATTATCGTGTTATGAAGTGTAATAAACTTATATGAAGTATAATAATAATAATAATAATAATAATAATAATAATAATAACGACTATAGTCCATAATAGTCCATAATAGTCCTTTCACAGTTCACTCTCACAATTTTAATTGCCTCAATAAGGAAATTTAATTTAATTTAATTTATTACTGTAAAGTGTAAAGTGGCAAATTTTTACTTTACTTTTATTGATTGGATTAATTAGTAAAGTGGCTAGTGAATTAAGTGGCAAATATTTTAAACGTGTAAATTCTGGCACTTACATTAATCTATTAGTCAGGGTAACACTTTGAGTTTTTTATCTGTCAGGGTAACACATTACAATAGATTGCACTGCCATTGTTTTGTTTATCTCTTGTTTCGTTTGATGTACAACATTAATAAACGTTGTGGTGTATATTATAAAATATATAAATATTTTTTTCATCTTGTATATTATGATATTATGATACTACCATGATTTATTGATGATTTATCGCCTTTTACAACTTTGACTTATCTGTCTTGTGAATCATCACTTCACTACCTATCATATACACTATACTCCCCCTTTCAAATGAAATCTCAACACTCCGCCGCTTCTTCTGCTTCTTATACTACTACAACTACAACTAACACTAATTCTAATACTAATCAATCTAATGCCACTAAAAGAAAATCAAATCAGTACAAGAAAAAACAATCAAATGGTACAGCAATTACTCATAATAATAATAATAATAATAATAATAATAATAAAAGAACTTCAATTGGAATAACACCTTTAAAATCTAATCCTAATATTATCAATACTACTAATAATTTTTCAACTAATATAAATACAAAAAAATCAAATATATCAATATCAAATATAAATATTATTAATAATAAATTAATTGAAATTAATCCAAATGATCCAATTACTTTATGTGGTCCATTTAATTTATCTTCTGATAATAATAATAATAATAAATTTAAATTAAATTCATTAAATTATTATGATAATGAATTAATTGATTTCAATTTATTATATAAAAAATCATTAATCGATTATAATCATAACTCATATTTTTCATCATTAGATTATTCAAAATTTAAATTAATTGATTCATTATATGATTTTTTAATTATTAATAAAAATTCATTAAATGTTTTATCCAATAATTTATCTAAAATTACTTTAAAAGATAACGACAGTGATAATGATAATGATAATAATAATAATAATAATTAATTAATTTAATAATCTCAATAATTGTTCATCTCTAATACTATTGCTTTTCTTTAATTTATCCTCATAATCCAATTTAATAAACATTAACCATTCATCATTTAATATATTCCTAATACTTATTCTATCATTTGGTTCAATTGGATTTAACATCTTAATTATTATATCTTTAGCTTTCATATCATTAATATTATTAATCTCTTTATTCTTAATACATTTCTTATCATCATAATAATTATTTCTTTTCTTTTGGGGAACCATTGATGATATTGTATTTGAAGTATTATTATTAGTATTACTAGTAGTATTAATAATATATTCTTGATAATTCTTGAAATATTCATGAAAACTTATATCTATATCCCTTTTCGCTTCATACCATGGATAACTCAATTGATCAATAACTATATACATTATCCCTAATGACCAAATATCTATTGCTTTAAAATTAATCATATCAGATAATTCATTATATTTATACAAATTTTTTCTCCCTGATTCTTCTTCATTATTTTTTTTAAATTTATTTATAAGATTTTGTAAATTCATATTTTCATATTGATATATCTCTGGTGCTTTAAATGATTTCGTACCTAATGAAAACTTCCAATAACTTGGTAATTCTTCTTCTTCTTCTTCACTTAAGGAATCTTGTTTCAAGAATTCATGAAATTGTAAATTCACTGAATTAATATCTAAAGCATACCCGAAATCTCCAATTTTTAACTGTCCTTGATTATCAATTAATATATTTTCAGGTTTTAAATCTCTATGAACAATATTTTGAGAATGTAAAAATTTTACTCCTTGAATTATCTTCATGAACAACTCATCTTTATGCCTTTGTGTTAACCCATTAGATGAGTTCAGAATTGAGCTCATATTAGAGATACTTGAACTATTATTGTTGTTATTATTATTATTAGTGTTGCTATTGCTGTTGTTGTTTGTAGACTTGTTTAGATTGGTTGTGATGTTAATGCCACCATTAGCATCATCTCCAATACCATTATTTGGACCATTATTATTGCTGTTGTTGTTGTTGTTACTATTATTATTGTTGTTGTTGTTATTCCCCATAGTATTCGTATCACCTTCTGATGAACTCCCACGTTTTCTTAACTTTGATAGAAAACTCAGTAAATCCCCATTTTTATAATATGGTAAAGTAATAGATACTTCACCATCTAAATTTTTGTCTTTAAAAATCATAATACTAGGAATTATATTTCCTGGATTCTTTAATCCCATTTTTTTCATCAATACATATTCATTAATACAATCAAGATGATAAACCTTGCTGTTTTTCTTTAATTTTTTCTCTTCATCTTTAAAGATATTAAATCGTTTAATTACTACAAGATTTGTAGAACATGAACCTGAATTGGCATATTTTTGAATGGATAAATATGACGGCATATTTTTCAATAATTCACTCTTCACTTTAGCTTTAAAAATTTTGCCCCCTTGACCTACAAATATAGGTGTATCATCTTTACTATCAGTATTACCAGTATCATGAATTAAATGAAATGATTCTAATGCACTAGGAGCTTCATTTATAACTAATTCAACTTTCTCATCTTCATTTGTACATTTCATTAATTTTAAAGTTAATTCATCTTGATCTTCATCGGTGACATTATTGTTATTTATCTTCGTGGTATAATTAGTACTATTAATGTTCTTAGACGTTGGTACGGGAATCATCATCATATTAGTACCTGTTCCAGGTGCTAACATCGTAGATGAAGATGATGTAGATGCAGAAGTAATTGGGGAAACAAGACTATTATTATTATTATTATTATTAGTCCCTTGATACCCAGTACTGTTAATACCCATACTCATACTTTGCATTTTTTGATTGTTATTATTAGTAATACTGAGTTCACTTATCCCACTACTTATACTACTACTCCCCGTATTACGTCTATGAGTATTTGCAGTCTTGTAACCACTATTCATTCGATGTGGGATATTATTACCATTGTTATCGGTGACATTCAAACTGAGATTTCCTATACCTGTACCAGTATTAGAAGTATTGTTACTGCTACTACTACTACTGGTACATGAAGAAGAGTCTTTTGTATGATTAGTTGACCTGTTGTGTGACTTGAAAATATTCAAAGATTTAAGCGTCGGTGAACTTGTTGTTGCTGTTGTTGGTGATGATGACACTGAATCCGATGCCGTTCTCTCTCTTTTAGACTTGGACGAACCAAGATCTCGTAATTTCCCAAACATTTTGATGTTTCGCTTTACAACTAGGATTTTATGCTGCTGTCAGAACCATATATATATATATGCTGTTCTTGTTTCAATATTGAATATTCCTTATAAGTTGCTGTGTATTAATAATATTCCTCATAAACTTTGTTGTTGTGTTTATGTTAACACAAAGTATATGTAGTATATGTCTTTTGCTCAGGTTTCCACTTATGTGTATAGTATAGTATATTGTTGATTTGTACCGAGATGCCTGGAGCGTACTATATATTTGTATATTTGTATATTTGTATGCCTATCCTATCAGAATATCACAAAGCGTATGTGCTATGTCGTCACTATGTAATATCTTTCAATTGTCCATGCAGTGAGCAAACAGTGCCAATATTTAGCCAAGAACTAGCATGGTCATAATACCAAATACGAAATACAAATACAGAATAGATTTACAAACACTTTCTCCAGACAAAAGCGCAACTGACAGCCTCTTCCCGAAAACCAACCCCGATAGCCGAGCCCGAAAAGCGACGCGTCTATGCTGTAAAATTAGTGAATTTAAGCTGAGCTGAGCTGAGCTGATCTTATTGTATCTTCTTATATTAGCAAGAAGATATGGCTTTTGTCATTTATCACGGTAGTCACTGGAAGTCACTGGAAGCGGTCAGCCCAATCTTACTTGTCTGGTCAGATAACAGGCTAACAGGCTTTTGCTATTGGGTGCTTATAAATGGTCTTGCCAAATGAGAATTACACTGTGGTGGATCCACTGGGTATTAATGGAACGGCTCTATCTGAACTGACTCCTTCCCCACGATGGTTGAAAAGAATGGTTTCGTCATTTACCGATGCTGTAATTGAACAAAAACAGCAATCCAGTGCATTCAGTAAATGGTTTTGGGACTTAATAGGGTATTGTTTGTCTCCTTATGCTGCAATGTGTATGACTACTGCTACTTGTCTTAATCGAATAGTGATCTTTGCTGGTTCTAGAAGAAATACAAAATCTCCAACTATTTCAATAGTTATTGTACGCTTATTTGCATTATTTATCTTGTTCCGTGGAAGTTATGGTTTAATAGTGACTTTGAAAGCTCATACTAATTCACTTTTTTTACAAAGCATCATTCCTTCATACTTTGATTTCGATCCAAGGACTTTTTATAAAGCGAAATTCTTATTTAATATAAATTATAGTACGTTATACTATAGGAAAGTTTCCATTGTTAAAGGAATAGAAAAAGATTTGGGAATAGTAAGCTATGCTCCTACCCCACAAGTGTTGAAACCATATTATTTATCATTGTGTCTCTCTCAGATCTTAGAGACTTTTATTGCTGTTGCAAGTGGATATGACCCAATTATTGAAAATGGATTAACTTTATTTGAGTACTCATTAGCTTTCCAAGAAATTCAGTCAACTGATAAATTATCAACTGAATTAATCTTATTGTGCTTGGTGGCTTTTTTAAACAAATCTGTTAATCATTTACTTGGTTTATTTAAACTAATTAAATACAGATTGATTCCATCTACTATAATTGGTGTATTTGGTTTATCCTTATACGCACATACTTTAATTAAAGGTGATTTATTTAGTCTTCCAATGACTATTGTTGTGGGTCATTTGCCCACACTTTTAATGCTTCTTATGATTATTTTATGTCTCATAATATTTATTGCAGCAGCAATTTTCAAAGGTTCGTTCAAAGATCTTGCATTTGTTGAAATTTTGAAAAATTTAAGCTCGGTTAATGTTTCATTATCAGATGATTTTTATACTGCTTTTATTAATATTGGGGAATTTGCAATCACTGCTGCTGGTGAATATAGTTATTTTAAAGAATTTAATTCCATTGAATTACCACTACATACCTATCTTGAAAGACAAAAAATTGAAAAAAATAACACTAACAACATGAAAAAGAGAAAGATAAATAAATTGAAATCAGGTTATGGTAATGATTTAAAGACACATCCTGATTTAGTTCAAGAAAAAATGAAAATTATTAAAGCAGATACAGGAACTTGGATAATTAGTAAGCGTATGGCAAGTTTCAAAAAGATTATGAGAATGTGTACCGATTTGTTGTTATGGCTTATAATCAACAAGAAACCAAGTTTTATTAATGATAATGTGAATGATGAAAGTAATGATGGAAATGGTGATGGTGATGCTGCTGATCTGAGGAACGATGCTTATAAAAGCAGAGAACAAAGTGAAGTGAATTCGAGTAATGATATTTTTACCATTGAAGACGATTCACCAGATTACCTTATAGAATCTGATTCTGAAGGAACCAGTCAAGATGAAAGCGATGATGAACAAGAAGAAGACGAAGAAGAAGAAGAAGAAATAGAAAGACTAGCAGAATTGAGTAATTCACCCAATGCTCTGAGCGAGATACTTACGTCAGAAGAACTATTACAACTCATAACACCCAACTCATCTGATGAAATTATGATGAGTCGAATCTTACAGGCACATTTGGCCAACAGTAGCAGTAATAAAATCACCCGGTCTAAATTCGATAAGATATATTACAACAACAAAGACCAAGTATTAGAAGATTTACTACTGGAGAAGCGAAACCAGAATAAACATAACGAGAGCTCTTCGATATTCAGCAAGATTCAAGCTGGCTTTGATGAAGAATTCGATGAAGACGAGCTGTTTGCAGGATTAGGAAAGTGTGTGGTGTGCCATACGAACTCCAGACAAATCATCGTATGGCCATGCAAATGCCTCTCTATTTGTGAATCATGTAGAGTTTCATTGATGGTTAGGGATTTCAGCGAGTGTATTTGCTGTCGTTCTAAAGTTGAAGGTTACAGCAAAGTATTCATTCCTTGACACAAAAGAAACGCATACACTGTTCACTGTTCATACATATCAATATGTATACATATATACATATATACATATATACGTATATATACATCTCTCTTCTATGTGATAAATAGATAGTAAACCCACTTTCCAGCGTATGCCCCGATTAGGCAATATGTAAATACGCAGCAACAAATTTTCTTTTTTTTCCACTGTGCAGTCGTGCGCCGACCGACCCAATCAGACGCCAAAAGTTTAGCTGCGAAGGTGGGAAATCTTGTTTACACTCCTGAGGGAAAGATTTGTTTTGGTTTAGAGTCCCTTTGTTGTTATTTGTTGTTTGTTATCATCGTCCTATTGAAAGGCTGTTTGATTTCTTGTTTCTTTCAGCTATACATCTCTGCAATACGCTGCTTTGTCTCCTGTATCACTTAGAGTCTACACTAGCACTACATCATGAGAGAAATTGTATGTACTATTGCACGTTTATGACAACAGATATGGCGTTGTTCAATGCGAACGTAATATACAATTCATTCCTTGGCTTCAATTCTACTTCAAGATCGCCATGGATTTTAATATTTGTTCAATTTATTAGCCATTTCAATCAAAAAGATCATTTCACTTTGAATGAACAATCAAATACTAACTAATTAACTAATCAAACTAATTTGATTAATCAATATAGATTCATTTATCAACTGGTCAATGTGGTAACCAAATCGGTGCCGCTTTCTGGGAAACAATTTGTGGTGAACATGGCCTTGACCCAGAGGGAAACTACCATGGTGTCAATGAATTACAAAAATCAAGATTAAACGTTTATTTCAATGAAGCAAGTTCAGGTAAATACGTTCCTCGTGCCGTTTTAGTTGATTTAGAACCAGGTACTATTGATACCGTTAAATCTTCTCAATATGGTAATTTATTCAGACCAGATAACTTAATTTATGGTCAATCTTCAGCTGGTAATGTCTGGGCTAAAGGTCATTATACTGAAGGTGCTGAATTAGTTGATTCAGTTTTAGATGTCGTTCGTAGAGAAGCTGAAGCTTGTGATTCTTTACAAGGTTTCCAAATTACTCATTCTTTAGGTGGTGGTACCGGTTCTGGTATGGGTACTTTATTAATCTCTAAAATTAGAGAAGAATTCCCTGATAGAATGATGGCTACTTTCTCTGTTATGCCTTCTCCAAAAGTTTCTGATACAGTTGTTGAACCTTATAATGCTACTTTATCCATTCATCAATTAGTTGAAAACTCAGATGAAACTTTCTGTATTGATAATGAAGCTTTATATGATATTTGTGTTAGAACTTTGAAATTACAACAACCTGCTTACGCTGAATTAAATCAATTAGTTTCTTCAGTGATGTCAGGTGTTACTACTTCTTTAAGATATCCAGGTCAATTAAATTCAGATTTAAGAAAATTAGCTGTTAATTTAGTTCCTTTCCCAAGATTACATTTCTTTATGGTTGGTTATGCCCCATTGACTTCAATTGGCTCTCAATCTTTTAGATCATTAACTGTTCCTGAATTAACTCAACAAATGTTTGATTCAAGAAATATGATGGCTGCTGCTGATCCAAGAAAAGGTAGATATTTAACTGTTGCTGCTTTCTTTAGAGGTAACGTTTCTGTTAAAGAAGTTGAAGATGAAATGCACAAAGTTCAAACTAAAAACTCAGATTATTTCGTTGAATGGATTCCAAATAATGTACAATCTGCTGTTTGTTCAGTTCCTCCAAATGGTCTTGATATGTCTGCTACTTTTGTTGGTAATTCTACTTCAATTCAAGAATTATTTAGAAGAGTTGGTGATCAATTCAGTGCTATGTTTAAAAAGAAGGCTTTCTTACATTGGTATACCTCTGAAGGTATGGATGAAATGGAATTCTCCGAAGCTGAATCTAACATGAATGATTTAGTTAATGAATATCAACAATATCAAGAAGGTGGTGATGTGGATGAAGAATTGGATTATGCTGATGAAGTTGCTCCATTAGAAGATGTGATGGATTAGGAAAAAAAAATAAAATAATAAATGACTGATTATCTCAAGTTTATTTATGTCGATTTTTTAATGCTTGAATATGTTTCATTGTTTTATTCTATTTCTCCTCTTTTCTGATCTTTTATCATCATTAGTATTACTGTTATTGTTGTCGTCTTTGCCTCTGATCTGCGTTTCTTTTTTCTATCATCCACTTCTAATTTTTTTTTTTCTTTCCCTTTGATCCAACTTTTTTTCCCATCTTATTTAACTTATTTTTTTTTTGTTATTTGTTTCTATTATATTATATTATATTATATTATTTTCTTTGTTCTATATTATTTTTGCTTTGCTTGATCAACTTAACTACCTGTCCTGCTTCTACGCAAAAAGGATAACAGTTGTATCTTGCAATGATCCCTTATATACTACAACTATATACCCCCTTCTATTTTTATATTTTTATAACTATCAATTTAATTATAGGTTATTCTTATTACTCTTATCAATTAAAAAAAGATGAATAATAAAAGATCAAAAAGATCGAATCAAATCTTGTGGTGCACGGGCGTTCTGTATTTAAGATCTTTGTTTTTATAATGATGAGCGCTGCATTAAACCCTCCGCCTGATTTACATAGATCGGTTAAAATAAATAAAAAATAATACGTACAGTTAGTTACTCATCGTTCGAACACAATAGCAACTCAAAGATTAACTCACTTTGGAAATCACGAAGAAATATGTTTTGGCCCACTTCGGTAGAACATGTGAAGAACCTTCCTGAAGTTCAATTGAAAGTTCATGGGAGTAAACCTGGAACAGATATAATCACTTATAATTCGACTAATGATGGCAGGCTGCCGCATCAAGATCCAATTGTAGACATTGCCTGTTCCTTATCTCCTGTTCCATATGCCCTGGTGACGTATCGGTCGTTGTACCTGTTTGACGCTATCACACATTCACCAATTGCTGCACATGTTAGATCTGACCAGTCAGTTGAAAGCTATGGAAAGAATCTTCGAATTGTGAAGTCTGAACATGGTGGGCGTAGATTTGCAGTGGAAACAGATATGAATTATTTACTTATATACACGATCACTAATGTGCCATTGACTAATCATCATGAGGATGACGAGAATTCAGGATTTAGTAGTCGAGATGAAATATTGACCGTGTTTTCAAGAGAAGGTAAAGTATTGCAGAATGGGTTTCCTATTCAAACACCAGATGGAAATTTAGTTCAGTCATTTTTGAATATCTTATTCAATAAAGGACAAAAGGAATTGCCTAATTACGATATGGGTTTAAGACTGAAAGTCATACTAAAAGTTCAAAGTCCATTGCGGGATTACTTTTTCATTGGAAATAATCAAATATTATTAGGAACTTTAGATCCACCTGCTTTCCAGATCGTTTCATTGAACAATTCAAATAAAGACATTGATCCTAATGACGCTGGTAAGCATATTGAAGTTACGTTAATAGATGGGTTTGATTGGTACAATGACGAGTCCCCAGTCACGAAATCATTCCATTATAACGCTTCATTTGGATGCTTTACGTGGATTAACGAGGCTGGTAATTGCTGGTTAACAAAAATGACAGGAGATGTGGGCATTCAATTCAAAGGTAGGAAAATATATCATAGCACTTCAGCTAAAAATCAAGCCGAAAAGGTTTTAATCAATGAACATAAAAATTTGATTATAATGGGTACAAAATCCGGAGAATTGCATATTTATAAGCTCAATAGGGATCTAACTGTTTCTAAACTCAGAATAATTAAAAAACATATACATTCAAATGGATTAAATAAATTAATACTGGCTCCAGGTGGAGACGTATTTGCTACAGTTTATCAAAATGGGTGGAATTTATATTCGTCATTAGGAAATATGATTTTTTCAACTTTTGATTTTGATAATATCAATTCTAATTTGGATTGGTATACTAATGTTATAGATATCCAATTTTTGAGTAGTTTTCAAATGGTACTAATCACTTCATCGAAATTTTTCATTATAAATTTAACTCAATTGAATCATTCAAACGTCATGAATCATACGACTTTAAAAAGACCAGTATTATACTCAAATGAAAGCATTCATGTCTTCAAAGGATATGATAAATCTTTAATTGATCATCATTCAACTTTTTCAGGCCAAAATGCGACTAACAAAGAGACATACTTGTGGATCACTGAAATGCTACCCATGCTGTTCAGAATGAACAATAGACAAATTCGTTGCGTGGCAGCAAGTGATGACGGAAATTATGTTTGTGTTGTTGGTAACATGAACGTCATTGTTTATGACTGTTTGCATAACATGTGGAAACTTCTTGCTCATGGGCACGACGATTCTCAAAACACACGTAAAAATCCCGTGCGGGTTTGTCTTTGGTGGAAGAATTATTTAATTCTAGGCTCAAGAACTCATGAAGTCAATGATGTAAAGAACAAAACAAAATGTAAGTCTGAAGTGATTGTTTTTTCTCCTCAGGTTATCAATGAAGGTAATGAATTCACTTTTGATCAAGTGTTGTGGGGATTCAACTTTGAAGAAACTCCATTTGACGAGAATTTTCTAAGTTTGAATATTGATTATTCAACGGACGAATTACTTGTCTTGTCAGATTCATTGAATTGTTACACTTGGAAAATGACAATGACAACTTCAGCTCCGGAAATTTCAATAAGCAAGTCGCCTATGAAGAAATCAAATGTAGTCGTCGCTAACTCTAAGACTAGTGTAGTTTTTAAAAAATCAATTGTGTTTCAATTGAAGAATTGTTTAACAGTTAAACAAGATTCTGATATTGATTTATCGACCCTTCTCAATATCAGATGTATCATGAAATTGAATGAAACCGATTTATTGGTTTTGGTAGATAGCACCTTACTATACATCAAAAAACGTCCACAACCACCAACTTCAACGTCGTCATCTGCTACACCTAGTACTCCAGTGACTCCAAACACCACGAATAGTGCACGTTTTGATGATTCATCATTGCCTCCAACCCCTAAGTCACCTCAGCAACAACCTACAACACGTCCAAAAATGATTTATCACACTTACATTTTGATGGAAGGTGTCGAGTACATCAGCAAGCTAACCTCTAATTTGATACTTGTTTTCAATGGAGCTCAAATAATTCATTATGATATGACAAACGATTCAGATCTTACTAAAATTATTCCTATAGAAATCAATATAGGTAACGAAACCACCTCTGGAAGTCATCAATCACTTTCATCTGTAAATCTTTCAATGCTGGGACAATCAGATCAAGCCGCCTCTTTTGGAGGCGGGCCAGGAGCTCATTCTTTACAACTATCAAACATGTCACGATCTAAAAGTTCTGAAATGTCATTGAAAGACTTGAATGGAAATATCAAAACCCCAATCAAGATTGAATCTAATGGTACTACAGCCTATCCTATTGTTTCAATTCCCGATAAAAATATGATCTTTGGTATTGAGGTGGATATTAACCAAGTTGATGCTTATGCTTCCGCAAATGCCACATCTTCGGGTATTAATAGTGCCTCTACTGCAGCTTCTTCTAATGGTGTTACAGCTGTAGCATCTGCTTCTGAAGATGTCAATCGTGCAACTTTAAAAACTCCGTCTAGCCATTCTATGCAAGTCATAAAACTAGAAACTGTGAAGACAAACTACCTAAGTAGTCTTATTGATTATTACGTTAGATTGAACGTTCAACTTGAAAAAAATGATATTGATGATTTAGGTGCATTAAGTATTCCTTCCATCTATAAAAAATTTCACAGGTTCAAACATTTTAGTTTCTGTTTAGAGATCTTACTCTCTAATTACATCATTTATGAAGCTGTCCCAGATCAAGCTTACAATGAGAATGGACTTGTGTCTCAACCCAATGAAGATGTTTCGTCTGACGATCATTACTTTGGGGCTTTAATCAGATTAATCAATATGACGGGTTTACAATATACTGTTTACCTTAATCTACTGAAAAAGATAGAGATTGAATATTGGAACACATTTTTCATTAAATTAGGTGAAACTCCAAGGCAATCTCTTGATAAAATATTTAATAATTTACTTGACTATAAGCTAAGCGCCCATTATTTTATCATCATGCTCAATTATGGAAAAGAATCGAAGAAGACGGACAGTGAAGTTGAAATGAGGATCTCTAAAGAAGACCAAGAGCTGGTTTCACTGATTTTGACTAGACTTGTTACCTTGGATAAGGATTACATTACCGCTTTTGAGTTGTTAAGGTTCATTAAACTGGTTGATCAAAAGACATGTAAAGAAATTACTTCCATTTTGGAAAAAACTGCCAGGCTTCCTATTAAAGCAGACAATTGAAAAAAAAAAATAATTACAAAAACATAAAGCTAGTTTGTAAATGTATTTGTGTATACTTAAGTAGAATAATAAATAAGATCAACTATACCGAAGTTTAACGGATAGTAAGTAATAAATAAATAATAAATAAATAAATAAAGATAAGCTGATAATCAGGAGATCTTCAATAATCAATTGAATAGATGAATAGCTGTGAAATTGCTAAAATGGCACTTCTTTAGACAGCCCCTTTCAAGAATTTTTCAACAAAACCATCTGATTTTGTTTTATCGTATGTGTCATAACCTTCAAAATACTTCATAACGTGACAAGTTTGTTTCCAAAAATTAACCAATTCTTGAAATTCCATCTGCGCTTTCATATATAACATATTCTGAATAGCTAAATTATCCACAAATCTTTGTCTCTCAAATTCTTGTCTAATTTTGGTTCTGACTTCAGAAGCAGGAATCTCTAAATCATAACTGTTGACGAAATCTCTTGAATGTCTTAAGTATCTTCTATACAAGCCTAGCACTCTCAGTCTCATCTCCGCAGAGCTGGTGGAGTATTTGGTCGCCTCGGCAAAAGCTGTAGCAACTGTCATACTGAACAATATGTTATGCCTTTCCAATAGACACTAATGTCACTATGTGTGGAATCCGAAGCTAAGCTAAGAGCAAAGGAAAGCCATTTAGCTTTGCTATACTTACATTACCCCATCTTTATTTACCAAACTTCCTCAAAGATCTCGCACTCAAAGCCATTACATCTGTGCACATGTCTGTGAGGCTCTTTCTTATCTGCCTTGCTCTTTGTGCGGTTTGCTTATATTTTACGTATACTCTATGGCGTTTATAATGACAGACATGTAAAGATCCAAGTCAAATGTTGTATTGGTCAAGATACCAAATGGGATAACAGAATGCAAGATTGCTCTATATATCAGCATCCCTCGAAGGCTGCTTTTTATGGCGGCTTTTTGTTTGCAATTGGTATATTTTTGTCATATGTGCCTCAGCATTTAAAAGTCATAACTAGAAAGTCCTCTGAAGGGCTATCTCCTTTATTTCTGCTGTTGGGTTCATTATCAGGATTCTCAGCATTTATAAACCTTTTGTTGGTAACTTATCCTGTGCGGGAATGTTGTGTTTATGATTTGGATGGTTTCCAATGCCTAAGCTCCCATATTGGTCTGTTTCAAGTTGGATGTCAATCATTTTCCTATTCGTTAATTTTGGTTTTTTGTGTTTACTTGACATCTAGTTCAATAACCGAAAGCCATAGTGACTACAGCAAGATATATAAGTCATATAAGTTTTTCTTGGTTTACATGGCTGTCAATTTTGCATTTGTGTTGTATTTTTTTATAGTTGATAAGAACTTTGATCATATGCTAGTATTTGCAGATTTAAGTGGTATTATATCTTCAATATTGTCAGGAATACAATATTTTCCCCAAATTTACACAACATACAAGTTGAAACACCCAGGTTCTTTGTCCATAGTCATGATGTTACTTCAGACTCCCGGTGGGTATCTGTGGACGTATAGTCTGTATTCTCAGCCAGGCTCTCATGTCAGTTCATGGATGCCATACTTTACAGCTGCGTTCCTACAGACTATACTACTAGGCCTTTGCATATACTTTTCTTTTGCGTATGATATCAATGAATTAGAAAGAGAAGCCATTAACAATATAGAAAGAGAGAATGCTGAGCATGACCCATTATTGAGTTCTGCTTAACAGTAAAATACATTAGCTTTTATTAACTTAAAACAGTTTTTATGTAAATGAAAAAATTCATAATAAATATCACCAAAACAATACGCCTCTACAAGAAAAAATCTAACAAATTAAACACTGATAGTCTTCCAGATGTTGATACCACTTGCGCCGGTACTAACCAAAGCACCTGGGATCTGTTTATGCCAACGAACGTCCTTGACATCTTTTTGCCAGTGAACAAATAACAACTGTGGGGGAATATCATTTAGTTCGTGTGTTTCTGCCATTTGTTGTTTGACTTCTTCGTCATCGGCTTCAACAGCTAAATCCCATAATGTGACGGTATTATCCTCCGATGATACAGCCACAATAGATTCGTCTAATGGGTTGAATGAAATAGATGTAATTGGAGCCTTGTGGAAATCATAATTTACCACAGGGCTTGGAGTTTCTTGTGAATTTGGCTTGAAAGTTCTCAGATCCCATACACCCCAAGTACCATCATCATGACCTGAAGCTAATAAATAATCAATTTTATCACACCATGAAATAACATTAACGTCTGAATTTGAAGCTTTGACGCTAATAGCTGGCTTGTGCTTCTTGGATCTTGTATCCCATATTCTAACGTATCCATCAATACCACCGGTTGCAAAAACAGTGTTCTCTGATTTAGACCACTGGATATCCTCAATTGACTGATTATTCACTTGGAAAGCAGTTTTATCAGTGACCCATTTGCTTGAAGTTCTAGTTGTCAAGTATACTCTACCTGATAAATCACCACTCAATAATGCACCGGTAGAAATTAACGGAGACCAATCTAGACCGTATCCTTCAACGTTACCGTGGTTTTTAATGATGTGTAATGGTCTTTTATTTTGTTTAGGTATAGTGAAACCTGGAGTGTCAAAAGCTTTATATTGTGCACTCAGATCAAATATGCTGACTTCACCATTCTCAAGCATAGTAGCTGTAAAATATTCTCCGGTTGTGTTAGCATGTGGTGACACTCTAATTCTATTGGTAGTATTTTTCAGTGGAATTGATTCGTGTTCTAAAATAGGGTCTACGTAATCAGCTTCGTCTTCATCTTCATCGTCTTCCTCTTCCTCTTCTTCTTGCTCTTTCACTAAAGTTTTCCTCAATGATGAGACTTTCATTGCTAACAACTGGTTGTCTTTGTTATGTAAAGCTTGAGTAGCAGTTGTAATATACATAGTAGCTGGAAATCCTCTTCTTTCATTACCTAAGTTATCAGGCAATACGTCAATAGTTAAACATGGCCAATTGACCCCAACATTATGCAACATATCGTAAACTGTGGGATCTGCTTCTAAGTACTCATCTGGGCCCAGTGGTTTAGATTTGTGTGGTAAATATAGCTCTTGTCCTGATGTCTCTTCTGCTTTAGCTTGTCTTTCAGCTTCTTCTATTTGTCTATGAGCCTTTTCACCACTGACATCTACCATAGCATCATCTCCATCTTCTTCTTCGCCCCCTGATGTATCTATCTCAATAATTTCACCTTCACTTTCATAGTCATCACCTGATAAATCTTCAACCTCACCTTCAATTTCCATGCCGAACCCATTATCCTCTCCGTCATCAGCATTTCTATCGATGGTTGAGTCATTGCCACTTCTCTTGAGAGACGACGTGGACAAATCCTGTTCTGCAGATCTTTTAGACATTTTATGCTTATGGAAGATACTTTCCAATCTGTTTTCACCTTGTAGAGCTCTATTTCCAGTACACCGAAAAATTGATATAGCTAGCTTAGTTAAAAAAATTCAGAAAAAAAATATTTAATAAAAAAAAGAAAGAATTTTTTTTGTATGAAAATACACTACTCCCGAGACCTCTAGAGCAGATATATCAATAGGCCTGGAGATATCAGATGCCAGTTTATATACCACAAAAGGCTGTTTTCATAGCCAATTCAACACTGTACACGCAACTATAGATGGAGAGGAAAAGCTTTCTAGACCAAGAGGCACCAGCTGGTTATGTTGCAGGTTTAGGTAGAGGTGCCTCGGGATTTAGTACACAAGCTGATATTGGAAGTGCCAGGTTACCCCCAGGCTCTTTTGGTAATGATAATGATGATGATGAGGACGATGAAAGATTTTTAGATGCAGATGATGATGACTTTGACGGCCTTTTGCCTGATAATGAGAAAATTCAAGATGACGACGAAGATGCAGATAGAATTTATGAAGAGATCGAAAATAAAATGAAACTTAGGAAAGCTAAAAAAAGAAAGGCTCCAAGTCGTGAATTGGTTAAGGAGAATACCTCAGATTCAACCAATAAGTTACAGGTTGCCGAAGTTACTATTGCAGAGTCTATTGACGACATTAGTTCTCAATTTAAAGATTTAAAGCAAGGCCTGTCTACAGTTGCGGAAGAAGAATGGCTGAATTTGCCAGAATCTGGAGATTTCACAAAACAAAATAAAAGACAAAGGCAATTGCTTCAAGAACAGCAACGTTTCTATGCTGTTCCAGATAGCATCATAAGTACATCTGCTTCACAGGATAAAGAAGTTACCAATTTAAAAACAATTTCAACTGCAAGAGATAGATTATTGAGAATACAACTGGACAATGAAATAGGAAGCGGTACCTCCGTCGAGGTTAACCAATATCTTAAAACCTTGGATGGTAGTGATATCTCAATTGATGAGTCTGGTTTACAAATGCCAATAATGGCGAACAATATCGGTGATATCAAAAAGACAAGGCTGGCGCTGAATAGTATGCGGAAGAACAATCCTTACAAACCTCAAGGCTGGATTGCAAGTGCGAGATTAGAAGAACATGCTTCTAAAATGAATTCTGCCCGTAGACTGATACAAGAAGGCTGTCAAATGTGCCCTAGGTCCAAAGAAATTTGGCTAGAAAATATCAGATTAAATCAAAAAGATGTTACTTTGTGTAAAAGTATAGTTGCTGAAGGTATAAAATATAACTCTAATAGTACTCAACTTTGGTTAAAAGCAGTAGAACTTGAGAATGATATTGTATCCAAGAAAAGGGTTTTGAAAAAGTCATTAGAGTATTTACCAGACTCTATTGAATTATGGGAGTTACTTGTTGAGTTAGAAACTACTGACTCTAAGAAAATAAAGATGCTAACAAAGGCCACAGAGATAATTTCTAATTCGATTGACTTATGGCTTAGACTTGTGAATCTTGTGAGCTCGTTAGATTTTGAAGAGGCTAAAAATATTCTAAACAAAGCAAGAAAATCTGTCAAACCAGAGGATACATATTTGATATGGATATATGGAGCTAAACTCGAAGAAAAAATAAGTGAAAATGAAATAAAGGTTGATAAGATATTGAGGAAATGTATAATTAATCATGATAAGATAGATATATATGAATGGCTTAGACAGGCCGTTATTAGTGAAAGTGAGGGATATCACCTAACTTGTAGATCTCTCATTTTGAATATTTTGCAAACTCAAGAAGTTGACCATGAACAATTCAAAAAGAACGCAAAGAACGCCTTTGATAATGGCAACTTTGAAGTATCAAGGGCTATATTATTAGGCTTGACAAGGACAGCTCCACATAACATGGAGATATGGAATGAATACATAAATATTGAAAGGCAAGTGGGGAGCCCTGATGATTTATACCTGGTGTATGAGTTGGCTATTGATAATAATCCCAACAATATAGAACTTTATAAAAAATATGCCACTGATAAGTTTAGCTTCACTCATGATTTAGAGTCCTTCAAAATGATCTTAGAGCAAGGAATTGCTAATAATTTAGACGATGAAGAGCTAGAATTGACTTTGATTGATAAATATGTTGAATGTGACATGGTTGATGACAAAATCTTAGTCATATTCGAAAGACTCAAACGTAAGCTCAATTGTTCCAGTAGAGTATATTACAAAAACGTCACTATTTTAAGAAAATTGAAAAATTATGAAAAAGCCCTTGAAGTAGCTAATTTGGGACTAGAAGTGTATCCTGGTTGTTTCAAATTAATTTTACAAAAAGGACAAATTTATCATGACGATTTGAATGATGTTGAAGGCTCTCGTGAAACTTATGAGAAGGGCATTAAAACGTGCAGTGACTGTGACTTGATATGGATTGAGTTGAGTAGACTATACGAAGTTGACAAGAAAATCATCATCAAATCCAGATCTTTATTAGATCAGGGGATACTGATCAATCCTACAAGCGACAAATTATGGCTTGAAAAAGTTTTGCTGGAAAAGCGGGCAGGAAATACATCTCAATATAATCTTCTTTTATCTCAGGGCATCAAAAGGTTTCCTAAATCGGGAGCTATATGGAGTGAATACGTTTCGATTGATGGTAACGCCAAAGTGTTAAGTTCTTCAAAGAGAAAAAATTTGTATGTGGATGCTTTGCGCAGTACCAATGATAACGAACTTGTTGTTTTTACTATTGCTAAAAACTTATGGAAAGAAGGTAAGCTGGCTCAGGCAAAACTGTTTTTCGACAAATCATTATCCTCGACTGAAGGTAAATTGAATGGAGATTGCTATATATGGTACCTGGGATTTTTGATGAAACATGGAGACCCTTTTGAGGCTGATAATTTGATCAGTCTTTTTAAAGCGAACGGTCCCAAGTATGGCGCTGTTTGGAGTAAAGTTATTAAAAGCATCAATAATATATCTGCTGATCGCGTAAAGCTATTAAAGGTTGAAGCTGAAAAAGTTGTAAATTAGATTATATGTATAATATTTGTAGATAACAGATAAATTGTTTAATTAAAGTTTTATCTCTGATAGGGTCAAAATCTAAATTTGAAATTAAATATAGAGTAATCACATTCCAGAAAAATCTTGCTTTGAGGAAGCAGTTGGATTCGATGTAGCAGCAGTGTTTAATTTGTTAAACTGAAGACATTAGAGTTACCATAGATTACTGAGTGTCAAAATAATCTCATATAATAATACAAATTACTTGTCTTCCCAGTTTAGATAAAAGCTCATGGTTTTTTTGTGCAGCAAACTACTACATTCTCCAATGTTGTACATAAATAATAGCATTTTTTTCTGTGAGGTAGTGACTCTGCGCCGCGTGGGTGCCCAGCCAGAGTCTGCACTTCTCAGATCCTCTCATCCAGCGAGACCATCCCACGTTATCCCACGCTTTCTGCATCACTCTAAATAAGGGGAAGTGACTTATCATGGAGCTAAGGGTCCTCTTTATAACTACTATTGCACACGCTAAAAGTAACTTCTAGCAACTTTATACATTCTTATGGCTCTTCGGGTTTTGATATATCTTAAAACAGTGCAAGATTTAATGATATATAAGACAAATCATATCGCAACAATATAGGGTGTCGGCTCGTGAGATAAGAGATCGGAAAAAAACACGGCTGTACTTATTAAACAATTTTTTTTACAATGTCACAACAGCACTCAAACTCGTTGATAAAGGATATTAAATCAGGTATTAGAATATCATTTATACCTTTGATAAAATACATATTTGATAAATACGTTTTCATACCTTTGGGTTCAGTGCTCATAATATGTCTTTTGTACGGAATTAATGAAATTATCAAAAAAACCACAATCAATTTCCCTGCTTCGGTTTGTCTTATGTTAATCCTTTATGGATTCTTGTGTCTATCCACATTAATATTCAGTGAAAAATACACACAAAAATACATTTTGAAATACATCGAGTGGCCATGTGGGTTTGCCTTACGTTGGATAAATATTTATTTCACTCCAGCTTTCATTACGTTACCATTAGCTGAAAAAGTGAGTGTAGGAGAAGCTTTCACTATCGTTGCAGTTTTCATTATAGGATATCTTGTGATGCACCTGTTCGTAGCTTACTTATCCGTTGCATTACAGTTGCTTTTCCACATTTATCCAAAAGATAATGATGGTGAACATGATCTGGAGATGGGAAGCGATTCAGATAGCTATAGTTCTATTAAAGAAGACACCGATAAACAGAACAATGCTCATCATAACGAAGAGGTGAGTAGCAATGAACAAGACGAGGAAGAAAATATCAACTATGAAGGAGACGAAGATAGAGCAGGAGATGAAGCATATGCTTTGAATGTTTTGGCTACAGATACTGAATTGAGTAGGGCTATCACGAGGTGCACTACAAGAAATACTGAGAGTGAAACAAGACACCATAGCATGAGACATGAAGATAATTTACAAATTCAACAAGTAGAAAAAGACGATGTTCCAAGGGATGTGAAAATTTCTGAATTTATATTGCAATGGTTTGACTGGTTTATGTATGGCATATTGTTTATTGTTGGCATACCGATATATTTCACAACAGAATATGAGATGCCATTGCATTTAAGTATTGCTGTCTTGTTATTCAAAGGATGTATGTTAATTTCACCCAAATGGAGACGCTACTTTCATCCTATTCTAGTGAGTTTCTCCATTTCTTTGCTTATTTTTTATATTTTCACATTGATAAAAGGACAGAACTTTTTGGATACTATCAGAGATTACAAGACTGGTAGATCGTATCTATACCTATTTGATAAAAAGGAATATCCCCAACTTCCCGGAGCCGGAGATTTTCTAGTCTCACTGATGGACATTTCAATTGTTTCATTATCATTGGCAATGTATAACTATAGGAAAGATTTGAAGAAGTATTTTTTTGTCCTAGTTATTCCAATTGTTGTTACTTCATTTATGTCGTTTTTCATTTATCCTCCTTTATGTTATCATTTAGGTATCAATGCAAGTAGATCACTTGGTTTTACCGGCAGATCAGTAACTATGGCTTTGGGTATCCCATTAATAGAGGCTATTGGAGGTAACCAACAATTGATGGCTGCGACGACAATTATGTCCGGTATAATTGGCGTTTTATGCGGCGACTTCATAATCTTTACCCTGTTAAGAATCAAGAGAAAAGATTTTGTTACAAGAGGTTTAACTTTGGGACTTAATTGTGGTGCTGTGTCTACAGGTCATTTGTTGACCGTTGACCCAAGAGCCGCTGCTATGAGTTCCTTGTCTTTTACTTTATTCGGTGCATTTATGGTAGTCTTATCGGCCATCAACCCTTTAGTAAGAGTTATCCAACATCTAGTTGGTATGTAAGATATAAGTTCGTGCGTACACACCGGCGTTGTGTGTAAGCATCTATATAAATGCGGGTATGTAATAAGTAGTTAATAGAGTGCATTTGATCATACACAACTGGAGAATAACTGTAAATTGAGAAGGAGCCATTTATCCCGCATGGATAACGAGTGACCCTGTGCTAAAATGCTGGAACTGCACATCCAGGTTCACCCCCATTTCGGAATCATGGGGTTGCCTGGATCACCAGATCGATTGGAAGCTGACCCCACAAGATGTAGATAACCGGCAACCGTACCACATAGTCCTACACTTCTAGAATCTTTAATTGCCTACTTACTACTGTAATAAAAGCCGGAGTTGTTGCACAACTTAAAGAAATCAACAAAACATGCAAAAAAGCCTTCACCAGGCAGTGCACTTCCTCATAGAAATACTCTTAGAAGCGAGAGTGCGGCATCTCATAAGCGGTTATGATAAATCAACAGTGTACCCGATCACTCAGTAATAGAACCGATGATTTTGAAGAAAACTGACCATAACTACTAGCTGTATTACTAGCTTATTTGCTCTGAGTTACCGATCACAATAATGCGCTTATCTTATCACCACAGCGCATAGACGATAGGCTCTCTGCAGCTGGCATTACTTTGTTTCCAAAACAAAGATAATCGACGCGTCTTTCCGCTTTTAGTCTTATCGTGGAACATTGAAATACCACTTGAGGTTTTTTTTAGTTTAGATCTCCTATCCTTGAACCTCTTTGCCTAAGTCTTCGACAAATAAACTACATATATAAGCTTCTAAATTTTTGTTAACGCTCGCGTATAGGTTATCGACTGATTCCACAAGAGGCCATGTCGCATAGTGTACCTCGAACCTTTTCAAAGTCCCCAAATGATCCGAATGATGGAATAGCTTTGAACACAAACGGAAATGGAATATTTCAACATGCGGAACAATTAAACTATGCTCCTTCATTTCAAATGCAGAGAGAATTGGGAAAGAAAAGACCTTGTGATAGTTGTCGTCGTAGGAAAAGCAAGTGCGTAATATTAGACAATGAGACTTCTTGCGTTTTATGTCGAAGCCGTAACGAGGCGTGCACTTTTATAGAAGAACCACAGAAAAGGAAGAGAAGAAGAATGAACTCCAACTCCAATGAAAATCGAGACTCTGCACACAAAGATGAAAATAAAGGACCTTCAAGTATAGGGTCTACAGGATCAAATAACGAAACTACAGTTGATGACTATGCTGTACTAAAAGGACCATCCTTATTGAAAAAAACTTTAGGCTTACAAAACTCACGGTTTTGTTCTCTTATAGGTCCTACAGGAACGTTAGATCACTCTTTCATATCGAAATTAGAGTATAATGTCAGAGAAGAAGCAGAAAAGGAGTTACCACCGGGGTCTAGGCTTAGAAGAGTCAATAATGATACATTTTTTTTGATGCAAGAGGATGATATGATTGAAGGATACGATAAATTGCTCAAGAAAGTTGATGAAATAGAAGCTTTGGTGGCACCGCACGGAGAAGCTTTAATCAAATTGTACTTTAGAGTCATTCACCCTGCATATCCTGTGCTACATAAGAAGGTAGTCCTAGAAAAATATCAGAGATCATACAAGGAATTTTCACCTCCTTTGTTAGGAGCCATTTACTCCTTAGCATTAGGGTGGTGGCTATACTCACCAGAAATTGAGTCACAAGAACATGCAATGGATATAAAGCGTAACGCCGACAGCTTATATCAGCTTGCCGTACAATCATTTTATGAAATGGCAAGACATTCTAAACTATCGACAGTTCAAGCTGGTCTTTTACTGTTACAAAACAACAAAGAATCGTATTCTTCAAAGTGGCCCCTACTAGGTCAAGTTGTTTCTCTTGCCGAGGACTTGGGTCTTCATTTAGACTGCAGTGACTGGAAAATACCCAGGTGGGAGAGAAAACTGAGAA
Source organism: Wenyingozyma nanaspora (assembly GCA_030557475.1). Lineage (NCBI taxonomy): Eukaryota > Fungi > Ascomycota > Pichiomycetes > Pichiales > Pichiaceae > Wenyingozyma > Wenyingozyma nanaspora. The sequence goes on along the minus strand of JAKTPF010000008.1, from coordinate 436,338 downwards.
AGCGTCTGGCATGGGCAGTTTGGATCGAAGATAAATGGAATGCTTTGGCCCATTCCCGACCTTCTCATCTCAACTATAAAGATAATTGGTTAGTCACTCCACTAACCAATGAAGATTTTCCCGACAAACCAACCGAGATCGGTGAAATAGAAGGAAGTTTGGATATTGAGGACGGAAGGTTGATTTTCCAATCCATGGTAAGCCTAACAGAGATTGTGGATGATATCCTTACAACGTTGTATTCCGCAGTTGCGATGAGGGATATTAAAGATACAATGAAAATCCTTCGCTTAGCTAAACCTTTGCAAACAAGATTAAAAGAATGGGCAACCACAATTCCTTATGATATACAAATGTCTAACTTAAAAAATAGGAAGTTTTCGTCAAATGGCTATCTATACTTGGCGTACTTAACGGCGGAAATTATTCTACATAGAAGAATAATTAATCTAATTGCATCACAAAACACTCCAGCAGATGTTGTGAAAGTATGCAGAAGCGCCGCTAAAGAAAGGCTAACCGCTGCGCTGGAATTTGTCAGAGATCTACGCCCTGAGCATATCCAAGCTTTTTGGCATTCATCGGCTTGCCCCAACTTAGTCTTAATTGGAAGTTTTGCCGCTCTACTTTTAACCACTTCGGAAGATGAGCTAGAGTCAAAATCCATTGAGAATGCATTAAAGAATTACAGATGGATGTTGAGAGTTTCCTCTGTTGGGTCTGATTTAATAACTGTAGCCATGCAGAAATTAGACGTTGTATTAACAATTTTAAGAGGCGCTCATATAACTAACTTTGACGAACACAAAGCAGAAAAAACTGTTCTTCAGGGCACTCAAGAACACGATAGTGACCTTTCTGATGACTCAGCAGACTACAAAGGCGAAGAAGATGAAGATGCAGATGAGAGTATTTTTGGTCGCTTAGGTGACGATCAGCTATTGTCTTTATCGCTCGATTTGTTTAATTCATGACCAGGTAAATAAAAATTATTAATAAACTCGCTTTGGGATATCATTATTATAATCGATATTAAAACTTAATAGAAAACTATATATAATTGAACAAATAAGACGTATATATAAAACCAACCTTAAAATATAATTCAGCACTTTTCTTCGAAATCAACGTTAACTTCATTTACTTCATCTGTGCTTTCAGAATTTTCTTCTCTTTGAGAAAGAACGGTGGCCAGCATCAAAGGTTTTTCCATTGGCTTTCTCTTACCTATACCAAGCAAGAATAAGTAGGAAAGTACTTCACGACTTTCATATAATGGATAGAAAGTAATATATAAAGCAGCAATAATACACCAAATAGCGATGACGATAACCCAACCTCTGAAAAAAGCTTTTGAAAAAATGTAATTGGTACCAAACATTGGTAATGGCATTACGAGAATAAGAGCAATAAAGATGACAAAAGCAACCCATAAAGAAACTTTTAACGACCAATCTAGTTCTTTCTTTTCTTCTTCAGTAACCATCATTTCTTCGGCTTCCTTTTCAGTAGCATCATCACCAACAATAAACTTTTCGTTTAAATCATCCAAACCTTGGTCACCAGGCCAAATGTAAGAGATGATAGCAATATAAATAAGAGTAGAGAATAAACCAACAAAATTACCAACAGCTTCTGGATAAGCGGTATTCAAGGTAGTTTTGTTGACAACACCATCAGAGAACTTGTAACATGATCCAACCCAGCAAACAACACCAGTAATGGAGGCAAGAGGACAACCAATAACCATACCATATTTGTTCATACGAGGCCAGAAAAGCGTTAAAGCGATACCAAAAACACCAGGACCTAAAGCAATACCAATGAAAGTTAAAATCCAGGAAATAGTAATACCGATATAGTTGAATAAAACAGCCAATGCACCCATTGCAATAGCAAAAACACTAACAAAAATATGTGTAACTCTCATAAGCTCTTTACCAGTTGCATTTGGTCTCATGTAAGTACGGTAAACATCATATGTCATAACAGAGGAGAAAGCAATTAACTCGGCAGAAGTGGCAGAAGTACAAGCCATGAACAAAATTAAGACACCGCAACTAGCACCACTTTTACCCATAAGGGCTGTCATACCATAAAGTAGAGGCATACCTTCAGCTATCTCTTTATCACTCACCATGTCAGGATATGTAACAGAAATTGGATTTTTAGTTAAGGCTAGACAAGATAACGAAGCAGCAGTACCCATAGCCCAAGGAACAATTAACCAGGCTAGACCACCAGCAAAGTAACCTTTCATGGCTGAAACAGGTTTGGCAGCAATAGCTTTTTGTCCATAACTTGGATCACAAAACACAGTAGCAAAACCACCAATAACAATATTCCAACCGTTGAATAAAGCATCACGGTTAGCTAAAGTTAAGTAACTACCTTCGTGACCTGCTGAAGGGTTAGTTGTAGCTAAATCAGTTAAAAGCTCGTACATCTTGTCAATTGAGCCAATATGTGATGATCCAGAATAAGCAACAAAATAAGTCATTAAAATGACAATATAGACGATGACAGTATGAGTCCAATCAGACAAGAAAGTTGACTTCAAACCACCGGAAATAGTATATAACCAAACACCTAAAGGTAACAAGAAACCTGCTGCCACGACGTGCATACCAGTAATGGTAGAAATGGCTTGAGAACCACCTAACAACAACATAGCAGAAACAATAATATTGGTGCCCAAAGCATAAAATAAGAAGACAGAATGAGCCATCTTACCAAAACGGACCTTTACAATCTCAACTAAAGTATGAGCACCTGGAGCAATTCTTTTAATTTGAATAGCAATGACTGCAAAGAAAGTAATTTGGATAGTAAATGCAACAGCATACCAAAAACAACCAGCTGCTCCGTAAGAGTAAGCCATTCCACTGGATGTCAAAAGGGTACCTGGCCAAGTCCAACTACTAACCACAGCAGCCGATATAAGACCAGTTTTAACAGTTCTGGAAGCAGTAGAGAAATGTTCCGAATCTTGAACTTCACCCACATATCTACTGGTAATATATGTTACTGCAATCATAAGAATTGCAAAAGCAAAACCTAAACCTAGGACAATACCATAACCAAATCCTTCAGTTAGAACGGCGACCATTTTTGTTTTTTTTGTAATTTAGTAATTTATGTAACAGTAATTTTCTTTCCAAAGAAAACGATACAAAAAAAAGACAATCAGTAAAAAAAGAGGACTATAACAGCAAAAAAACCCCTATACTACTATTTTAACATTTTAACATTTTAACATTTACTAACACAACAATTGACTGCACGCATGGTACATTTAAATATAAATAAACCATAGACCAAGGAATCTTTTAGAAATTGTTTGATAAGCTGTACGTGGGATAAAAAGCTTATCTTTCTGACGCTAAACCAGCCTAATTATTATCTCCCGACCAATCACAGACTATAGATGGTGAGCTAGTGTGATTGTGCATTGATAAGATTACAACATCTCCGATTTTCTGTGCATAACAAGCTATTCTGACAATTGCTCTGATAAAGTTTGACACAAGACAATAACGGTACAGAATTTAAGGGGTCCCTCGGCCATTGTAGGCACAAAGTGGCCGCGGCCCGTTTTCAAATGGCCGAAAAAACTGCTCGAATAATTTGGCCTAGGCGGACAATTACGCTGGGTCCATCTTATTGTTTAGTCAAGTGATTCACTAGCTGCCGCCTGTTTTGTATCACTAATTACCCACAGCTAATACCCTTTTAGACTAAATCTGTAATCAATAAGGTAGATAAGTTTTCTCCTTATCTTATCAGGAAACTCGAGCAAAAAGCTCCCCAGCCAATAACGTTTCTCCTATGCTCACGGATCATATGATAAGATAAGCAAGCATATAAGTACTTTAAATTGCTAAATCCTCATAAGGAATATTCTTAGAGTACACATGCAAATAACATGATGGTTAAATTTTTATCATCCTTATCTTAGTAAGCAAGTTTCAATTTGAGGGGAAATTGCATTATAATTTCGAATATGGCTAAATCAAAGTTGCGTACAGCAGTTAAAGTTTCACTAGATAAACCAGCCTGGGAACAACCAGGCTTGCATAACAGATGGCATCCTGATGTTCCATTTGCAGCTGAGGTTGAACCAGGTGAAGTTGTCAAGTTAGAATGTCTTGACTGGACTGGTGGCCAAATCAAAAATGATGATAGCGCTGATGATATTAAGAATGTTGATTTGACTAGAATTCATTATCTTTCAGGCCCTCTGAATATCAAAGGTGCTGAGCCTGGGGATTGCTTAATTGTTGAAATTCAAGATGTTCAACCATTAGAAGAACAACCATGGGGTTACTGTGGGATTTTTGACAAAAACAATGGTGGTGGTTTCTTAGATGAACATTACCCAAAGGCAGCTAAAGCCATTTTTGATTTTGAAGGTATTCATTGTTCATCACGTCATATACCAGGTGTGAGATTTGCAGGTTTAATACACCCTGGTATTATTGGAACGGCTCCAAGTCATGAAATTTTAGCCGAATGGAATAAGCGTGAGGGTGCATTAGTCAGTGAAATGTCAGGATGTGGTAGAACAGTTGCAAATTTACCAGAGAAGGAAAGTGCATTTGCTGGCACATTAGCCACTCCTGAAATACAAGCAGCTATTGAAAAAGAAGGAGCTCGTACTATTCCCGGAAGACCAGAAAACGGAGGAAATTGTGATATTAAGAATTTGTCTCGTGGTTCTAAAGTCTATTTACCTGTTCATGTTCCAGGTGCAAAATTATCCATTGGAGATTTACATTTTTCACAAGGTGATGGTGAGATTTCTTTTTGTGGTGCTATTGAAATGGCAGGTGTTATTACCATTAAATGTCATGTGATGAAAAATGGTGTTCATGATTTAGATATGGTATCACCAATGTACATCCCAGGTCCTGTTGAGCCTCATTATGGTCCAAATAGATATTTGACTTTTGAAGGGTTTTCAGTTGATGAACAAGGTAAACAATTATACTTATGTACAACTACAGCCTATCGTCAATCGTGTTTAAGAGTTATTGAATACTTCCGTCGTTTTGGTTATAATGATTATCAGCTGTATCTGTTACTCAGTTCAGCCCCAGTTCAGGGTCACGTTGCTGGTATTGTTGATATTCCAAATTCATGTACCACAATTGGTGTTCCAATGGACATATTCGAATTTGATGTTTCACCAACTGGACCAGCTGTAAAGAGAGATTTAGGAACCTGTGCTTTCCCAACCGGGGAATGATGTTACTTTTACAGTATACACTACTATACTGCCTGAAATTTTTTATAACGGAAAACAATCAAAACGACAGAAAAAAAAAAAACTATTTTTAAATTATAATGTAATTACGTAGAGTAGGAATAAGAATAAGCATGTAGCTTGACGTAAAAAAGAGGAACGGAATTTTAGACGTCAAAAGAAATGACTAACTTGGTATATAAGAATGAAGTTTTTTCATATATTGATTTGTTGTCGGCAGAGAATACAGGTAAAAACCGGAAATCAGCTTCGCAGCAAAGAAAAGAACAATAATAGTAACAATAATAAAAACAACTACAATAAGGGTATCTATATCTCTATATTTCATATATTTATACATGTTGAAGGACCCAAAAAGCGCATTAACGAGCCACAAATACAAGATTCGACCTACCAGACCTGCCGCAGCAAGCACAATTACGCAGCGACTTTTCCCAATTTGCCTGATTTTGCCTGATTTTGCCGTGTGCACACCCACCAGCCTCACTTCTGCCAAACCGGCTCTTGCTCTTCAAAGTCGGCGACCTCTCTCTGTATTGCGATTTCTCTCACTCTGCTGGCTGGCTGGCTGCCTAATGGGTTTCGTGCCATTGGTCATCAGTCTTCAGGCCCATATTTGTCGGTTTTGGATTCCTGTCTGGCTTGCCAACTTGCTCCGGTGGCGGAGTAGGACAGTCACGTCCTCTTGAACCACCGTATGCTACTAGCCAGTCTACTGGGATATGGCGACTATGCACAAATGTACATTTATAGTGCCTGTAATGTATTGTCTAGCACGTATATACATACAAATACATATATTTGCTACTATTGGAGTTTTGTACATCAGCCCCAAGCAGACGACCCTCCTAGCTCACCCCCTCTACTCCACATCAGTGTAAAAAACCGGATAGAGACATCTACAGACAGCGAAGGGCAATACGGACACCCCCAGTGCCTACTTTAAGACCGAATCAGAGCAGCGGAAATCGTCATGGAGAGACGGAAACGGCAGGCTCACAGTACAATAAAGGGGTAGTGTGAGCGCAGCGCAAAGAATGTGGGGTGCGTTAAAAGCAGAGGCTGGGAAGTGACAGGGTGGGAGTTTCCAGTCTTTGCTACTTAGTGGGAATAGAGGGGCTAACTACTTGTTTCTGCCCTCTCTTAACCAACACTAAAAACAAACTCAAAACTTTAATGAAATCACTCGACACTCATTGGCTGTCCCCAGATTAATCAACTTGATTATTCTTCCTTTCTTTTATCCTTTGCTCTCTACTCTTCACTCTTGTTCCGTTCCTTGATAACATTGTCAGATCTCGCACCACTACCAAAAAGATCAGCTGTTTTGCCAAAATGGACAGAGAGAATTCCGAGAACATGTCTGATGATACAGACTTTAACCTTATAAAAAATCATATTACTGGAAAATCACGTATCTCACAGGCTTGTGATAGATGTAGAATCAAAAAGATCAAATGTGATGGCAAATTACCACAGTGCTCCAATTGTGAGCTGATTAATTTTAGTTGTAAGATCTCGGACAAGCTTACCAGAAACTCATTTCCTAAAGGTTACACCAAAAATTTGGAGAAACAACTCATGAACTTGGAATTTGAAAAGAACAACTTAATCGTAGAGTTGGAGAAATTGAAGAAACAAAAATCTATAAATTCAAATAATGCTACTCTATCAAATACACCTGTTAATAACAATGACGAGATAGTTTCCTTCCAAGTCGATGTTCATGGTGTGGTAATCTTGGAACAATTCATAAGACGGCCTTTAAACTTGTTCTTCAACACTTTAAACTTATACACATTTAATGGATATGAATCTACAAATAATACATTCACAAAACCTATAAATCAAGATGAAATGGTTATTCTTTCTAACTACCATATGAATCTCAACAGATATTTGAATTTGATTTTTTATAAGCTCATTTATCCATTAATATCCTTTGATGATACTTCAAATAAATACCTAAAGAATCTTGATCAGTTAATCTGGAATTTCTTTAATAATTATAATAGTTTTCTGAACTTATTGAACTTTGAAGTTCTTTACAATGATTACCTTAAATTTAAGAATAAGTACAATAATCAAACATCCAACTATTATGACTCAATAACTGGTGAGCTGAAAAAGAAGTATCATAATTTCACTACAAAAGAACAAGATTTACTAGTTAAATTAATATTGATTTTGAGATTCACTTTAAATTATCCAAATAAATTCAATAATAACTCATTGCCATTGAAGCAATCTATGAATCAATTTGACGAGGCTATTAAAATTATTAATTTGGAAAATTTGAAAATGTGTTTCAAAAATATCAATTTTTCAATTAAACCTTCAGTCGAGAAATTGGAGAATTGCTTACTTTTCATCTATTATTACTTAAACTTCGAAAGCAATGACCTTTTAATAAATAAATCTCATAAAGCTTCAAGTGATAACTCAAATGATGCGTTTTTGGTATCTGTCATTCAAACTGCAAGCGGCTTAATCAAGTCATTGAATATAGATAAAAATACAGATGTAATGATTTTTGATATAGATGACGATGAATTGCAAAAACTTAAAATCCATAGAATTAAACTCTTTTGGATGTATAAGATTTTGATTAAATGGTTTAAAATTAACTATAACTTCCAATTATCTGATGCTTTTGAAGTTGGCGATTACTACCAGGCAGAAAATTTCAATCCAGATTCCCTCGACTCAATTAGGCTACTGGACCCAGATTTATATTTTTCAATAAAGTTATGGGAATTATTGCAATTGTTACCAAATAATTTACTAGAGCTTATTATGAATGACTACCAAGATTCAGATAATGCCAATCATCTGGATGACCTTCTAGTATCTGTTGATTCTAAGTTAATGAGATGGTTTAATAAATACGATTCTAGCGAATTTCTCAAATTATGCAAGAACCCAGAGAAGAGTAGTAATGACAAACTAATTGAATTTCAATTGTTCTCTGTTTATTATTTTTACAGAATCTTAATCAACTTAAAATTCATTAATGATGACTGCAAATCATTAGACAATAGATTAAAGTTGTTTGATTTATCTAAAGACTTTATTGAATTAGGCTATGATACTTTATTTACAACTCCATCGCCATCAGTCTCTTCAAACCCTTCTTCTTCCAACTCGTCATTAAATGGCTCCTCAGCAGCGCCTGTGTCTCCTGGCTCAACTTCCACAAACATTTCTAACTTGTCAGATACTTTGAATGACTTTTTCTATTTTGCTAAACTTATGCAATTAATTTCTATTATTTGTTTGGGAAAAGTTGGTTCCAATCCCGATCTTCAGTTAAAGATAGAACAAAGAAATGCAGACTCTGATGATAATAAGAAAGAACTATTTATTAGTTTAAATGACAAAGTTTTGAAGCTGCTAAAAATATATCACTCATCCATTATCAATTATAAGATCTCAGATCACTCCATAACATCAATTGTCAAATACATAAAGGAGAAGCTAGATCTCAACTCAACACCATCACCAATAGCCAGTGATCTCAATGATGTGAATGACAAAAAGGGCGGTGATAATACGGTTGTTAAAAATGAAGGTTCAAACGAAAAATTGGAGGATACTTCAAATACCTTGAATCAATTCTTGAAACAAGAAAATGAAGATGAATTGAATGCTTTGTTTTCATATAAGCTTAATCCTCCTCCAAACTCTATAAATATGAACAATACTACAAGCTTCAACAACTTGAATTTGAACTTATTTGAATCAAACATTTTTGATAATCAATCTCCAATTTATGATCCACTAACCGCTTTCAACACAAATGGTAATAACTCTGAGAATACTTCAGTTTTGAATTCTGCTACAAGTACATTGAAGAGAAATTCAGTTTCTTCATTGGCTTCGAATAAGAGACAGATGAAATCAAACTCTTCTTCTCCCACATCATCAGTAGTTTCTGCTGGTTCTAACTCACTGTTTCCATCGTCTACTTCAATCTCCCGTGCCCATTCGCTTTCTGCGGCAGCTGCTCCTACTTCTGCTGCTGGAAGAAGATATTCTACAGCATCTTCAATAACTTCTTATCCATCGTTATTTACCACAGGTGCCTCCTCGTCCACAAATTCAACACCTTTGATTAAACCGTATTCTAAGTCTTTGAAGAAGCAAAGATCGATGTCGTTATCCACAAATGGTAATGGTACATCCGGTCATCATAATCACCATAGTCATCACCATCACCACCACCAACAAAACAGTCATAAAGAACTTACAGATACATTGTTCGATACTGTTAGCTCTTCTCATGGTAATAGCGGTTTAAGGAAATTGAAGAGAGAATCTGATTCATTATTCAATATTACTGAAACGTCACCAGCTAATCCAATTGATCTCAATTCTAAGGCTTTGTTTGAGCACGATGAGCTGAATTCAGTACAGTTAGATAATTCGACGTTTGATAGATTATCTGTCCAGTCCAATTTGACAAATACCACAAGCATTTCAAATATTTCCCACAAAGGTGGTTTTGATTTATCTGTTGATCAGATGACTCACTATCAACCTAACATGGAAGTCAAGCACGAGGATGAAATGATTCACTCAACAAATGAGATCTTGAATGACTTTTTGATCAACACCATTCCTTCAACCCCACATATCATCAACCACTCTAATTCACATACAAACATATTGAACCAATTGAACCCTATACCAACAGATGAAAAGAATGTAACTGCGACGCTAGATTTGAATTTGGATAAGTTGACTACTTTGAATGATGATAAGATCAACGATTCAGATTCATCCGTACTGAATGGGAATATGGAGGTTGACATAGCTAATGAAGATGATGAGGATGCGGGAAACAAGTCATTATTTGCTAGTGCTATTGGAAAATCGGACTTCACCTACATGAACTCAATCAAGAGTCCTTCAGACGAGTACAGTATATTGAACCACGATAGCAATGCACAGAAAGCAACAGGGTCTGAAGATCTATCAAAATTGAACCAAACAATGGGTGGATCGGACACCCCAGCAGAATCAATTGCCATTCATAATTGATACTTGTACTACACTATACTATTCACATGCAGCTAGCTATTTGCTGATTTATTTATTTACACTTATTCAGTTGTTTATTTATTTTGACTTTATTGATAGTCTAGTCAACTATCGATCTTTTATGTCTTATTACATATTTATTGTACCACGTAACATTATTGTTTACTTATTTATTGACCTTTTTAAATACATTCATTAAGTTATATTTTTTTCCAAGAGAAAACTGGTATCGTATATTTATAGTTATTTGCAAAATGTTTTTTTTTCTAAAGCTATTTAAATTGGAATTTCCATCATTTTTTCACACTTATTTTTGTTATCTGCTTCCTCTATTTTTTTCAACTCCCATTTATTCTTGGTGACAACAATTCTCCTAATGATGAGATGAATTAAGAACGACAAAGACCCAAAACCTCTGAATATAGCAAATGAGAAAACAGACCAAAGAATGAATGATAAATATTTGTTGGACTTTATTGAATCAGCACTATAAATCTGGGTGATTGTCATAACCAAAACTAAGTTAGCAATGATATAAAACAGAACGACACGGGATCTGACATCTCTGTAGTAATCTTCTGCACCCACAGCTTGTTTTTTAATACCACCATCTCTTAAGTCCAAAGGAGTTTTTCTTCTTTCTCTCAATTGGTACAAGTTTTCGGTATACATAGAATCGATATCTCTTTGCTCACCAACAATATCCAATTCAATAATTTCGTCACCTTTTTCATCCGTAATAATAGTAGCTGTACCCAAATTTTCTGTTGGCATGTTATCACCTTTAGTACCCCATGTAACATCGTGTGTGTTACAAAGAGCATAAATCTGTAAAAGACATGTATAGGCTGGTAACAACAAGAAATACTGAATTGAAGAAGAAAAGATATGCCATGGATCCAAGTACAAAATTGACATTATAATGTATAACCCATAAGTAGAAAGCAAACTGATAACGATTGAAGCAAAAGATAATCCGCCCGCATCACCTACTTGTTGTGATTGAATCATCAATACTAAGAAATAGAAACCGCTTATTATAGAGTACAATCCACAAATAGTAAGCAGTATAACTGCAGTCATAAAGAGTTTTGGAGCACCTTGAGGTCTATTACCCATGGAAATAACCAGCATAGAAACTAGTGTACAAACACAAATATAGTTCATAATCTCAAATACAATTTTACCTCCAACTCCAGCAACTGATATCAGCGAACCCGCTAAGTAATAGAATATAATGTAGAAGTTGGCAATAGAAAACATACTGAACAAGAGTTGGAAAAATTGATAGACGAACTCAATGTGGAACATACATTTTCTAAATGCTGAATGATTGGTTTTCCAAATTTGATAGAAGTGTAATTGGGAAAATAAAGCAGCAAAGAAAGCACCATTAAGCCATCTTCTTCTTTGTGAAATAAATTCTGGTAAAGTTTCTGGAACATCAGTTTCACCGTGAGCGTCTTTAACATATTTGAGCACCCATCTGCAATCTTTTTTGGCAACCAATTCCCAAGCCAAAATTCTATCTTCAGCTAAGTACATATTAGCAGAGAAAATATCAGTATCAACGGCATTGTCACTAACTTCACCTTTAAAATATGAATGTAATGGACCTGTACCGTCTTCATGGTTTTTCAAAGCTTGGTACCTGTAAGCAGATAACGCACCAGGTAAAACACTAATATAACCAAATACCGATTCACATGGCTTATCCAAGATATTGGACATCTTATACTCAAAATTTTGAGAAGCAACCAAAGGATTGATTAACTTATTCCATAACTTACCTTTCATAGTAACAATTTCACCTGCTGCACCGGCAACGTTTGAGTCCAAATCAAAGGCTTTCCAAAGATGATAAATAGCTGACTCATTGGGCTTAGTTCCAACATCTAACAAAACCGTGACTTTTGGCTCCAGTATAGGACAGATTGCGTTAAATAGCCATCTATGTGAGTTAATCTTTTTAGCATTTTTTTCTTTAAGACAGAAGATAACTTGAGCTGGAACCAAATCTTTATCTTTAAAGATTAAATTTTCATCCATCGATACCTGTGGTGTATACTCAAATAAATGGGCTTGAACTTCTTTTTGATTAACAAAAGATTTGGCAATACCTTCTTGGTAGACACCAATAGCACTTAATACTTCCAAAACTCCTGGGCTTATCTTGTTACGACCATCAGCAACAATTAACACAACGACTTTTTTCCAAGCATCAGGACCCCAGGTAGCACTATGGTTTCTTCTTGTTAGGTATGCAATATTTTTCATAACGGCATGAAAAGTCCTTGTAAAAGCTTCTTCGTCTTCATTATACATGGTTATACAAATAACAATTTCTGTTTCTCTTCTCAAATCATTTGATCTTAAGGTAAACCCATCTTCAACAAATTCATCAGGACCACTTGTGACAGCGGAGTATTTCATATAATCAAACTCATCTTCACCTTTGAAATGGACAAAGTCACTTAGAGTTGTAGGAATTGGATTGTCCAAAATCAAATTACCGTTTTTAGTCCTAAACTTCTTTTGAACCGCTCTATAGTTGTTTCTTCTTGGCTGAAAATCCTTTGGCAAATTATCAAACATATGGCCATCAATACTGGAAGTAAAATCCAAATCATCGTTAACGCCTCTGGATCCAATGGTTGTTTGGTCATCAAAAGAGCTTGTATTTGTATATCTCTTAGCTAAATCTAGAGAGTCGCTACCTAAAGTAGTGCTGGTATGGATTGAATTAACAGTGCTAATACTTGGTTTTAAGACAGGTACTTGGTCTCTGAATGGATCAACCATATCAGAGTTGGCAGCAGCATATGTAGAGGATGAAAAAATTGGTTTTGGAGGAGAAATTGTTCTGGCGCTATTATTACTTCTTGTGGATCTGCTGAATTCATCAATTGGTTTGGTGTCACGTTGAAATGGTGACTGTGTGAATCTAGTGGGAGAGTGTCTCATAGGACTGTGGAAGACATCTTCATCATCGCTTGTATCAGATTCAATTGTCTGGACTGTTGCAGCAGTAAATTTAGATCTCTTTGGCGATTCTTGCATGGTAAACTTAGCTCTTGGTGACTCAGCCAAATCTATTTCAGAATTCCCTTTTTCTGCAGCCATAATAAAATTTCTTCCAATCCCACTGTTCAAAAAGTTATCTTCGGATGGTTCCTCACGTCTTCTGTTAAAAGAAACAGCTGGTGAATACTTCATTGCTGCCTTAGAAGGGGAGTTAAATGGATCACTAGTTTGCTTTCTGGGGGATGTCTTTGGGGTATAAATATTTTCAGGTTTTCTGATGGGAGATCTGGAATAGTCTCTGCCATCATCATCATCATCCCCGTAGAAATTGTTCTTGTAGGGAGAGGACATGTTGTTTATAGAAGCAAATAGTAATGCAAATTATAATCTAGAAAGTTTCAGCAAATATTTGTCTTTTAACAGAACTAAAAAGTAAAGAAAAGAAGCTATTTCAGTTTGCATCAACTGTTAACTCATTAAAAAAGGTTTCAACTCTGTTTTTCATTTCCCCTAATTAAAATTCCTTAAAGGTAAATATTTATATATTTCCCGATTAGGAAGGCACAAAAAGTGTTGTGCACGGGTGGAAAACACACATTTTCAACTGTTGTAAATATTTTGTTTTTCAGCATGAATCTCCCTCGCTGTGCGGCTGGGTTTCAAAAGTTCCCTTTGTGGTCCCAAAAGAGAATAAATGAAGATAACAATGTTCGTTTGCAAATAATTATGTGCAGCATATTCCCACAAAATAACACATAATTAATCTTTGTCTCAAATGTGATGTATCAGAATCTCCTGATATAAAATAAAAGAAGTTGGCAATTTTCATCATGCTGAAGTTATACCTTTGTCTCCTTTAGCTTTTTGCTCTTTTGAATAGCTTCTAAATCTTGAATACTATTCAACTAAAATGAAGTTTTTCAAATCTTTAACAGCTTTTTTAATTTTTACTTGTGTCTGTGTTGCCGAGACTATCGATGAAGCAGAAGCAAAAACTCTTGCCATCGCTAGTGATTTTGCTTTTATCACCGCCTTTGTTACTGATTTTGACCTGAATTATAAGTCCTACACGAGCTTCATGGCCGCAAATGATATGGCTTTTCCAAACAGTCTTATGAATTTTTACAATCAATTGAATACTTTTACCGAGTCATCAATTGTCCCTTCTATTTTACCGGACATTTTTCCTTTTACTGCATTTTATACCTTTGTTTCTGCGTTCCCATGGTACTCCTCTTTACTCGAAGATGGTGGTATTACTCAATTTTATTTGCCAAGTGACATTACTGGTACAGATGATGCTGTAGATATTTCAAGCTCTGTGACCTCAGACACTCCATCACCCACTACTTCTAGTTCTTTACTTTCTTCTACTTTCACTTCCATGTCTACTTCTTCGTCTATTGAAACAACAATGACCTCCTCTTTATCTTCCAAAGTCTTGTCATCTATTACTTTTGCATCTTCGAATGCTTCAACACTAGTTTCCACCGCTTCTGAAAGCTCTTCTGCAGGTGCAGCAGCAAACTTCGTCTTCAATATGTCGTCTGTTTTTTTAATTTTTTTTGTAGCAATATTACTATAAGATCTATTAATTAGTATGTGATAAATATAATTGACTCTATAAAATAGATACTATACTATAGCTATTTGAAATCTTTTGCACTTACGTGTATTGGCTCAACTTGTAGAAAAGTTTCCCGACCTGGTAGATGTTAGTACTAACACTCTTATGTTGTCAATAAATCTGAAAAAGTCACATACTGTTTCAACAAATTCCTCATTATTGAGCGTTCTTAATATTTCAGTCAATATGAGACTCTCTGAACTAACCTCATTATCAACTTGAAAAGTTTGAGCAGAGGAAATACTGCATTCTCGTCGCATATTAGATTCAAGCAAACCAGTGGACTCTGAGGTGACTACGCTCTGCCCAGCACCAGCTATTGTGGATTGAAAGAAACTAGGTAAAGCCAATTTTGTTGGTATGGGAACATTAGCCTGTTTTTCTTGTTGTTTCGAAGGCGAAGGCATATTTGGTGATTGACGTTGGAAGGAAAACGCCGATGAGAGCGACTGACTCATTATTTGGACAGGCGAATACAAGTTTTGAGCTGTTTGATTAGCTAATGCTTGGCTTGAGTTAGGAGACTTATAAAGCGACCGAGGATGAGCGGAGGCTTCATACACCTGGCTATAAGGAAAATCACTCGTAGAGGTTCTCTCTTGCTGGACAAGAACAACAATATCCCAAAGTCTAAACGCATTAATGGAACTCTGGTAATCCTTTTGGTTATTAAAAGACACTTGAAGTCTTTTTTTGGCGCCTTCTTTCAGGATTATCCATTTAAGTGCAAGATAAGGATATTTGGCAGTGGCTTTGTAAGAGATTAGCGCATTGTCGAAAACAATTCTCTCCTGTTGATAAACATAGTTAGTATAACCTGGAAGCCTTTAACAATTAGTAGAATCAACTTTTAAATGGTTTAACTATACCAGTTGCATATTTTTCCAAACAATTTTCATAATCATAGGGCCATCGTTAGGACTACTCATAAAATCAATTCTAATCTCAGACTGGTAAGGAAAGTGTGTCCAGCTGTCAGGTTCTTGGAGTTGAGTTTGCGTTTGAGTGTCCATTTCTGTCAAACTAGAAGTGGTAAACGAGTATTTTCTGATTGGAATGGATATATTCATCTTGTACTACTCCACAGAACCATCTCATAAATCATGTCACTGTATATGCCTTGTTCTCCACACTTATCTTGTTTTTATACCACAAGTGAATTAAACACGCCAGATTCCGCAACAAGGCTGTGCTATGTAAAATACGGCTTATCGCTACACAGGGAGGTAGGGAGCTTTGGAAGGATGCCTAGAAACGAAATTACTATTACTTATTTTTCCAAAGAGGGTTGACCTGCTTTCACATCAACAAATAGCTCTGTAGCATTAACTACAAGCAATGAGCAGTAAATACACACCGCTTGACAGCAGTACAGGCGACCTGCGATCAAGTGACTCCGCAAATGCACTGGAGGATGAAGATCAAGATCAAGATTTGGCGAATAGCAGAACATATTTATTCCATGCTGAAATGAGTTCAGAAGAGGACCATCATTTGTACAATGACGAGCTTCAAAGTATTCATTCAGCGATTAAGACGAATATCACAACAGCTGAAGATGCTTTGGGTAGTGAACCAAGACTAGCTGGCCCTAGTCGAGATTCCCATCCTATGGCTCATCTGCATGAACTGGAAGAAGTTCCTGGAGGTCGTCACTTAGGCAGGTATTCTGTGATGATCATATTTTTAACAAGAATTGTGGGCACTGGTATATATAGTACACCTGCGTTGGTATATAGAGATGTTGGAGGTTCACCTGCATTATTTTTTACAGCATGGCTTATTGGGTGTTTGGTTTCGTTTTCTGGATTATACATTTGTTTGGAGCTTGGATCTTTAATACCAAGAAGTGGAGGAATGAAAGTATTTTTGGAATACGTTTACTACAAACCTAAAATGTTTATGAGTGTGGTATATAATACTTATAGTCTTGCTTTTGGATTCACAATCACCAATGCCATAATTTTTGGTAAATACGGTCTCTACTCCTTAGGATTTGACGGATTTTCAGAGGAAACGGCAAAACAGGTAGGTTTACTATTCATCTTGATCATAGTAATAGTTCTTTCAATTTCTACAAAAGTTGGAGTTATGCTCCAAAACTATAGTGGAAGTATTAAATTGTTTCTTTTAGGTTTGATTGCATTCGTTGGCGTGTATGCCTTACTCTTACCCGAATCCATAACACACGTGGAAAACCAGCTGCATTGGAATGAATTTTTTCCAGTAAAAACTGAAGTCTCAGTGCAATCATTTATTTCAGCTATATTAAAGACTATTTTTAGCTTAACAGGGTGGCACACCGCTCACATTGTGGCCAATGAAATAATCGACCCTGTAAACACTTTGAAATACTCAGGAGTACTTGCATTGGTTGTCATCAATCTGTGTTACATGTTCATTAACGTAGCATATCTTGTAGTGATACCGGGAAGGGAGCTTTATGAAAGTGCAGAAATGGTAGGGAGTATATTATTTGAGCGTTTGTTTGGGTATGCCATTGGCCGTCAATTTTTAACGTTCACCGTTGCGATATCTGCAGGGGGAAATTTAATATCAGTTTTATACGGTATGTCGAGATTGAATCAAGAGATATTCAGAGAAGGCTACTTACCTTTCTCAAGATTTTTTTCTTCCAACTGGCCATTTGGTACACCAAGTAGAGCTCTTCTATTCCCTTTGTTTATATCCGCCTTCTTTCTTCTACTCCCTTCAGCTGGAAATACCTATGATTTCATCATTAATTTAGAAAGCTATCCGTTACAATTATTTACGGGTTTGATGGCCCTGGGTATTTTTATAGAAAGAAGACGCTATCCAGATCACAAATCACCTGTAAGGGCAAATTCTGCGGGCGTAATATTCATGCTGTTGATTTCCGGATTTCTTTTTGTAGGACCATTGATTCCAAAAGATAAACCAGAGTTTCCAGGATTTCCTAATTATGCTTATCTGAGTATCTTTATATTAGCTTTATGTGCTCTTTACTGGGTTGTAATGTTCAGAGTACTTCCCAAGCTTGGAAACTATGAGCTGCTAGAAACGAAAGAAACTTTAAGTGATGGGTTAACCATTAAAAGATGGAATAAAATTTTTTTATCACAGGACTCGAGCTCTGTTTAATTGTTGTCATTTGGAAGGCTTTTATAACAAAACAAATTTATTAAAATCAAAAAACACTATATAAATAAAACTAACTGAATAAACTGAAAAACAAAGTAAAAAAATTACGAAGTATTGCCAGATTTCTTGGCTAGGCGCACCAGTTCCTCAAAATCGCCACTATCTTGACACATACTTCTAAACTGAGAGTCCTCTTGAGTTATCAGGTTATATGGAGAATCAAATTCCTTGACTTTACCACCATCCAATACAAGAATCATATCATAATCAATAATTGTTTTCAAACGATGGGCAATTGTCAAGATTGTACTTCCTGAAAATTCCTCTCTGATAGTATGTTGAATCTTAGCATCCGAATCATAGTCAATAGAAGCAGTTGCTTCATCCAACATAATAATTTTAGGAGCCTTCAACAACGATCTTGCAAGACATGTTAATTGACGCTGACCTTGAGAAAGATTAGCACCACCCTCCGTAACAGCATTATTTAGTTTCAAAAACTTGTTTTCGTTCTCTTCTGAATTCTCTCCTTCTCCATTCGCTGCAAGTGGGGGAGGCGTTTGATTCTTGATCACGTATTTGTATTCCTCATTACTAATCAAACTAACACGTTTCAGTGCCTCAAATATTTGAATATCAGAATATTCAGAAAAAGGATCTAAATTTGACCTGATGGTACCAGTGAACAAAGTAGGATCCTGAGGAATGATGGTAATACCAGAACGTAATCTATGTAGGCCAATTTTGGTGATATCATATCCATCAATTTTGATATAACCCGTATCTGGATCCAAGAATCTGAAGAAAGCAGTGATAATTGTCGATTTACCAGCACCCGTTCTACCAACAATACCAACCTTAGATCCAGGCTTGACGTTAAATGAAACACCGTCAATGACTCTTGGTAATTCAGGAGCATAACGTAAAGACAGATCGTGAACTTCAATTGAACCGGCGGATGGCCAGCTAGAAGGAGGTTCTTGACTTGGATCAACATAAGCAGGGGGCTCTTGCTCAACATCCATATACTCTTCTAAACGTTCGATCGAGTTCATATTAATTTCTAATTGACCGTAGAGACGCACAATCCACACAGCAACTTGATTGAAGCCCACGGCATAAGAAAGGGACATACCAGCTAAACCGGAATCAATATGATGAGCATAAGCAACTGCACATGCATAAGCAACAAAAGTAATAGTAGCACCCATTACATCTATTCTGAAAGCCAACCATCTATTTGCAATCCAGACATAGTAGAATGGTTTATTGTTCTTATCAATTTGCTCAATGTTTTGTCTGACAAATCTACGTTCATCACCGTAAGCCCTGATAGTGGTAACACCAACTAAAGTTTCTGAAAATTGTTGGTGAATTGGTGATTTTGTGATAGACTCGTAACGCTTGAGATCTCTGCTTAAAGTAATGTAGAAGACACCCACCCAGTAGTATATAAACGATATTACGACTGCAAAAACAGCAAAGGCTGGAGTAACAAACGTGACAACACCTATAATACTCAAAGCTTGAACAAGTGTATTGAAAAAACCAGTCAATCCAGGAGGTAAATCTTGATCAGCTGCTTCTAAATCCTTTGAAAATCGGTTAATAATTCTACCAACGGGTGTACTATCAAAAAATCTAAGTTTAGCCCTCAGTATAGTGGTCAATAGCTTTTTGAAAATTGTTCTAGAAGCATTTAAACCACTGAGAACAACATAAGCAAACCTTATGGAAGAAATTATACCGTAAGTAACGTTGATAGTCAAATAGATCGCAATATAAAACAAGTTCCCATGATCTGTGATAGTGTTGGCATCAATAAAACTGTAAATAATAGGTCTATGCCACTGTATGCTGTGTGCGAATGACAAAACATCAAGATAAGTAGAAGAAACAGCTTCAAGCACAAAGGAGACAAATACCTCTGCTACTCTTTTATCTTCAGACATACCCCAGATTCTAATCCAATAAGAAAGAAAAACATTCAAAACTTGAGAGACGATAAACAATAGTGTTGCTATAATCCAAATTCGATATGAGCCATAATAGCTAAAGTATTGCATATAAACTTTCTTGCTAATAAATCCAACAGCTCTAGTTTCATCTGCAATCAATTTATTTTTCTTTTTTGTTTCAGCCTCTGCATTGGCATCTAATTCTGAGTCTAAGTTAGTCGATGCCCTAGTCAATAAACGTTCTAATTGTACATCACTTTGCGATTCAACATGTTTTGATTCTCTTCTGTTCAGAGCAGTTAATGAACCAGATGATTCACTAGCACCTTCATCAGCAGATGAAGCATTACTTGTTAGTGGCTCAGCTTTCTGGTGTTTTTGAGAAACAATACGGCCGTTACCCATAGTAACAAGAAAATCTGCATGTTTGGCCACTAAAGCAGTGTTATGTGTGACCAAAATACAAGTACGACCTTTCATGAGAGGACCCATAATACAATTTTCAAAGATGTGGGCAGCAGTGTGAGAATCAACAGCACTTAAACAGTCGTCCAGTAAAACATAAGCAGAGGAAGAGTATAAAGCACGAGCTAAGGACACACGCTGCTTCTGACCGCCCGACAAGGTAATTCCCTTCTCACCAACTTCGGTTTCATCCCCGTCGTCTAAGATCTCCAGGTCTCTAGTTAATGCGCAAGCTTCAATAACTGCATCGTAACGCTGTTGGTTAAATGGTGCAGCAAAAAGAATGTTATCTCTGATGGTGCCATTTAGCAACCACGCACCTTGGGAACAGTAAGCGACAGATTCGGTTAAACCAGTGATAGGATTTGGCACCAGCTCATCTCTGGGGATGATACCAGGCAAGTACACGGAACCGCTGATTAGATTCATTTCACCAAGCAAAGCCAACAATAATGATGACTTACCAGAACCTGTAGGACCCATAACAACATTCAATCCACCTAGTTCAAATTCGACGTTTAGGTTTCTCAAGTTAAAGTCTGACTTGGACTCATCACTGGACCAAGAAAAAGAAGCATCTTTAAAACCGACAAGAGCTCTTCCAGAGGTATCCGTGCTAGACAATTGCTCATATTTAGTAGATTCTGGTTCATTCAAAAACTGTTCAATACGATCTAAAGATACCTTGGATTGAACAACAATTGATCCAAGTTCAGCCATCAAATCTAGTGGTGACCTTAATAAGTTTAGTAAAGCTAGAGCAGAGAATGCAACCGGTGTAGTTAAATGCTTCCCTTCCACCTCAGTAAAACAATAGAAAGCAACAATTGTAACTACAGCAGGGCTCAAATACCAAACAAAGATTAACCAAAACCACATCATGGTTCTTTTTCTCAAAAATGCCAGTTCTTCTTCACGAACGACATCAATGTCTTCAACAAACTGTTTCTCCCAAGCAAAAAATTTGATAATTCTAATGTTCTGGAACAACTCATTTAATTTTTGAATTCTTCTATCTGTGATTTTTAGTAATCCCCTTTGATATTCACCAAATTTCATCGCAAGAGTGTAGTTCAATGGAAGCAAAGCAACACTTAAGGCTGTTCCCAAAAGGGCTGGCCAACCCAACAAATCGTAAAGCAAATAGACAGCAATAACAATCATTATAGCAGAGTTCACAAAATAATGCAAATAACCACACGACTCCGAAACTTTGAAAGCATCAACAGACATTAAATTAATAATAGTTCCAAGATCTTTGGAACCATTTTCTTCTTCTTTTGAAGCAGCACCGACGCTAGCTGAGTCAGTTTTGCTAGCATTACTAGAATCGGCTTTGCTTTCAGTGGATTCTGTAGATTCATCTTCTGGCTTTGATGCCTCAGTTGATGAGGTAACAAGACGTCTCAATCCCTTTGCATATATTTCACCAATTAAAATTGCTCTCATTCTTGTACAAACCTTTCTTCCAAGGAACAAACATCTTCCAGAGCATGAACAAGCAATAAGCGAAGTGGCACCAAGGACAAATACATATAGCCAAGCAAGTGAAGCAGGTGTTTCATCAGGTGCTGCAACATATTCTAAAATCTTCTTGATTAATAATGCTGGCACGAACTGAAAAAACGCATCGACAGAAGTTAAAAATGCCTGGCCAATAAGTTGCCATTTGAATTGAAAAAGTAATTTGTATACAAGCTTATTCTTGGATTTGTAATCGTGGTATTTTTTCAAGACGCTGTAAGCAGAATCCTCAAGTGTAAGACCCCAAATATCTTTTTCAGTGATTGGAGTCTTATAAGCACTCCAAATTAATTTATCAAGCGACCCATATGAAATGAGACCAAAAAACGAAGTACATGGTTCATAAGAGGGTGTCGATTCAGGGGAATGAAAGTGTAATAGAACAGGTCTATCAGCAAATCTTGCACTTCCATTGAGTAAAAAGAGTAAAGTATTAGCAACAAAATTGACCACATAGAACCACTTAGTACTTTCATTTTCGGTATGGTCCAGTAATGCCGATCTAAATAAGAATGCAGATGGAATCCAAATTACAAAGTACAAGGTAGTAGAATGATACCACAGGTTAGGAAATGAAGTACTTAATCCTTTTGATAAGTGTGCAACTCTAATGACGGATAACACCAATAAATAGAGCCAGAACACAAAACCTACAATTGGAGCAGTGCTATTTTGTGGAGGCCAGCTTTCATTTATGCCTTTAATTGTTAAGGCAGAGCAATGTAAAGCAACTTCAAAGGCTACAATCACCAATTCAACAATAACCTTCAGTTTCTCACTGAATGGCCTATACTGGACTTTGGTAAAACCGATCGAGGCTCCTTCTTTAGATGAGATAATATTGTTCAAATCAAAATGTTGTTTAGCAATAGTACCTCTATTAGACGCTTGATCTTCATCTATATCGGACTCTATTGAATTGTATTGAAGTCCTTCATTGTTAAGTAGCGGCTCATTTTCGTCACTTTGCAAATATTTAAGCTCATTTTTATCATTTTTAGATTTAGTCGATAATAGGTTGTAAATGATCATAAAAGCTGAACCAATTAGTAAAAATCCTGGAAAGTAAGTTTCAAGATAGAGATTTCTTGCACAAATCGAAAAGTCATCTACCAACCATAGCTGGGTGCAATTCTGCACTAAAGTTGAATTACTATCAACTATGTGCATTTTTCACCGCTATCTTGTTAGTGGAAGCAATGTTATGGCAACTTGACCTTATTCAATTGCGTCAAAATATAATGCTTCTGCTAACTGTTAGTTGTATTATCTTCAAATATTGTTTTAAACAAGGGAGTGAGAATGCCGTCTTGTGCTGACAATTCCAACTTTGTTCTGCTTATCTAAATAATAGTAATGTGCATGTAAACATTTCGCTAACATTTTCCTCTCTTATTTACTCCCGTTTCGGCTTTAATTATCGGAGATAAAACCCAATTTAGTGTATAAAAAGTCGATTTATGATACATAAAATTAAGTTTGTATTAGTTATTTATATGGTAAATCTCTACAGAAAAGTAGGTTATATGCAGTAGAAAACAGAATGTTGTTTATTGAGGATCTTGTTATTTTTTAGCAAGACGTACCAATTCATCAAATTCACCAGTGTCCTGGCACATGCTTCTAAACTGAGAGTCCTCTTGAGTTATCAAATTATATGGAGAATCAAATTCCTTGACCTTACCAGCATCTAATACCAGAATCATGTCATAATCAATAATTGTTTTCAGACGATGGGCAATTGTCAAAATTGTACTTCCTGAAAATTCCTCTCTGATAGTATGTTGAATCTTAGCATCCGAATCATAGTCAATAGAAGCAGTTGCTTCATCCAACATAATAATTTTAGGAGCCTTCAACAATGATCTTGCAAGACATGTTAATTGACGTTGACCTTGTGAAAGATTAGCACCACCTTCTGAAACGGGATTATCCAAGTTCAAAAACTTATTGACATTTTCTTCACTAGCACCAGCTTCAGCGTTCTCGTTACTTGAAGAGGCAGCCAAAGCTGTAGCTCCCAATTGTGACAGATCATTTTTAATAGCCGCTTCGTATTCCTCGTTTGATAACAAACTGACTCTCTTCAGTGCTTGTAGTATTTGCATATCAGAATACTCGGAGAAAGGATCTAAATTCGACCTGATGGTACCAGTGAACAAAGTAGGATCCTGAGGAATGATGGTAATACCCGAACGTAATCTATGTAAGCCAATCTTGGTGATATCGTATCCATCAATTTTGATGTAACCAGTCTCTGGATCCAAAAATCTAAAGAACGCAGTGATAATTGTCGATTTACCAGCACCCGTTCTACCAACAATACCAACTTTGGATCCTGGCTTCACATCAAATGAAACACCATCAATAACTCTTGGTAATGTTGGGGCATAACGTAACGATACGTCATGAACTTCAATGGCACCAGTTGAAGGCCAGCTAGATGGAGGTTCTTGACTTGGATCAACATGAGCAGGAGGCTCTTGTTCAACTTTCATGTATTCTTCTATTCTTTCAACTGAATTCATATTGATTTCAACAAGAGCATACATACGGACAATCCAAACGGCATTGACACCTAAACTGATAGCAAATGACAAAGATATACCTGCTAAACCAGCATCCAAACGATGAGCGTAAGCAACAGCAAATGCAAAAGCAAAAAATGAAACAAATGCACCAATTACATCAACCCTATAAGCCAACCATCTATTTGCAATCCAAACGTAGTAAAATGGTTTATTATTCTTATCGATTTTCTCTAAGTTCTGTCTAACAAATCTACGCTCATCACCATAAGCTCTAATCGTTGTGACCCCAACTAAAGTCTCTGAAAATTGTTGGTGGATTGGTGACTTGGTAATAGATTCATAACGTTTCAAATCTCTACCCAAAGTAAGGTATAATATTCCAATCCAATAATAGACAAAAGATATGAAAATACCAAAAAGAATAAAGGCAGGTGTAGCAACAGCAATCATGAACAAAACACAAAGGCATTGCAGTGTACAAGACACAAGACCTTCAACATAAGATGCTAACTCCTGATCAATACCTTCGAGATCTTTTGAAAATCTATTAATAATACGTCCAACAGGCGTAGAATCAAAAAATCTCAATTTGGCTCTCAACATATTTGATAATAATTTTTTGAACATATCCCTTGATACCTTCAATGAACCAAATAAGGCAATTGCCATTTTGCTTGCTGAAAATGCAGCATAACAGAGACTTGCTCCAAAATAAACCCAGAAATAAAAGTTATCGCCATGAGAAGCTATAGTTTCTTCGGCAAATACATGGTAAATAACTGGTTTATCCCATTCAAAATTGGCAATCACGTTTGATACAGTTGAATAAACAGACGAGATAGAGTAACTTGAAGCCAGTGAATACATTGTTTCAAAAATATCTGAAATAACCTTTTGGTCTTCTGCTTTTGCCCACACTTTGATCCAGTATGCTAAAAACACATTAAGAGATTGAGCAATAACAAAGATGATACCACAAGCAACCCAGATCCAATAACTTCCAAAATAATCAAAATAAGCTTTATAAATCTCCATACTCACAAAACCTTCAGCTTTAGTTTCGTCTTCAATTAGTTTATTTTTCTTTTTTGGTAGTGCTTCGTCAACAACTGGTCCTTCATCGCCAACATCCATTTCTACGTTATTAGAAAAACGACTAGCTGAAGCTTCCAATGGAGCAGAATCTTCTGATCTAGACAATCTTTGAGGAAACTTCTTCTTTTTGTTCAACGCATTCAAAGCGGATAGATCAGAGTAGGAAACATTAGTGGACTCAACAACATCTTCCATTTCACCTTCCATTTCCAGTAAATTGGTAGATTTTTGGGAACCTTGAGAAACAATACGACCATTATCCATAGAGACTATATGATCAGCATGTTTACCAGCTAAAGCAACATTATGAGTCACTAGAATACACGTACGACCTTTCATGAGAGGTCCCATAATACAATTTTCAAAGATGTGGGCTGCAGTATGAGAATCAACAGCACTTAAACAGTCATCTAGTAAAACATAAGCAGAGGAAGAGTATAAAGCACGAGCTAAGGACACACGCTGCTTCTGACCACCCGACAAGGTAATTCCCTTCTCACCAACTTCGGTTTCATCCCCGTCGTCTAAAATCTCCAGGTCTCTAGTTAATGCACAAGCTTCAATAACTGCATCGTAACGTTGTTGATTAAATGGTGCAGCAAAAAGAATGTTATCTCTGATGGTGCCGTTTAGCAACCAAGCAGTTTGGGAACAGTAAGCAACAGATTCGGTTAAACCAGTAATAGGATTTGGCACCAGCTCATCTCTAGGGATGATACCAGGTAAGTACACGGAACCGCTGATTAGATTCATTTCACCAAGCAAAGCCAGCAATAATGATGATTTACCAGAACCTGTAGGACCCATAACGACATTTAATTTACCAACTTTGAATTCAATATCAATATCCCTCAGTTTAAAATCATTTGAATTTTCACTATCGGTAGACCAAGAAAATGACGCGTTTCTAAAACCAACTAAAGGTGAATCAGAAGTACGTTGATGTGATAATTGATCATATTTGTCGGATTCAGCTTCATTTAGAAATTCTTCAACTCTATCAAGAGAAACTTTTGATTGAACGACAAGGGCCATCATATCACCTAACATATCCAAAGGAGCACGTAATAAATTGAATAGAGCCAAAGCTGTAAATGCAACAGGAGTTGTTAATAAGTTACCAGCTAACTCTGTGTAAGCATAGAAAGCCACTAAAGCAATGACGAATGGAGTGAAATACCACACAAACATAATAATAACCCATGCATAGGCTCTTTTTCTCAAATATGCAATTTCTTCTTCACGAACATCTTCAATAGATTTAATGAATTGTTCTTCCCATGCAAAAAATTTAATAATTCTAATATTTTGGAAAGCTTCGTTCAATTTTTGAATTCTTTTATCTGTAATTTTTAGCATATCACTTTGATAATCACCGAATTTGGAGGCTAGCTTATAATTCAAAGGTAAAATAAACAGAATTGAAGCAGCACCAACTAATGCTGACCAACCTAATAAGTTAAACAATAAGTAGAAGGATAAAAATGCCATAATAGTAGAATTGACAAAATAATGCAAATAACCACAAATTTCAGAGACTTTGAAAGCATCAACGGACATTAAATTAATAATGGTACCTAAATCTTTCAAACCTGACTCTTCTGAATCATTTCCATCTTTGGCATCAGATTTAGTTGAAGCACTTGAATTTTTTGTTTCCTCCCCTTCTTCATTCTCCAATTTTGCTTCTTCAAGGTTACTTGTGACACGTCTTCTCAATGCCTTAGAGTAAATTTCACCAATTAAAATAGCTCTCATTCTTGTACAAACTTTTCTACCAAGAAACAAACATCTACCATTACAAGAGCAAGCAACAATTGAAGACGTCAATGTAATAAATACATAAAGCCAAGCCATAGAAGATGATCCTTCGTCTGGATTCTTGATATACTCCAAGACTCTTTTTAATAATAAAGTTGGAACAAATTGTAAAGTAGCATCGATAATGGTGAAAAAAGTCTGAGCTGCAAATTGAGTCTTGAATTGAGAAAATAATTTTAAAGTAAATCTCAATTTAGACTTATCCATATGGAATTTTGTCAAGACATTGTAAGCTGAATCTTGAGCAGTTAATCCTGGAATTTCTTTTTCTAAAATTGGACTCTTATAAGCATTTTTAATGGTTGGATCTAAATAAGCATATGATATTAGGTTGAAGAAGGAAGTACATGGTTCCAAAGATGGTATAGCATCATTTGAATCGTATTGTAATAAGACTGGTCTATCACCAAATTTAGAAGTTCCGTTATTCAAACACAAAAGAGTTACAAGCACAAAATGTACAATGTAAAAATACTTTCCATACTCATTCTTAGTATGATTTAATAAAGCTGATCTAAAAGTTAAAATGGCCGAAAACCAACTTAACATGTATAAAGTGGTTGCATGAAACCATAAATGTGGATATTTAAAACTTAAACCTTTAGATAAATGTGACACCCTAATGATTGCAATAACAAATAGGTAAGTCCACAGTGCTAAAGATGCAATTATAGGAAGCTGATTATATTTTGCAGGCCAATTGACTTGTAGTTCATTGATATATAAAGGTAATGCATGAATAACTAGCTCAAAAGTAACTAATATGACTTCCAAAATCACTTTAAGTTTTTCCTTGGTATCTCTAAATGCTAATTTTGTTATACTTAAAGGTGAGCCGTCTTCTTTCATAGGAATAACATTTTTAAGATCAAAATGTTTTTTAGCTACTATTTGCCCCATACTTTTATCACCTTCACTTGAACCATCCACATGTTCCAAAATTTCTTGTTCTAATGAGTTATAGTTCAAAGCTGAGCCACTTAATAGCGGTTGTGATTCTTCACCTAAAGAGCTAAAATATTTGAAATCAAAATCATTAGTCTGTGACTTCCCACTTGTATTGTTATATATCCATGTGACAAGAACTATTGCAAGTGAAAAAGCAGTCAAAAAACTGGGCAGGTAAGTTTCCAGCAATGCATTTTTACCACAGTGACTTATATCATCCAGATGCCAAAGCTTTGAGCAACCTAAATATGGCAAAGATACTGTGGCGTTGGAACTAGCAGCAAAGCTATCGATATCCATTTGTTATATATAGTTCGGTCCGTATAAGTGGAAATTGTGTATCTTTCTATTCAAATTCAATTAAAGTTTTCTGGTTCTTATATTTCTTTACACTTCTTTTTTTTTTTAACAAGCTTTTTAATGTATATTACTATACTAATTGACGCAAACAGTGAGAATAATAGTAACAGCCAAAACCCTTCGGAGTAAACAGATAACAAAACAGGCCTGTCCGATAAGCTATGATCACGTAGCAGCAAAAGTAAATTGTCTTTTGAAGAGAAAAGAATCAAGTAAACCTTGCGTATTAATTTCTGCCTCTTGCACCACTTTAGGTTTTAAGCCCGCACCAAAAAAAAATCTTAACTACGTGATTACGTAACATTGCCGAATAACTGACGTCCTTTAAGCAGTAAGTACTAATTATGAGTCCGATATATATATATGTATATATACATGTAGTTGTAATTACTTGCAAACTTATCGCAGTTAACGCAAATTAGTAATTTTACAGTTGAAAAAGTGTACAATGGCCTTTTCTGAACGTAATCCGTTGATGTTTGAACGTATATGAAGTACAGGCGGGATATCTATGATATTTTCAGAGCGTCTTTATCCACGTATCGCTGATAACTTCTTATTCTGAAAACGTTAAAACATGCCTATAGATAATAGTAGATAATAAATAATTACAAGATATACAAAACTGGATTACACAATTATGTTTTTATTTTTTTTCAATGTATCAAATATTATTAGTATATTGTTGTTTTTGTTAGTGATTTAGAGATATTATAAAAAGAAGATATGTAGAAAGGAACAGAAGAATAGAATACATTTTTGTTTTTTTCAATGAAAAAGCCAAAAGCAATAAAAAAAAAAAAGTAATCTAATCTTGGGTCTTTTGAGTACCTCTTAATAAACCAGTTCTTCTAGCAGCAATTAAACCAGCCTTTTGACCTGGAACGGCACCTCTAGAAATAGTTGAAGCTTTACCAATATGTTGATGGTTACCACCACCATGAGGATGGTCAACTGGGTTCATAGCAACACCTCTTGTCTTTGGCCATGAATTTCTCTTAACTTTATATTTATGGAAAGCTCTACCAGCTTTTAATAATGGTTTATCGATTCTACCACCACCGGCAATAACACCAATAACACCTCTAGCATCAGAAGAAATGATTTTCTTAGCACCAGAAGGTAATTTAACTCTAGTTTTGTTTTCATCTGGGTTGTGACCAATAATAATAACGTAATTACCAGAAGTTCTACCTAAAGCACCTCTATCACCTGGTTTTTCTTCAACGTTAGAAACAATGGTACCTTCTGGTAAAGCACCTAATGGTAAAACATTACCAATGTTTAAAGAAGCTTTTTTACCAGCGTAAATGAATTGACCAGTGTAAACACCTTCATTAGCAATAAAAGTTTCTTCACGTAATTTGTACTTGTATGGATCACGGAATGCAACTTTAGCTAATGGAGCACCTCTACCTGGATCATGAATGATTTGCTTAACGACACCTCTAATGTAACCGTGTCTTTCAGCATAATCTAAAGTTCTTAACTTAGCAGCACCTTTTCTTAATCTTGTATGGGATACAAAGATTGATCCAGCACCCTTTCTTTGATTACGAATAACTCTACCTGTATTAAATAGTTAATTAGTTAGTAAACTTGTTGTTATAAGTGTGATTAAAATGAATATGGAAGCTACAATATCTTGAAAACATGGAAAGAAAATTCAACTTGTTATCCAACTGATTTCAATTCTCGTTCTCTTTCGAAATTTTTGTTGTTTAATGTACTAACATTATCACTATGACCTTCAGTTGATACTCGTCATACGATATCGTACACTCTGTTTTCTTTTCTTTGTGTATATTATCTAGATTCTCACGTTCAAGACTGATCACTATCTTGAATATTTGACGATTCATTTCAGTTAAATTGAAACAACAAAATGCATGTTAAAAAACAGTCAATAAATACTTGATTGAAAACTATTGTATGATACTTTTAACATAGATGATTATATTAATACTTTAAAAACTATCCAACTATGAAATTTTGTAATCATTAATGCAGTTTATTATTTGATATAGTAATATATTGTATATCCATTTACTTGTGTACTTCTTCTGATAAAAAAATTCTTTCTACATTTCAAAATGACTAGCACCATATGGTATTTAAAGAAACCAGCATTTGCTGGTATATGTAACACATACCCATTGTTGATGAATGAAAGGATTAAGTATAATCTGTGATGATCAAAATAAGAGTTTCTCTTCTTCAATAATTAGTATATAGTTAAAACCTCTTAGTTACTTCAATGATATTTTTACTCAATTTTTTTTCACCACCATCAGTGAGCATAGTATGGAAATTGTATGAGGACGCTCAGTGTGCCCGATTAGGCAACTAATTGTGCCAGAGAACACGACCATTGTTGGTGCCATACAAAGAGAGGCATACAGAGAGTGAGAGTGAGAGAGCATTAGCTACTTCGCAGCACAGTAGACAGCGAGCATTGAGAACTCTCTGTGGCTTCTCACTGTACACTTTCCTTATAGAGGAAAAAGAGGGTTTAAGCTATTATTAGCGGTGCGCGGGGTAGAGTTTTATATATGGTATGGTTTGAGGTGTGTAGTGTAGTCTATAATGTGACTGTTTGTTGATAATATGTATGTACGACAACAATACAACAATACAACACTATGAATATAATGTTGTAGAGTGTTGTATTTCTTGTATGCGTAAGGTTAATTAAAATGTACTAACAATTAGGCTAGTAGTAATAATAATAATAATAATACTAATAATAATAATAATAATGATAATGACAATATATAATGATGAAGATTAGCTATATATTATATTACTATATACTATATGATATGAAATTATAAACAATAATAAGTTTGTTGCAATGTGTATATGAGATGATTAAAGTGATTGAAGTGATTGAGAGAGTGAGTATATATGAAAGTAAGTAAGTGAGTAAGAAGTAAGCAGAGGATATTTTGGTATTCAATAATTAAAGAAGACAACATACACCATATGAATAAATGATGAGGAGACATGAAAGGAAGGAAGTGAAAAAAAAAAAGATGGAAGTGTTAGATTAAATATATATATTAGTATTTTTTTTGTTTTTTTTGGTATACAAAGAATCTTGTAATCATAATACAAATTGATTAACTAATAAAGTCAATTAATTAATTCAAATAATTGATTAGTTTTCCTTTTCACTTGAAGATTTAGAATCAATTGCAACTGTAACGTTTAAATTCTTACCTTTAAATTCTTTTTCATTAAATTCTTGAATAACTTGTTTTTGAATATCTTCATTTTCAAATTTAACAAATGCAACACCAGTATTTTTAATTGGTACATCTTTACTCTTTAAGAATTTGTATAAATGTTTTGGTAAAATCTTTACTGGTACTTTAACATTGACTGGTTTATAAGAATTGAATAATTCTAATAAATCGGATTCTTTAACAGAATCTTCTAAGTTTCCAACAAATACAGTTGTCTTTGATGGAATACCTTCTTCTAATTTCTTTTGTTTTTCTTCCTTAGTTTTCCTCTTTGGTATAAATTTCTTTGATGGTGTATTAGTATTAGTATTAGTTTTAGCAGATGATGATGGACCTAATGGTTTTTTGATGTCTTTCTTTTTTTCTTCTGTTGAATCTTCTTTTTCTCCTTCTTCAACTGTTGTTGTAGTAGATTTATTTTCCTTTGCCTTCTTCTTTTTATTTAATTTAGCAGCAGCTTTCTTAGCAGCTTTCTTTTCT
The DNA here is from genome assembly GCA_030557475.1 of Wenyingozyma nanaspora. Lineage (NCBI taxonomy): Eukaryota > Fungi > Ascomycota > Pichiomycetes > Pichiales > Pichiaceae > Wenyingozyma > Wenyingozyma nanaspora. Next base: position 403,825 of record JAKTPF010000008.1, on the reverse strand, counting down.
GCGAATTCTTCATCAGAATATGCACGCTTACCGAATAAAGATCTCTCATTTAACATAAGAGTACCGACATATTCTAAGAATTCATTAATTTTGTCATCTTCAGTGCTTTTAAAGATAACAAACCCGTGACCTTTAGTAGTTTCTACTACTTCACCAGTTTTTTTATCTTTTCTTTGCAATACTGGAATCTCATAGGATTCAATGTCATTTGAGAATTTAGACAAAAGATCTTTGAACTCTTGCTCAGTGGTGGAGTATGGTAAGTTACCAATGAAAAGTTTAGTAGTAGCTGATTCAGAAGACATATTAATTCAAAACTTAAATCAATTTTAATGGGGGAAGAGTAACAGGGGTTCAATTATAAGTGATTTTTTTTCAATTCAAAATGTATGTAGTACAGATTGAGTCACTTGTGGTGATGTGTATAGTATATCTATTTATAGTATGTGTATAGAAGTATATCTAAGATATATTAGGAAGTAAAGTGGAGTCAGGTTGAATGAAATATTGTTGATTGTAAATTTAACAATGCTGAAAAAGCTTCGAGATGCGATGAGATTGAAAAATCGATGATCAATGAGGCTAGTAAAATTGAAAATATATTATGATTTATTTATTTATCAATTTATTAATTTATTTTACAATTGATAAAATTAATAATTTAAGTTGATTGTTAGTAGCAGTGTACCTTACTCTTCAATACATCGTTCTATATATAGTTGTTGTCATTGATATTCTGCCAATCACTAGCACACACACATCATGAAAACACTGCGAGAGTAATTTGCCACTCACTCTCTAGCAAAAGTGTGCGGCGCGTGGAATCTCTGAGAAAATTCCCTCTTTTCTGTGGTAGCGAGCGAGCTTTACAAGTCTTGAGAGAGCTTGAAGAGAGCTTCAGCAGAGCTTTGGAGGGCCACAGCAGGCAGCTCACAGACGCGTCGCAGGGGTCTTGGTGGGGGACCTTATGTATGTATGTATGTATGTATGTATGTATATAGTATATAGTATACGCTGCAAAGATCATGTCTACTCAACAATAACAGCACAGCGACATATCAGCAGAGAGCTAGCTACCCATCAGCTAGCTAGTCACTACACTGATAAATCACCAGTTCACGCAAAGTTATGGGTTTTTGCCATATAGCATCCAGGCAGTGGAAATATACAATACTAGGAGGGGAGGGTAATAATTGCACTACATATACAACATATAGAGCATGTATATATCAATATATATACATATATATATTGATATATACAACTTAACTGACAAAGTAATACCTAATACATCTACACTATTTCAGCATAGTACATCCATCGTCACATACCCACCAAGTGCAATCATTCGCCTTCTAACCTACGTACAGAGTGATACTGATATACTCACACCACCACTCTACGTCTAATAGTACATCAACTACTGTAAACTTCGGTGCACCCGTGCACTACCAACTTGAGGTAAGCTGATTACAAATGCACGGGTGCGCAATGCATACAATGTACAATAAATCTCATAGTTAACACCACTCGACAATCGCCGGCCAATCACAAAAGGTTAAATACAAACACTGCCGAGGGTAACCCCCTAAATGGCTCTTATTGAAGCTACCATGAGAAAAAATATACACAGTGAAATAGAAAAAGCTCTAATAGTAATACAAAACTCAAGTCAAAAAACAACTAGTCTAGTAACCAATTAAACTCACTTTATTAAACTATCAACTATCTTTACTTATACATATATTACGATACTTAAGCATATAGCTCTTCTTCCCTATTGCTCGTGTTTTTTTCATCAGTTTATATATTCAAGGAATCGATCCCAAATCTTATATTCAATTCAATTAACATCTTAGCATATTTCTCAAAAATCCTTTTACAAGAAAAATTTATTGAGTTACCATCAGTATAGTCTCTTACAAATATCTTGTTTTTAGGACTATCTATACCCGCAATTAACTGAACCTTAACACTTTGGACAAAAAAATCTCAAAAATTTATTCATTTTATTACTCGTTTAACACAATAAACATTGACAAATCAATCATAATTCAAATATAACATAATATAAATATTATACAATGTCTTTATTTCGTGATTTAATCGAAGCTTTTGCTCCAACTACCGCATACGCTGAAGAACCAGAAGAACAACAAGAGGAAGAAACTCCTTCAGTTTCCGAAGAATCTTCAGAAGAAGCTCCAGCTGCTGAAGAAGAAGAATCAGAAGAAGAATCCGCTGCCCCAGCTGCTGCTGGTGGTGATGATGATGATGACGAAGATGAAGATGATGAAGACGATGAAGATGAAGATGAAGAAGAAGCCGGTGATCAATTAGACGCCTTGAAGAAAGAATGTGCTCAAACTAAAGAATGTGCTCATTACGTACACCATTATCACGAATGTGTTGAAAGAGTTACTAAAGAAATGGAAGAAGATGATTATGCTGAGAAAGATTATAAAGAAGATTGTGTTGAAGAATTCTTCCATTTACAACATTGTATTAATGATTGTGCTGCTCCAAAATTATTCTACAAATTAAAATAGAATAATAAAATAGTAATTCAATATATCATCATCCTCCGCAATTCTTAAAATCACTTTATTTGTGATTTTTTTTCAACCCCATACATTCACTCTTCTTAATTATTATTTATCATCATAAATTCTTCATCCCAAATTTCAATCCATGTTTGAAACTACACACTTGTCATATAAATTCCCATTTTGCAAATCATAAAAAGCCATTTCTAGATAGATGTATATATATATTGTTGCAATGTATACATATCACATTCCCATTCTTTTTTCTCTTTATTAACTTTACTCAATTCTTACCCTAGGTATATATATATACATACATATACATATATATCTTATTTACTTTCAAAAATTCCAAATATATATACACATTATGAAACATGAAAAAAGGCAGAAAGAAGTAAAAAAAAAAGCACTATAATATGTCTTTTTCAAAAAAATGAACAATGAAAAGCAAAAGAACTATAACATTTAACTATTACTTTTAAAATATTATTGTTATTATTATTTTATTATATATTCAATAAACATAAATAAGTTGGGTTGACTTAAGCTTGTTTAACAACTGGAGCAGCACCGGCAGCCTTGGCTTTCTTAGCTTGTTTAGCAGAAGCCTTAGCACCCATGATACCACCACCCCAGTGTCTTCTAGAATCTTCGTATTTGTCAATGAAAGTAGCGTTAATAGTAGAAACTAATTTAGATAATTCAGCTTCATCTTCTGGTCTAACTTCAGTAATGGCAGCAACGGCAGAAGTCTTTTGATGAGTTAAAGTACCTAATCTAGCCTTACCTTTAATAATAGCGTATGGAACACCCATCTTTCTACATAAAGCTGGTAAGAAGACAACTAATTCAATTGGATCAACATCATTGGCAATTAAAACTAATTTAGCCTTTTTGTTTTCAACTAAAGAAACAACATGGTTTAAACCATATTTAACAACAAATGGCTTTTCTGAAACATCAGTAGCTTTCTTACCTTCGGCAATAGCAGCGGCTTCTTTAGTTAATCTTTCTTTCTTTTCAGCAGAAGTTTCTGGTCTGTATTTGTTTAATAATTTGAAAACTTGTTGAGCAGAGTTTCTGTCTAAAGTGTTAGAGAATTGAGAAATTGCTGGAGGAACTTTTAATCTTAAAGATAAAACTTTTCTTTGTCTTTGTAATCTAACATATTCTGGCCATTTCACAAATCTAGATAAGTTTTTCTTTGGTTGAATATCTTGACCAATACCAAAGTTTCTTGGAGTAGCAGCAACTAATGGATTAGCTGGAGTAGATGACTTAGCGCTTTTAGAAGCTAATGGAGCTGGAGCAACCTTCTTACCTTTTGGAGCCATTTTTATGATAATTTGATTCTAGTAGGATGTAAAGAAACCAAAACAAGTCTTCTTTAAAAATACGAAATCAAGTTTAACGATACCTAAAATAAGACAAATATAATTTGAAAAATTTTTGGAGACAAGACTATGTGTGAGAAAGCCCAAAGAGAAAGTGCTGCGAAAACTCCTTGGGTGAGTTGAGATTGAGCGAGGGTAAAAAAAAAAAAAAGCGGTCAGGTGATCACAGCCAGGGCAGCAACGTAAAGCCCTGTCGCGCTCCCATAGTAATTTACTATGGGGAGCGGTCTGAGTTTTTCTGAGCTTTACAAATGGGAAGTTTCATAGGTTAGAGTACTCATATTGACTCGTTATTGGTCTCATATAAAAGCTCACGATCCCTACAGGTATGTGACACTGCTTACCATCAGTAGGAGACAAATACATGCCATAAAAAATTACAAAATAAATACAAAGGAATAATAGGGCACAGCTTTTTAAGCTCCTTGTTTTTTTCAGGTAAAATATCCATCCCCTTATCTCACAGATGGATGAAATTTCAGCCAGTCAATCCTTAATAAATTATAAGCATATACTTTGCAAAAAGTTTATGCTCTACATTGTATGTTATTTGTATTGCCTTTAGGTAAGGTCTTGACGATTTGAAATGAACTACTCTATACTTTTAGCGTAAACATTTTTAAGGGTCCGTCCGTGACTCAGTTGTATTTTGAGCACTCATAATAAAGAAGTCTGCAACCTACGCGGTACCTTAACAATAAAATAACACAAAGGGTTTTCTTTATTTGTTTATGTTTATGTTTACATGTTTACAAAACATAGTTTTAAATTTTCAAAAAGTAAAGTAAAAACAAGCGAAATAGCAGTGTTATTAATACATTCTATATATGTTATTAAAAGTAAAATGATGGTATCATATCCTGATATAGTAAAATAAATTATAAAACCCAAAGAAAAGGTAATTAAAAACTTTCTAAATTAGTAGCATTAAAATAGATAAACTTTCAATTGAAAAAAAAGCAAACCAATCTAAAACGATTGACTGATCTTTAACCCCTCTTAAATAAAGTTAACAAACCAAAGTGAATAATATTTTTTTGATTTAATTAATAATAAGTGATTAAATAACTTATAAACCTAAGACAGCACCAGCGACTAAGGCAGCAGCACCAACAGCGGCGAAGGAACCGGTTAAACCGTTAGCAGCACCTTCGTAAGTGGAGACAGCAGAAGTGGAGTTCTTGTATGGACAGTCAGTGACGGTTTCAGCACAAGTGTAGTCAGTTGAGGTGACAGTTGAAGCAGCGGTTTCGGTTTCAACAACAACGACTGAAGAGTAAGCTAAAGCTTGGGAAGCGAAGGCAACGATGGCGACGGTAGAGAATTGCATTTTTGATATAATATAAGTGAGTGACTGTAGTTTGAATATGAACTTAAGTTAAAGAAAGAAGAAAAAGGGAAAAGATTTACAAAGCATGAACAAAGAAGAGAAGTAAGTAGTAGATGGGAAAAGAAGAGGGATATTTATATGATACTGAGATTTGAAGTCGTAATGAGGATATCATAGATGTTTACATTTTTGTTACCATTTGAAACCAAAAACTGTATTCTGTCGTGTGTTGCATGCGAAAACCTTAAAATATTTAACGACGGCTAGATCTAGAGTTACCGAAAGAGGAAGGGTGCCTGCCCAAATAGGTATGAGCGGTCGTGGGCGGACAAACAGTGGCTGTTTTCAGGACCTCTGCTTTGCCCGATTAGGCAGGCAGGACTGTTTGCTGCGTGCAGCCACACGTTTCTTTTTCTTTTATATGGTTGCTTTTATTAACTATAGTAAGTAAAATTTTTACTTGTTTGTTTGTTTGTATTTTTTGTAAAACTTTGTTTATTTTGCTGCTCAGTCGATAATTTTTCACTGATAACGTGCTATTGAAAGCGGAATTGTAGTAGTTTGAATTATTGTGTCTTTGTGTCTTGTTTTTTTCCACTGTACTGCCGTGAAAAATATAGGCAGATTTATGCGTGGTAGCAACCAGGGCTCCGGTTTTGTGTTTTTTTTCCTATTATATGTCCATGTCTTCGGGACTATATGGCCTTATCTGAAGCTGTCTTTATGTCTCTGTCTCTTCAATGCATATCTGTCTCTCTCTCTCTCAACTTTTTAGTTTCTAGCTTACTTGCTTACTTATTGTTTGTTAGTGGTGGTCTGCTTATCTACGTATCACTCACTGTACGCTTTTTGTGCTTTTTTAGACTTGCGAATTATATACGGCAACACTAAAACAGGATTGCTTGTATGAGGTTAAATAAATCTAACAGTTTCAACATTGAGAGCCTCCCAAGACAGTCCAATGCCAGAGAGCGCTGGAGCTAATTTAGCACAACCGAGTCACTAATGCTACTAACTGCTTAGTAGTATGAGATCTCTACTCGCACGCAGACGCTATGGAATTCTAAAAATAGCCACTGTACTGTGAGTGAGTAGCTGAAAGTAAAAGTTCTGGACTTTTTCTTTTTCTGATGGCCGCCCTTTTTTTTTTTCTCGCTTTGTATTTGGTCGTGCGCTGAAATCTAATTTGACACAAATAGCCGCTTGTATATCCAGCCAGCTTGTATTAGGCGTGTAAATGTTGTATTCTGCGATCCTCTCCTATTTTATTTGGTACTTCTTATTGGTCTCTGTTGCTGATCAGACTCGCCACGCGTTGTTGTAGATGCAGACTACTACATGATGGTGCTCATCGTAAAGTAGGTGATTATAGCGATGGCTTGTTTTATATGTTCGTATTCTATAGTTATTGGTTAATTGATTTTTTAAAATTAGTCCAATTTAACATTTGTAATTTCAAGTAATTGATTTTTAAATTTTGAAACTTTTGTTTTAATTTGAATATTTTTTTTTAATATGTAAGGGTAAATTTATGAACATGGCTGACTTTTTGTGAAATTAAATTGTTGAATGGCTGATTTGACTGTACCTAGAATTTCAATACAGCTGAATCAATACAAGCCATGTCGTAAATCACAAACGAATTTTACAGTGTTTTTTTAACATGATTGCAGTTTAAATAATAATAACTCTACTGGGTTCCCTGTAGTCCCCTGAGTTATATGCTTTCCCCGTACATTTGTAGCCGACCTCACTTATTGATCTCAGAAAACTAAAAAGACGCCTCATAATCTAAGCGTATCTATTGGACTCGTTTTCTTTCGTATTTGTACAACATCAGTTACAACCAGTCACTAGCCTTGACATATTAACCCAACTTAACTGCAGTTACTTAATTGTTATATCGAACATTGTAAAATGAGTAAAGAGTAGCTGCAATACTTCATATGTTCAGAGTAGAAAACAAACTGCCTCAACTTATTCTTTGTTAACAGTTTACATACACGTAATTAGTTACAAATTTTAAATGCAATTTAACCCAATTAGGCAATTTCTCAAGTCTCCCAGAAATTTCAAAGTGAGTCGATGATGCGGATGCATTTAGTGTGCCTTGATTGATCTTAAACTTACCTGTCATTTACCAGTTCACCAAGCTATTATTTTACCCCTTTATCTTATTCTATCACTTGACTATTTAGTGGCATATCATAATCTTTCAGAGTATCAGTTTTATACTAGACCTTTTTTTTTGTTTCCAGGTGTGTTTCAGGTCAAAAATCTTAGTATCTTCGTCGTTTATCAACTAATAAATAAACCACGTACCTTTCAAAACCATCATACTTGTCAACATTATAGTTTCCAAGTGAATTTCATTATAGAAGCCATATAATAATATCAACTAGTTTCAAACATGAGAAGTGTCAAATGTGTAGTTGTAGGTGACGGTGCCGTTGGTAAGACTTGTCTTTTAATATCATACACCGAAAACTCCTTTCCAAATGATTATATCCCAACTGTCTTTGACAATTACTCTGCCAATGTATTGATCGATGATGTGCCTGTTAAGCTTGGTTTATGGGATACAGCAGGTCAAGAAGAATACGATAGATTAAGACCATTATCTTATCCTAATACTGAAATCTTCATAATTTGTTTCTCAGTTGTTGAGCCTACTTCTTTCCAAAACGTTACTAATAAATGGGTACCAGAAATAAGACACCATGCTCCAAGAGATGTCGCTATTTTATTAGTAGGAACTAAGACAGATTTAAGAGATGATCCCCATGTTCTTGACTCCTTAGAAGAAATGGGACAAGCTCCAGTATCTAAAGAAGAAGCTCTTGAATTAGCTAAGAGTACTGGATGTATAAGCTATTTAGAATGTTCAGCAGCTTCACAGCAAGGTGTTCAAGAAGTCTTTGATTTTGCAATTAGAGCAGTGATAACTCCATCTCAGGATTCACAAGCAGCCGGCGCTCAGTCCTCTTCAAATGCCTCAAATAAGCCAAATACTTCAAGTTCAGATAGTAATATCTCTGGCAAAACCAGTTCTGCCAAGGGCACAGGTAAGACAAAACCAAGAAAGGCCAAAAAATGTGTCATCTTATAAACCAATTACACAAGTAGCATTATTAAGAATTTTTCTTTTTTCCACTACATATATATATTATATAAATCGGCTTATCGTTATGTGTCTTCTTTCTCTTTTTTTTTTGACATTCCTTTATAGTTTAATTCATTAATCCATTACTAGTTTTACTTTTCTAAATTATATCCTTTTTTTTTTACCTTCATGCAATTAATTCAATACATACAGTTACATTTCTCTTAGCATCTTCTTATTCTATTTTTTATCGATTAATGCCAATCTTGATGGATGTATACCACCAGTAGAAGTTGCCGAGCTCTTATCGTCCACTCCATTGCTCTTCTGCGATTTCTTTTCTTTAAATGCTTTCTCTTCTTTGATGATTCTGTCTCTTCTTTCAACAAGAAGCTTCTCATTTTTCTCTTTGATTTTCTCTAATCTATTCTTTGAATTACCTCCTCCTCCTGCAGTTAATTCAACATTGATCTTTCTGTTGGCTAATATAGTATGATGTGATCTTAATGCAACTTCAATTCTTTTCTGTATATCGTTTTTATCGTTTCCAAACTCAAGAAAAGCTATACCTTTGTCTCCCCTAATTCTGATTCTATCTGGTCCTGATGCCTTGAAATGCTCTTTCAAATCTTGCTCTGTTATAGAGTATGGTAAGTTACCAACAAATAGTATAAATCTTGGTCCTTGGCCATTAGGCAAAGCACCTTTACCTTTCTTTCCTCTTCTGGTCTTTCTTTTCTTCACCACAGGGGCACTACCGTCATCATAATCATCGCCGTCTTCATTCTCTTTTTTTGTTCTCTTCTTGCTATTACTGTTTTTGATTTCTTTAGCTTCTTCGAGCTCCTTAGCTGCTTTGCTAGATTTCTTGGATTTGAATTCTAAAGCTTTGAGCTGCTTCTTTGTGAGTTTAGCTGTACTCTCTGACATTTGTTTAATGTGTTATGCTTTAGTGATTGTAGAGTTTCGATATGTTGTAGATACACTGCGTATTTTAATAATTATTTTTACATGATACACAAAAAATCAAAAAAAAAAAAATTCTAGATAAAAAAATTTATGTCTCGTTTTTACAGGTGCGAAATATATCACTGCCATCATAATCATAAAGATAGAAGATTTTGTGATGTTTATGTCTCTATATTAATTTAATAAATAGTATGTTTGCAATAAGACACCATGCCCCCTAAGATACAAATTAAGCTTGGTTCCAACAGGAACAGGGACAAATCTCCTGAGCGAGTTCCTGCTAAGAAAGGCGATGCAAATTATAAAGATAGAGACGATAACAAAAGCCAAGTACGATTGAATGAAGAAAATGATAACGTAGAAGGGAAAGAGGAGAGAGGACGAACAAAGCATCTTCAGAGTAAGACAGCTGTAACGGGCAAAAAAGAAGCTGATGGTGATGATGATGAGCTGATTGTAGAAGAGCCTATTGATATGATGTCAATGATGGGATTTGGAGGATTTGGAACGACTAAAAATAAGAAAGTTGAAGGAACTGACTGTTATGGGGTCAACAAGCCGAGAAAGACAGAATATCGTCAGTATATGAATCGTGAAAAAGGTTTTAATAGACCTTTATCTCCTCCTCCTACAGATCGTAAAGTTCAAAAGGAAAGGGAAAAAAGAGAGAGAGCTGAGGCGGATATAGAGTCAAAATGATAAATGTAATTTTATTAGTTATGTAAACCTATTTATTTTAATGTACTGAAAAGTTTATTGCTTTTTCATCAGTTTGGTGTGTGCTTCGTATAAATCTTCATGTATGGATCTTAACTCATTATAGTTAGCTGTCATTTGATTTAATTGATTCTCCAGCGACTTAATTCTCTCAACATTATCGGAGCTGGCGTTTGTATTTGAATTTGTAGAAATATCCGAAGTTACACCAGTGAAATTAGTGAATGATTTTTCCTCATTGGCAACCTCATCCAAAAATGAATCTATATCAAATGAAGGCTGCTGAAAATCATTAACAGTTTCATTTTTCTTTTGAATATCGTGTCTTTTCAAGTCTGCATTATCGACTAAAACTCTTTTCAAGTTAGGTATAGTACGAATAACAGTCTTATCATTATTATTTGAATTATTATTGGAGATAAGGTTGAGAGAGTTCATAGTTTTGGAGTCAAATTGAAATATTTGAACAGTGGTGATACTGCCTGTGAGCACTTTTAATTTCTTATTTATTTGCTTAGTTATAACATCAACTATGAATACACGTCCTTTAAAATCACCAGACACAAGAGATGTACCATCCATAGACACATCGATTGATGTGACATCATTGATTATGCTTTCTTCATTTTGTAAATTGGATTGATGATGCAATAAAGTGAATTGTAATTCAGGGTCTGCAGTTATAGTGACAATTTTACCTGAGCCACCAACGGCTTCTAAAATATTTGTTTTATTATTAGCAGTGGTAAACAAAGGTATCTGTCTAATTATACCATTGGATAATCCCGCATAAAGACATCTGAAGCTTGGGTCAGCTGCTATGGATGTGACTTGAGTTGGTAAGATAAACGTACTGATTAAATTCCTTGATAACAGTTCATAACATCTAATTGTAGAATCTCTTGATGCTGTGTATAATTTCATATCGTTAACTAAACCTTTAGTCAAAATTAAATCGGAAATGGAAAGTGTATGGTCGGATAAAATGCCATGTGGCTTACTGGAAGATCCGTTTTCATTGGCTATATCACTGACTAAGTCAAATATTTTCCATATAACAACTCTTGAATCTAAACCACCACTGACTAAAAACCCATTCATGTATTTGAGCACAGATACCGCTTGATAATGACAATCTCTAACATTCAATAGCAAGCCTGAGCTAAGTTCCCAAATATATAATTTCCCACTTTTACCACCACCAACAAGTAGCCAATTTTCGCTAGAACCATCAGGATGAGGACATAAAGTCAAACAACTAAGTTCCTCAGGAACAGGTATACGCTGTTCAGGAGATTCTTTACCCCAAAGATACACTTGTATCAAAGCCTTGTTGTTACATGCAACAATTAATTTATGGCCATGCCCTATACCTGTGATCACTGCTGCATTATGATTTGATGAACATTGTCTATATTGTTGGTACTGCTGAGATGAATGAATTGAAGAAAGATAGCCAAAAGATGTGGCTCCTTGTTTATCGGCGGGATTTCCTTCGGACAAATAAAGTACTGCTTCATCCATTATTTAATGTGTGCTTGATAGAGTGTAGATGTGTAATCAAGAGAGTACTTATATATCGTAATATGTGTCCTAAATCTACCTATATTAATAGAGATTATATCTTAAGCATTACAAAAGTTTACTGTAGCTGAAATAAATTTTTTTTGTTAGCGCTTACGTCAGCACATTTTTTTTGTAAAAGCGACTGACAAGCGGCTGAGATCAAATTCGTCAAAAATTTCAGAGGCGCGTCGAGCTTTTGTTTTACAAGTAAAAGAGCACCTTGATTCAACTATGTTTAATTCATTTTAGGGGACATAAAACAAATCAAAGGGGTATACAAGAACAAAAAATCACACACTTACATTTGAAGGCATGCCTGTGGATATAATCAAGAAGATCGTTGTTGACGGAACAGACTCCGTGCCTGGATGGCAGTATATCAAGACTTGCGGTCCCATGATTGCAGGATTGTCTTTGATCAAGTACTACTTCTCTGGATCCACAAATACATGGGATAGAGACTTGCATGGTAAAGTATTCATAGTCACTGGGGGTACTTCAGGTATAGGAGCGGCATTAGTGAGGGACTTGGCTTACCGTGGTGCCCAACTCATCATTCTATCTTCTCAACTGGATGAAGTCAATGGTGGTACTCGTTGGTTAGAAGATTATATTGAAGATCTTAGAAATGATACCGGAAATTTGTTAATCTACACAGAACCATGTGACCTCAGCTCGTTATACTCAATTAGAAAATTCGCTACCAAATGGTTAGATAATTCTCCTCCTAGAAGATTAGACGGTATAATATGTCTTGCTGGTGAAAGTTTACCTAGAGGGAAAGAAAAAACAATTACAATTGATGGAGTTGAAAGACAGATTGCAGTCAATTATCTTGGTCATTACCATTTATTGACCTTATTAGAGCCAAGTTTGAAAGTTCAACCTCCAGATAGAGATGTAAGAGTGATTGTATCGTCCTGTGCCTCTCAATCTTTGGGTACTATAGATTTAAATGATTTATTATGGGAAGATCGAAAATATCCAAAAAACGCTCCCTGGAATGTGTTTGGATCTTCAAAGTTAATGTTGAATATGTTTGCCAAGGAATATCAAAGAAGATTGAATAGTTTTGTTAGAAAAGATGGAGCTCCATGCAATGTGAGAATTAACATTGTTAATCCTGGCTTAGTTAGAAGTCCTTCAATGAGAAGAGTATTGTCATTTGGCTCTCTATTCGGTTTGCTTTTATACTTGATATTTTATCCAATATGGTGGCTTTTCTTAAAGAGTTGTGAGCAAGGTATGCAAACTTATTTGTATTGTTTGTTTTGTCCTCAGTTCACAGATATACAAGGTGGGAAGTATGTTAAAGAATGTGCTATTTTTGAGAAAGAGCCCAGAAAAGAGTTAAACGACGAGGAACTACAAAAACAGGTATTTGAAATAACGAAAGAATCAATTGACAGGCTTGAAAAAGCTTCAGCAATTGCAAGAAATAGTCAAAAGGGTGCCAAACAGAGAAAGAAGACTCCAGCAGAAAAGAAAAAGGAAAAGCAAGAAATGGCAATTAAAGAGAAACAACAAGAGAAAGATTTGGAGAAAGAAGAGATATTCACTTCCGCTTTCCAGCAGGCCTCTAAAGATTTATTTCCTGATGTAAATCAATTCACTAGACTAGGAGACGATGAATACAGAAATGAACGATTAAAGTCACTAGACAAAAAGTACCAAATGTCGCACCAGAAAGTCTCTGATTCCGTTTCCACTACAACAGTAGACAAAATGATCGAGCCAACGCCAGCTGCAGAAAAGCCGAGTGACGCTGTGGAGTCAATTAAGCCCAAGCTATCGGCTGCCAAGAAGACCAGAAAGACCTAAGTGTGTACACTGACACATACATGCATACATCCAAGCTAGCCACTTTTGCCATAACCATCACCATCACAACATCATCCCCAAATGAAGAGAGCCAGTCTAGTTTAGTCGATCGACGCAGAGACGGGCCAATAAGCGTCGAGGAATACTAATCCCTTATCTGCCCCTACTTTAGCAGCAGCAGCGTCTGCTAAGGGCCCAGCTACATAACCTTCTATAGCTAACACGCACTCTTCGCATGGAACATATGTAAATAATCAACTTGACCGATGAGCATTTGCAGCAGTAATGCCTTTATCCGTAAACCATAACACCATGAACATCAGAAGAGTGGTAATATACAAACAACAAGCACAGGCCCTTAGCACTAAGGCCAAAAGATAAGATAAGTAAAAAATGCCTGGATAAGTGCACCACTCAGGTCAGCGAGCACTGCTTTGCGTGGTGATACGGACATCATAACGATTGTTGCCAGTGAAGTTGGTTGACTCCCTTTTCTGTATGGCAGCTTGCTTGCTGGACTTGCCCTTGCCCCACACAAGTTGTATCACTCGCTAGCATATTATATAGCATTCAGACTACTTGTACAGCACTTGCCGTATACAACAACTCAATCAAATTCATTGCCTAGCGCTCCCTGTACTCTCTCACTCACACCCGGCATTCGGCTCAGAAGCTACCATAGCATCCATCTCAAATCGATCACATCACATTACATTTTTTTTTCAAAACTTGACTAGTCTTTCCCCTTCTGAAAGGATCACATTAAAAGGTCATAAGGCTCCCCATTTAGTTATTTGTTTACTTATTTGACTGCAATCAATAATTCAAACTTGTTTTTATCGGCTTTCTGTGTTTTAGTAGCGTCATTGCCTTGTCCACATACCATTTTTTGTCATTTGGTGTAAGGCATTTTTTTGTTCAAATCATAATAGCTATCGCAATTTTCTGCTGAATAGTTAACCATTTACTATTTCTTACTAGATTGTACATTTAGAATATAGATTTTTCATAATCGTTTTGATTATTTTATGCATCTTTAAACAACTGATCAAATTCACAAATAAAAACCAAAGTAGAAAAGAATGTCTTCTCAAATCCCACCAAAAACTGGTGGTATATCATCACTGACAAGACTTATTAATGAGCAAAACCAACAGAATCAACAAGGTCAAGATAATTCCCAAATAAAAGTGAATACAACGCCAGTTGTAGATACTATAGACGAATACAATAAGACTATTACGACAACCATTTCCTTAGAGGGTGTTTCGCCAGATGAGGAAATTGATTATGATCCTACTTCTTCTTTCCGCATTGGAAATAATAACCAATCGTCAAATGCAGGAGAGCCTAATATTCATAACTCGACATTAACATCAGTTTCTGTTCCTCAGAACATAAGAAAGATCATCAATCCCTCTCCTCCAACAACTACTACATCTACTACTCCAACTAATGCTACTCCTTCCAGTCTACATAGATCGTCCGCTTCTTTCCATCAATCTTCAAATCCTTTTTCATCAGGTTCTTATATCTCATTATCTGCGAACATACCGTATTCCGTGCCAGGGGGAAACAATAAAGCTTCAACTAATAACGATACTATCAACTCAATGTCCTCATCACCTTTAAACCCTCATTCTCGTTCCACTTCAGTGAGTCACATTCCAAACTTGGCAAATGGTCAAGTCATATCAAGTATTAACCTTTCTTCACCAGCTGTGTCTTCTCCAAATCAAATAGAGCCAAGGTTCATTATTTCTAAACACAAGGTTCAACAAGTTCAAGAAGCTAGGGCAGCAGCTGCAGCAGCTGCCGCGGCTTCTAGTTATAATACTTCTTCAAGTGTTTCCAAATCCGCTTCTCACTCTTCATTAGCTGGTTTTTTCTCTAAATCCAGACGTGGGACAGTTACTAATGAAGGTCATGGATACCCGATACCATCATCTCCAAGTAATGCTAGCTATTTCCAACAACAACCTCAATCGCAGCAGCAGAACAATGATTCAGTAGCTAACAGTCCTTCCTCACAATCAAGTATTGAAAGTGGGAATTCAGCAAAGAATGCACCACCTCCAGGAACAAGACATTCATCTATGGCTGATCTGAGAAGATTTTTCCGTAGATCAGTTAGCTCTTCTTCATCCCCTAGAGTACAATCATCCAATTTGAGTAGTGGTTTGAGTGCTCAGCGTCAAGCTTCCTCTGCCAATATTTCGGGCTCTTACAATAATAACAGTGGATTTAATACACCGACTATGTCGAACACAAACTTCAATGGGTTATCTTCAATTGGTACTGGCGGATCATATAGCAATGGAAATGGTAACTCATTTTCTGCTTCTGCCACAGCTACTGCGACATCATTGAATTCTACATCTATCAACAATTTTTCTATGAATCAAAACTCATTCATGACTAATAATGGGATGACCACTTACTCTGATATGTCTACATCCCCAACTGATTTTGTCAGAAGACCAAGTCAATACCGTAGTAATACTTCTCCTAGCTCATCATTTACTTCATCTTCATATACCAACTTATCCATTGGTGGTAACACTACTCCTCAAATCCCATTTAGTAAAAGATATACTAAATTTGGTGATAATTTAGGTGCTGGTGCTGGTGGATTAGTGAAATTAGTCAAAAGAATATCTGATAACCAAGTGTTTGCAGTCAAGGAATTCAGAGCTAAATATTCTCATGAAACTAAGAGAGATTACACTAAGAAAATCACAAGTGAATATTGTATTGGCTCAACTTTGAGACACCCAAATATTATTGAAACCATTGAAATCTCGTATGAGAATGAAAGAATTGTTCAAGTTATGGAGTATTGTGACTATGATTTATTTGCTATTGTTATGAGCAATAAGATGTCTAATGAAGAAATCAGCTGCTGTTTCAAACAAATCTTAAATGGTATTAGATATTTACATTCAATGGGATTAGCTCATCGTGATTTGAAGCTTGATAATTGTGTTATTTCTAAAGATGGTATTGTCAAAATTATTGATTTTGGTTCTGCGGTTGTATTTTCATATCCATTTTCAACTACATTGATTGAAGCTCAAGGTATCGTTGGTTCAGATCCATACTTGGCACCTGAAGTTTGTGTGTTCAATAAATATGACCCAAGACCAGTCGATGTTTGGTCAGCAGCTATTATTTACTGTTGTATGTCACTTAAGAAGTTTCCTTGGAAAGTGCCCAAGTTAGCTGATCCAAGTTTTAAGATGTTTGCATCTAGAGAACCAGGTGTAACCTTTGGAGATTTATTAACTAGGACACCTGCTCCTCCAAGTTACGAGGAAACACCAACTGAGTCATCAGCGACAACGGTCGTTAATAGCACTGCTTCAACGACTAGTAATAATTCTGTCTCTGAGAGTTCACCAATAGATAATTTTACAGCTGAAATTAAAGAAGTGCTGCCAGCTTTAAATGAATCTAAGACGGAAACAGCATCTGCACAAAGTTCAGCTACTGAGAATAACGATGGTACTAATACCGCCAACACCACACCACCACAGTCCCAATCATCATCACAGCAGCAACCACCCCCAGCATCGTCATCAGCAACATCAGCAGTATCTACGGCCGCATCGGGTAATGATGGTCAAAAGCATACCTCTAACTTAATGGGTGAACAGAGATTGTTGTCGGCATTACCAGAGTATGCTAGACCTATGATTGGTAAAATGGTAGCTTTGGCTCCTGCTTGTCGTATGACCATCGATGAATGTTTTGAAGATGAATGGTTGACTTCGGTTCAAATGTGTACTATTATAGATGATCCTTTTGCTCCGAACTCACAAAAGATCATTCCTTGTACTGATCATGAACACACTCAAGTTGATCAGAGTGTGGCTCATATTGCCTCTTTAGAAAAAAATAAGAAAAAACAAGGAGGTAAGAAATGATAATCAGAATATCAATAATATTCATTACTAAGATTGGTTGTTTTATTAGCTTGAAATTCAAAATTTCTTTCCTTTCTTTTTTACTTTGACTCATGGGTCTTCAATATCCTTCTTTTTTCCTTGCCTTCCTATTACCCATCAACATTGTAATACAGCTCATTAAAGGTGTGTTTTTTATACTTTTTACGTGATTTTTTAACACAAATTTCCTATTTAGCTTATACATATTATAAAACCCCTTTTAAAATAAAACATATTATTTTTGAAATAAAACAAACTTCTTGTTTATATTGATTTAATTTATATACATGTCTAACTATTCATAAATACAAAAGTCAAAAATTCAGAGTAACTGGTTAGTCTTGCCTTGACTTACTCCACAACTTTGATACCACAGTTTCTAGCAGAACCAATCAACATCTTACAGATATCCTTCAATGGGATAGTCTTATGAATTTCATCGGTCTTCTTAACTTTAGCAATTTCGTAAATGTGTTTCAAAGATATAGTAGCAGCAGGTGCATTTGCGTATTTTCCCTTACCAGCAGAAGCGGCTCCTTTCTCAAGTCCAGCAACTTGTAAAAGCATCCAAGTAGTTGAAGGAGATTTCGCAACAAATGTGAAAGTACGATCAGGACGTACAATAACTTTCACAGGGATAGGCACACCAGGTGCATAATGTGCTGTCTTTGCATTAAATTCTTTACAGAAATCAATAGCTTTCACACCTTGGGAACCTAAAGCTGGACCAACAGGTGGAGTTGGAGCAGCCTGTCCTGCACCAACAACTAACTTAACTGGAATATTCCTCAAAGATGCCATCTGTGTATTATGCTGGATACCAGGATTGAATGTATAATAGTAAATATGCAGCTAAATCACTAACGGTGTATGACTATCTTTCACCTCTACTGCTTATATCAAAATTTCGAAGAACTATTTTTTTTCCTTCTCACTAAACAACACTCACTACCAAGGAGAAACGAAAATTACAAAAGAGAAAACCAATTTACAAATGCACGGATGTATACAGCACAACATATTTTCTTGTTGTTGCATATACAAATTTATGTGATGACTTTGTTTATTAAAACATGAATTATATATATCTATTTGATATCTACATTTATGTGAATAAATATACAAAAGCAAAATAGCGTATTAAAATGTATGATGCGGAATGAAAAAAAGTAAGAATGCATTGAATGAGGGCCTAAAGTGTTTCCCAGCTATAATCCAATAACTAGTAGCGAGGTTGTCTCTTTCTAGTGAACTTCTTATTAAGGTTATGATTGATATTCTTCCCATTTCCACCCATCTTTGGCCTTTTATTATTTGATACAGGTGAAGATACTGAGCTTGATGAAGAAGACAGGTTATGCTTAATGTAGTTAGGTTTATTGTTGATCTTGTTATAACGGGGAGGAGTTTGACTATAGTCGTATTGGTTATTGTTATTATCGTTACCTTTGTCTTGTTGTGATTGGATATTACTGTTATTGCTGTCAGGACTCTCATAATCATCTCTTGATCTTTTATTAATCTTCAAGTCCCCGTTTCTTCCAATATCCTGGAATTTTATAGATTTATGAGTTAATCTTTGATAAATTAAAACATAAGCACTTTCATCACTTAAGGCTTCTTTAGCCTTAATTCTATTGATATACTCATCATCATATGAACACCATGATCCATCAGGTTGTCTACAATGAGCAATATAGTGGCCCGACGAAACAGATCTACCTTGGTGAACAATGACTGAAGATAAGATATATTTAGTAGGGCTGTTCATCGATGTAGTGTATTGAGTTAAATCTAACATTTCAGGGTAAGAGACATTAGTTTTGACTTTCATAGATGATGAACCGTTGAATCTGAATCTTTTCAAATGAACAGCTAAAGTCTCAGGAGCTCTTTCAATTGTAGAAATCTTTATTGCATTTGTAGTTTTCTTACAATTTTCACAAGTATATCCTGTTTTATCTTTTTTGTCAGTCTTGAGTAACTCTGGGGCAAAAAAATCAACTAGTGAATTTTCAATGGAGTATCTTGGTTGAGGTGCTTCTTGATTACCCAACTCGCCTTGCTGTTGTTGTTGTGCCGTTGGGACCAAAGGTTGCGGTTGCATTGACTCCAATGGCACTTGACCCTGAGATTGGTCTACCTGTTGTGACTGTTCTGATTGTTGCTGCTGTGATGCCTGTTCTGGTAGCAGTTGTTGGTTTTGCTCAGGTTGTAGTTGTTGTTGTTGTTGTTCTGGGGTAGGCTCTCTTTGTGGAGATTGAGATCTAGATTTAGTTTCAAAATCAACTTGTTGCATGATTTTCTTCTTTAAAAACTCAGAGAGAGACTTTTTATCATCATCATCTGTATCTTTATTAGCGGATTCAATCTGATTTCTCAATTGCAGCAGTTGTTCAGAGTCTAAATATATTAATGAACTATTTCTTTTCTTTCTATTTTCAATACCTAATGACAAATCATAAAATTCTTGTCTTGTAATTGAAATATGGCCACAATTTTTACAAGTAACAGATTGATTAAGTAATCCACCAAAGATGTCATAAATTATACTTTCGTTTAATTTCACACCTTTTGGAGTAGAATCTTCTTGTAATCTAGACATCAAAGACATGAAATATTCATGAGAATCCTCTTGTTGCCATTCAGACATCATACAATTAATATCTTCGAGTCTTTTGATTAATCTCTTTGGGTTAATGAATTGAATTTTCTTGCCTGTAGTATTATCAATTTGATACATTTTTGCAGTGGTACTGGCTAATATCTGTGTCACGGAATTTGAATCTATAACGTTAGAATATTTATCATGATGAACATCAACAAGGTAATGTAATAATGCAGGAATATGAATTAATGCTTGAACGGCTGAGTTCATGTAACAAGTTACACCATGATTGACTAAACCGAGAGGACCTTTTCTGTTTTTGAATTCTCTCCATGATTTATAAATTCTGGTGGAGTTATTAGAGCCTCTATCGTTATATTCTTCATCGATTTGGTAGAAATCATCATTATTGAAAGTTGGTGCCAATAGATTATTACGATCTATTTCTGCAAGTTTAGCCGTGGTTGTCTTATTTTCAACGTCATCTGGAGAAGTAGGTGGTGTGGTTTCTTTATCCTCCTCATCTTGAAAATCCTCTTCAGACTTCTCATTTTCATTTTCAGATTGTAACTCCTCTTTCAAAGCTTTCTTTAAAGACAATGGATCATCTAACTCATCCTCAGATAAGTTATCATTATCTTCTTCATCTTTCTCTTCAGATGATGAATCAACAGAGCCGGATTCGGCATCAGAGGAAGAGACTTCATCTGCAGTATGGTAATCCTTGTCTTCTTCCAAATCTTCTCCATCATCATCATCGTCATTATCGTTTTCGTTATCACTGGATGTGGTCATCATTCCACTTGGTGTGCCTTGATATACATCATCCGAAAGTATAGGAGTGCCCTGATCTTCATCTTGATCTTCATTAATCTCTGAACTCAATAGCTTTCTCTTTTTTTCAGGTTTAGGTTCTAACTCTTTTCTCTCTTTCTTGGTTAAGTATTTCTTTCCTGTGTATAAGGCGACTGCTTCAGCCATTGAACTAGGCCTTATTCTCATATCTTTTTCTTCTTGTGATTGTGAAATTGTGGAAGGTGAAGGTAACAAATGGCTATCAGTCAGCTGTGAAGGAACAACTTTGGCTTTCTTGGTAGTGAACACTTTGTAACTTGAAGGTCTTAAAGTGACTTTATCTGGATATCTTGCAGAATGGAAATTCAAAGGGTTTGATAATATGGATTCAATGTAAGGAGACAAATTATTGTTGCTACTGCTGTTACTACTTTTGTTATTGCTATTCTTGCTTTGCTGAAACATAAGGGGAAATAGTGACAGTGCCTATTATGTACAATTAACAATTAAGAATTATAACTCAACAACAGTGAAACAGTCAAACTGAAATAACTAGACCAGAAAATCAAAAAAATCAAAATACTAGTATATGCCAAAAAAAAAAACAATAAAAAGTTAATAATTTTTTTTTTGATCTGTATGTATCAAAAAAAAAAAGTACCGACAGATTGAGTATGCGTCTTGTGCCAAGTGCGGAACCAAAGGGCTAAGCTGTATTATTAAACAGGGGCAAGAGTAAGTAAGATTAGACTCGGGACAAAGTCTGCAATCTGTGATGCAGGTGTAGTGAATTGCAAGATCTAATGAAGATTGCAACAAAAAAACTGGTAATGAAAAAGTGTATAAAAAGTAGTAGCTGTTGCTAAAACAGATACGATTTTATTTGCAGAGCCAAAATTTCCAGGCAAAAGCAAAACAATTTTTTTTTTCTTTTCTGCTGCAAAAGAAAGATGGAAAATTTGCTGCAAATTCAAAAATAGAGGTGTGAGGTGTAGAAAGCAAACTGATAATGGGACTAAACGCGCGGAGTGAATTCTCTCTGTGTGCGCCGCGTAGCTAATGGAGTAACCAGTGTGAAGTAATGGAGTAACTAACAAGCACCGTGTGTGTGTCTAACAAGGGAGACTGTGCTCAGGTGTGTGCGTGTAGCTTAGTATAGTACCTCTAGCGTGTGTACAGGGCGTGTCTATATGGGGCCGTTGTCTGTGTTGTACGATAGCCTGCAAGTAATATCTGGTGTCTGCACAGATAAAGAAGGTTTGGCCTACTTGACAGATAAAACGATAAAATGGCAAATCAGGGAAGGGACAGAATACAGGCCAGACAGAAAGACACGGCAGCGCAGTGCAGCGCCAGGGGATGATAGATAGATAGAGAGAGATACGTACAGAAATACAGAGCGACCAGACGCTTTTGTTGGTTTTGGAGCGGTGTGCGGCGGGGGCACGGGATTAGACAGCGCGACTATTTGCAGGGGGGTTGGGAAGTTCTGTCTTTTGGTCTGGCTAGTTAGTTGTATAATTGTATGGTTTGTTTTCGTTTAATTGTGATATTTAAGCATGAAAGAAGGGTAAAGAAGGGTATATACATTTTTACGAAGCTAATGTACGTCGCAGTCAGTTAAGGTTTCGACATAAGCTGAATTTGTGGTGGTAGAGCCCACTAATGGGTGTGTATCGTCATGGAACACCAAATGTCCCTTCGAATCGGTTTTGAGATGTTTAGCTATTTCATCCCATATCTTAGATTTGATTCGCTTTTTCTCTGTAGTATCGACTTTATTGAATCCATCAAACTCAAGTATTTCGCCTAGCATACTGCCTTTTGGCGGGTTTACTACTTCCACCTCTGCTGCTCTTGATGCTGCAAGTAACATAGCTTCCGATTTCACACCTCTCATTTTTGATGGTTTTAAATTGCACACCAATATTACTTTCTTGTTTAGCATTTGCTCAATGGGGATAAAATCTACCAAGCCACTACATACCTGTACTGTCCTGACAGGTGTATCGTCTTTGCTTTCAGGTTCAATTTGAACTTGTGACACGTATAATTTATCTGCATTCTCATGTCGTTGGACTTCAATAATTTGGCCCACTCTCAAGTCAATAAGATTAGGCGGGACTTTTTGAAAATACGTTAGTAATTGATTTACGTAACAAACTTGGGGGTATATATAGTTAACAGAGACTTACATTCAGGCACAAATATGGAATTAGAATTGTGTCTTTTCAAAGTTAAAGTCAAAAGGCTTTTATGTAGTTGTGGCAGTACCGGTGATCCACAAAAAAAGTGAGGGCGGACTAGCATTTTATTATTATACACGTAATTGGGTTTCAAGTAATCATTGACTGGTTTGTTTAAAACAGTAACCAAAACCGGTAAAAAAAACACATGTATCAATGATATGCAAGTCATCCCCGAGAGTCTTGACTAAATGGACGGTACAGCAAAACTCAAAAACAAAAAAAGAGACACTTCACCGCCTTGATCTTTACACGGTTTACTTGAATATATTAAATAGATAGACTAATAAAAAATCATTAAAACAAAACACTACAAAATAACAGTAAACTATGTTTTAATCCAAGGGTAAAATATCAGGAACAGGACCTAATGGGGTAATATGATGAGGATTAATGGCGATGTGAGATTTGGTATAATGATACTTAATATGTTCGAAATTAGTAGTATCTTTAAAAGCTGGGTAATTCCAATATAAGTATCTTAACCATTTATGAATATGAGGATAATCATGTCTTATCATAAACATATTACACTTGAAATGTTGAACATAAACAGGATCAAATCTAATAATTGTAGTAAATAATCTTACATCAGCTTCAGTTAATTGATTATTAATTAAAAATTCTTCACCTTTAGCGTGGTTTTCAGCAAGAAGTTTTTCAACTTTGTCCAAATGTTTAAATAAATTCTTGCAGTTTTCCTCATATACAGCTTGAGCAGTTGCAAAACCGGTTTTATAAACACCATTATTAATATTATCGTAAACCCATGCGTTTAGTTCATCGATTTGAGGTTGAATTGGTTTAGGATACAAATCTAAACTTGCACTTTCTTTATCAACTAAAGAATCAAATTCTGTATTTAACATCCTAATAATCTCAGAACTTTCGTTATTAACAATGGTTTCAAGTTTCTTGTCCCATAAAACAGGTACAGTAAATCTACCATTGTATTCTGGATCAACTTTAAAATATAGTTCCCTTATTCTTTTGAACCCATATAATGGATCTTCAACATTAACAGCAGTTTGATAGTCTGGTCTAGTATCTTCTGGATCTTTGAATTTCCACCCTTTATCATCCATGTACCAATGAACCACCGAAAACGAGATGATAGAGCCTAAACCTTTCAATGCACGTACAATAAGCGTACGATGAGCCCATGGACACGCATATGAAATATATAAATGATACCTATTTGCCTCCGCTAAGAATTTTGAGTTGGGTTTACTTGAGATAAAATCTCTAAATACAGAGTCCTTTCTTTTGTATTCACCTTTTTCATTTGCAAACTTCAAGATTTCAAGTTTATTTCCTGCCATGATTAATAAATTGATTGATTGATTGATTCACATATAATATAGTTATTGCAATAACTTAATTGAACTGTTTACAAAGAGAAAAAAGTAGCCATATTTATAATAAATACCCCAGCAAACACCAGATTGCTCTTATTTTGTAAGCCGATTTTAGTCATTTTTTACACCCTCGCTTTTTGTGATTATTACTAATTCTTTACAAATCATTATCAATCTATCAATACAGATACTGTAGATTAGATAAAATAAGTCACTGTAAACATTTTACTTGGTATTAGTAAAGATATGTTATATTTGAATAGGAATGTGTAAATTATGCCATATGATAAGTTTGATTATATAGTTACTGTACTATGTTACCCTTAATTATGGATGAATGGTCTTTTGTTATTTTTTTATTAAGTTAAAACGTAGCTTTTGTTTTTTTTTAAAAAAAGTTAATTGAGAGAGGTCACAAGAACACAAACAATAATAACTTCAATCATTTAGCCCATTTTGTGCCTTTGGCTAAAGGAGCTAAAACACCTTGTTGAGAAGGAACGTATTCAATTCTGTGATAAGCATTGATGTTCTTTCTCAAGACGATTTGATAACAAGTAGCTGATCCTTGTCTTGAAATAATGGTGGAGTAACTTAAGAAGTATTCCCAAATTTTAAACCATTTAATACCATATTTGGTAACAATAGCGTCTTTGTTTTCCATCCAGTTTAAGTACCATCTGTATAAAGTTGCAGAGTAATGAACACCAATGTTATCAATTGAAACAGTTTCAAAACCTGTACCTTCTAAGGCTGAAACAACAAAATCTAATGGAGTGGAAGCATCAGCACCTGGGAAAATATATTTGTTCATGAATAAACCCCAAATCAAATCTTCGTATTGCCAAGATTTACGTAAACCTGCATATTGTAAGAAGAAAATACCATCATCTTCTAACATATCATAAACTTGATGTAAGAAAGAAGAGAACTTTCTAACACCAACATGTTCAGCCATTTCAAGACAAGTAATCTTATTGTATTTTTGAGGAGAACCATCTTCTTTAGTAGAAGAAGGTAATGGAGCATCTCTATAATCACAACAAACAATTCTAGATTGATCTTGAGAAACACCATATTTAGCCAATTGATCATTACCCCACTTAGTTTGATTTCTACCAAGTGTAATACCAGTAACTTCAGCACCATAATTATAAGAAGCAAATGAAGCTAATGTACCCCAACCACAACCTAAATCAAGCATCTTTTCACCTTTTTGTAATTCAATCTTTTCACAAACAACTCTTAATTTGTTATCTTGTAATTCTTCTAATGATTCATTCTTATTGATATCTGAAATAATACCTGAGGTGTAAATCATTCTTGGGCCTAAGAACCATGAATAGAAATCATCACCACGGTCATAATGATCTCTAACTTGTTCTTCATCTTGGGATTTGGTGTGCATGATAACTTCTGGGATCATACCAAATAAGAAAAATTTGAATAGACTTAAAGTGAAAGAGAATTTAGCCCAATCATGTCTATATTCCATGACATCTAAAGCATCACCTTTAAAATCAACTTTTCCAGCAAAATATAATTCGTGGAAAGTTTCCATTGGGATCTTATTAGAACCTTTATATAAGTTTTTCAATTCTTCATCATGGAAATCCAAGTAGAATTCAACACCACGGTTAGGTAAAGTTACCTTTTCATTGATTCTAGGAGAATAAGTAGACAAGACAGTCCACCAAGCCATTAAGATTGGAATTGCTAAGACGATAAAGAAAAAGATGAATGTCTTCAATCCACCACCCAATTTTCTAGAAATGAAAAATGGAATGGCTAACATGATAGATACTAAAATCCAGTTGTTGAAATGCTTTGAACCAGCACCATCAGCTGGTAATGGAGCATTTTTGATAGCTGGATACTGTAGTATTGACAATGAGTTAGTAATTGAACTTTAGCTAACGACCACCATCAGATCAGCAATATTTCATTTCATGATGCGACAGGACACGCTAACACGTGAAAAAAAAAAAATGATCTTAGTAAATCATATACACGAGACATACGTTTGTGGTTTTGAAGCCACAGTCGAAGTTCTTAAGCTCTTCAACCATACTGCAAGTGAATTGAGGATGTAAATCGTGCAGACAAAGCTCCAACAGTGAAACCACCGGGCCCAGTAAAGGAGAGATATGCGCAGAGTTTGCAGGACTGATAAATACCATCCACCATCCACCATCCGACATGCAGACAACCAGCCAGGTCCTCGTTCCTCGCTCGACGTTTGGCTGAGGGCTCAATACCGCAGCTGCCATAGTGTGCCCGATTGGGAAGATTGTTGGTAAGTACACGAGAACTGCAATTTTTTTTTTTTTTGTAATAAATATTTTTTTTTACTAGGTAGATAGGTAGGTAAAAAGACAGATGGGAAACAAGAAAGAGTATTGTTTGCGTTTGTGACTTGTTATAGATATTCACACTTGTAACTAGACTAGATGGCAGGTAAGACGCAAAAGAAAAACGCCAAAGGGCGTTTGGATAGATACTATTACTTAGCCAAAGAGAAGGGTTATCGTGCCCGTTCTTCATTCAAGATTTTACAGATAAATGAAAAATATGGTCATTTCTTAGAGAAGTCCAAGGTGGTTATTGATTTATGTGCTGCTCCTGGGTCTTGGTGTCAAGTGGCAAGTCAACTGTGTCCTGTTAATTCTTTGATTATTGGTGTTGATATTGTTCCCATCAAACCCTTGCCTAATTGTATCACTTTCCAATCCGATATTACTACCGAGGATTGTAGATCCAGATTAAGAGGTCACATGAAAACATGGAAAGCCGATACTGTTTTACATGATGGTGCTCCAAACGTTGGTCTTGGTTGGGTCCAGGATGCATACACTCAATCTCAATTAACTTTACAGGCATTAAAATTAGCCGTGGAGAATTTAACTCCCGGTGGTAATTTCATTACAAAAGTTTTCAGATCCAGAGATTATAATAACTTAATGTGGGTTTTCAAACAGCTTTTTGATAAAGTTGAAGCAACAAAGCCTCCAGCATCACGTAATGTTTCTGCTGAAATTTTCGTTGTTTGTAGAGGTTTTAAAGCCCCCAAGAAGCTTGATCCAAGATTGCTTGATCCCAAGGAAGTCTTTGAAGAGTTACCTGATGGACCAGCTAATAACGAATCTAAGGTTTTCAACCCCGAAGTCAAAAAGAGAAAGAGAGATGGTTATGAAGAAAACGATTACACCTTATTCCATCCCATGGCTTTAATGGACTGGGTAAGACAAGAAGAAGACGTGATTAATACATTGGGTTCTATATCAATGTTTACAATAGATAAAGAGGATGCAGAATGGAAAATTTTAAAGAAAATGAAACAAACTACTAAAGAGTTTTTGGAATGCTGTAAAGATTTGAAAGTATTGGGTAAGAAAGATTTCAGAATGTTAATTAGATGGAGAAAAAACGCTAGAGACGCATTAGGTATAATTGATGAGAAGGATAAAGAAAAAGAAGCTATCGAAGTTGAAGAGTTAACTGAAGATCAGAAAATCGATAAAGAATTAGAAGATCTTAAAGAAAAAAAGAGACTTGATGCCAAAAGAGAAAAAAGAAAGAGAAATGAAATAAGGCAAAAGGAAATTCAAAGAATGCAAATGAATATGTTAACAGATATGCAAATAGGTAGAGATGCTGCTGAAATTGGATCTGAAATGTTATTTGATTTGAAAACTGCTCAAAAGACAGGTAAATTGAATGACCTGGCCAAAGGTAAAAATTCTATGGTTTTCTCCAATGAAGATATGCTTAAGCATACTGATATTGTTATCGATGAAGATGAGGCCAATAAATATAAAGATGCCGATTCCGAAGAAGAAGTTGATGGTTTGGAAGAACAATTGAACGATATGTATAACCACTATAAAGAAGCTCAAATGGAGAAAGATGCCAAATTGAAAGCTAAGAATGCTAGAGGGGGTGATGATGACGCCTGGGAGGGTATTGATGACAGTGAAAAATTGGCTGAAGTAAGTGATGAAGATGATCATTATAAGCTCGAGGAAGATTCTGATTCTGGTTCAGATATTGATAGCGATGATGACAAGGCCATTGATAACTTGTTGGTCACTTTAGAGAAACAAAAGGCTGGTGCTTTAAGTTCAAAAGCCAAATCTTTTTTCAGCGATGATATTTTTGATGGCGTTGATATTGAAGTACCGAGTGAACCAAAACGTCAAAAACTTGAAGGGAATAGTGGCTCAGCAGGACAGTCAGAAGCAGAATCAGAAGCTGATGACGAATCTGGTGAATCAGATAACGAATCAGATGCTGAATCCGAAGAAGAGTCTGATTTTGAAGTTGTCCCCAACGAATATGGTACCAATAATGACGACTCAGATTTTGAGACTGATTCAGAAGACGAACGTGATTCAAAAGCCAAAGAATCCCATAAGAAAGATATTGATATTGCCACTGTAGAAGCCATGACATTGGCCCACCAATTAGCTCTTGGTCAAAAATCAAAGAAAGATTTAATTGAAGAAGGGTTCAATAAGTACTCATTCAGAGATAAGGAAGGGTTGCCTGATTGGTTCTTAGATGACGAGAATAGACATAGTAAGATCAATAGACCTATAACCAAGGAAGCTTCATTGGCAATCAAGGAGAAAATGAAACAATTGAACGCAAGACCAATCAAGAAAGTCTTAGAAGCTCAAGGACGTAAAAAGATGAGAGCTATGAAGAGATTAGAGAAACTTAAGAAAAAGAGTGATATAATTAATGATGATGAAGGTAAGAGTGAAGCTGATAAAGCTGAAGAGATTGCCATCCTAATGAAGAAGATGACTAAGAAACAAAAGACCAAACCTAAGGTGACATTAGTCGTTGCCAAACATTCTAATAAGGGACTTAGTGGTAGACCCAAAGGTGTTAAAGGTAAGTATAAGATGGTTGATGGTGTCTTAAAGAATGAAATGAGAGCCTTACGTCGTATTGCAAAGAAGAACAAGAAAGGCAAGAAACATTAGTTAAAGTGGCTACATACATAATTACATATACATATGCATTCGCATTTTCATTACTAAACTAATGTCAAATTTAATCTAAACTAAAGCATTTGAAAACCATTTAGTAATTTTAACTAGTTTGTAAAAACCCAAAGAACACTAAAGCGCAAAACAGCTAGAGAAGAAACGACGCGTCGCTTACACTTTTAATTTTTAAGGTGTCTTTAAAGTTGGTCTATTGTGCATAAATCTTGCTTGATGATGTATATTACCTTAACTGACGAGCTTTAGAGTATCACTTACTTGAATATAGGAGTTACATTTTCAAGGCTATTTTTATCAACGATTATTCAATTGAGTTTGAAGATGGCTGAGATCAAACAAAGAACCAGTTTCTTTGTTTTCACCGAGGATGTTTCGCCATCAGGGTATGTGAATTCAATAAGACAAGATGCTAAAGAGTTTAAATTACCCAGCAATTCAGAGAACCCCATATCAAGACAAGACAAGCTTCAGATTAATCTCGATGCATTGAAGCCTCAGTATCGTGAATTATTTGAAACCATTGGGATTTTCCACATTCAATTTGATGATGGTAAAAGACGTATTTTTAGTTCTCGTTTTGATTCAATGTTTTTAAACAATGATAATAATGTTGAGCCTGGGTTGGTTATAAATGTTGCTCCACAGAAGGCTGTTAATATGAGTCAATATGAGCAAATCAGTCGAGATGTGATTGATTTGATGATGATTTTCATGAATGTTGATATAGGTGAACAGCAAATGCTTCCGATCTTTTACCATGAATGGTTTAGAAGTAGCATATTTGATGATACATTGGATCCCATAGATATGGTGTTACATTTGTGGAAATACATTCTTGAAGATACAGACAAATATCAGTTTCCAGTGGACAACCTTGAAGGTTTGAGTGGCTTTGAGTTTGTTTACGATAAAAGGAGGTCAAGTAATGATGGGCCAAGTATAATATTATATTTCAAAGAATTGAACAAGCCCATTGCATTGAAGAAAAAACAACCTGAGTTAACCCATACATTCAATGAAGTAGGCATTTTTGTAAAATCAAGCTCTAACATAGAAGAGACCAATTACGCATACACAGGATATTTATTTGAAATGAGTGAAAAAGAAGAGATAATTATGTCGCAGACTATGATTCAAGATGTTCCTAGTATCAGACCAATGTTTTACCATACGATAAATCATTTTGTTGAAGCGCCCTATGGAATTCATCCCATTTACAGAGTGAAGTTTGACACTGTGGATCAGCAACTTAAGGAGAATCTCAAACTCGAGCCAGCGCTATATCATGATTTCAAACATAATCGTCACAACCAAAAAGAAGACAGTGATTATGAGTTGACATGTAATTTAAAGATGACCATGGATTTACCTAAAAGCGTGTTTGTTGATAAGTATCAATTAGGCAGCAATAGAGAGTATAAAGAAATGTTTCCTCACGTTGTTTTATTTGAAGAGCCAGATTTAGAGTTGCCGAGTTATAAAATTGACAAGTTTGGTACTTCCTTAATGCTAGAGTTAAATTCAACCAAGATAATCGAGAATGGATTTGAATTTGAGTTGCCTTTGCATTTAAGGTATGGCGAGCCAATTAAAGATGGTTTGAAAGAGATTTTATTTCCTAAGGCAAACGTGTACTGGGAATGTCGATATTTGAAGAACAACAACTCTGAGGAAAAAGAGGAAGATATTATGGAGATGAATAAGATTGACATGATCAAAACTTTGGAAACACAAATGAGAGATTCCCTGTTTTATGAGACTAGGTTGAATGAATTAAGTTTAAATACTAACGATGACTCCACATTGTTTTTATTTACGTTCAAGGACACTTCAGGCGGTGATAGTAATTACATGAAACTGCAGATGCCCACTGGAGATGCATTGAAAGACGGCGTACTTGTAGAGTCGATGACGTTATTAGTAGTGGTGCTGAGCTCGTTATGGATTTTAAGGAAATTATTCAGTCAAGTGAGTAGTGGTATATAAGTCAAGCAAGTAGCCATTAAAAAAAGGTACTCAAAATTTTAGCACTGCCCGGCAGTCGGCAAATCGGATGTTTTTTAATCGACCTTAAACGACGGGGACGGCACAGGCTAAGCGAGTGTGTGGTGCAGGGGCCTAATTCTAATCGGGCTGCTTCGGAAGCTGCTGCTGCTTGGGCCACTGGTTATTGCTTACAGTGTAATCAGCATATGTATTAGTATATGTATAAAAAAATATATATATACATATAGTATAGCATAGAGTATACATACAGAGATATACGAATGTTGGATGGCAGATAAGAAGGATGCCAAGTTGAAACAGCCATAGTTTGTAAAATCTTGAAAGAAAAACAAACAACTTATTGTGCAGCCAGGGAAACAATAGACAATGAACAAGGCTGCTTTCCTTATTAGTGCCTAATACAGATTTCGTTTCAGGTGGTGTCTAATGCTGTGTACTGTACTGCAACATATACACTACGTATGTAAATTCACTAACACACACACAGGCAAACGGGGGAGTGTAATGTTGGGAAATGTCCACAGATTATGTACAAGGCACTATGTGTGTAGCGTAATAAAGGTAGGCATGGGCGGTGATGATATCAATGTTGCCTTGAATGAATGTATTATATATGTTTGTGTATATGTATGTGTCCGTGTATACCTGTATTAGCTAGCCAGAATATTGGTTATGTGCTTGAGCTATTAGACATGAAAGAGAGGTGGAATGCTACTAAATGTAGCCTGCGGATTACATGGTTACAAGTGGCGGAAGTCTACTCGATCTACGGATTACATGCACTGTGTAGTATATAAACAAGATGTTTCTGTATTGTTGTTGCTGATGTTCTTGTTGTTGTTATTCTTGCTGTCGGTTTTGTAGTATACGGCCGCACAAGCCGTGGCATATAAGCATACTCCGTTCTCAGGTTTGAGTTCAACCACGCAACCCCGTCCAAGGCTAGGAAATAGGAGCTAAACGAGCTTAGCTCCATGCCTAGAACTAGGGGCAGCAGAGCAACGCGTACACACACACATCCAAGGTGTTCCTTGCTTGGCCTGTAAAGAGAATGAGCTAATGAACAAGCCGACTACCATCACCACACAAAGCCGGACAGACACTGCGATATAAAATGTACAATGTAAAATAAATAGAGAAAAAACGCAAATTTACTAAGTGAGCAAAACCGCAAGAAAATCGCTTAGAGCACTCAGCTAAATTTAGACTGACAAACTCCTTTTGCACTTCCTGCTTGTTGTGCTACTTTCTAGTGCTAGTTACTTTTCTACTCTACTTTACACTCTCTACTCTACTTTGCTCTGGTCTGCTGCTCTGCTCTACTTTGCTGGATTGTATCACATATATATGCACAGCTGCCACCCCATCTCCTATCTCCTGGCCAGCCATATCCAATACCTGTCACCTGCCTGCAACTCTACAGCGTCTGCAGCACCAGTACCAATTTCAGCGCCAATTCATCTTTACTTACTTGTTCAGTGAGGCTTGTGTTTGTACATTACATTAGCTAAACGCTCCAATCAGTCTAAAAATAAGACACAAGGGCGATCCTGGACCTCCCATTTCACCTCAATTCACTCCACTACAGTACTCGAACTGATCTGTGAATAAGAAGGGAAACATACTATATCACATCTGAATCTGACCTGTCATCTCTGTCGTTTGTATCTTTCATTAGTGTGCAGCCAGCCAGACAGCCATTTTGGTCTCATACATATACATACATACGCACATACATTTCACTTTCACTCACTATTGTTTTCTTCCTCTTCTTTGTGCTGTGGTTTTTTTTTTTCTATTCTTGTCCTCCAGATTTCCCTTCCCCTTGCTTTCTTCCTCATTCAAGAAGAACTCAACTCAGCTGGTATTTCTTCTGACATCCTACACTTGGCACTTGATATAGCATAACACATACATTCGTTTGACGGTGAAACTTGTGTAACCCCATCCCCCCATTTATTCATTTTTTTCATTCATTCATTCGTTCGTTTTTGTCATTTTTTTTTCATTTATTCACTCATTCACTCATTAGATTTTACTCTCTTCATCTGTTCAAATTCAAAACTTCATTTATGTTTTATTGATTTAAAACATTGCTTGCATATTTCACATTATCATTATTCTTTTACTTTTTTTCCAGTTACATTTATCGAAGTCACATAAGTGATTTTAATTCATCGAGAAAACCAATAAAAGAATAAGCTTTATAAAAAAATCAGAATAATGAGTTCATATAATCACTCAACAGCTGATGCTAGTTATGCTAGTTTCAGATCTACCAATGTAGGTGATTCTCTAGACTTGACAAATTCTATGGCTACTTCACAACAATACCAACAACACTATTCGCAGAATAGGTCATTTAATAACCAACAGAAGTCTCCCGAATTCCCAAAACTATCAAGAAAAAACTCTGCATCATCCATACATACAGGTAGATCCATGAAGACAGTGGATTCAACTGCCACTTCTATTTCAACTTCAACTCCAAGAAACATAACTACCGACGCTTTATTTATCAACGATGATAATAGATTTCAAAGAAAATCAAGATCTTCTACTAGATTACAAACTTTGAGAAATATGAGATCAGATTCAACGACTAGTGTATCTTCATATGCTGCAGCAAATAGTTCAAGGCCTCGTTTATCAAATAGTATCAGCATTCCAAATTTGAATGACTACCCTTCTGGTCAACAAGGATATCATAGCAATGTATCATCACGCAGACCAAGTATCACTTCTCAAGCTCAAGCTCAAACACAGAGTTCTTCAACTCAAATAACAAGTCCCAATATGCCAATTCCTAAAAATCATAGCAGCAAATCGTTGAATAATAATTCGGGAATGTATTTGTTTCCTAATGGTGAAGTATTTAGACCTAGACAGACTCCCAAAAACAGATCCTCTAGACCTCCTAAAATTAATCGAGGTTTAGTTCAAAAAGGATCCTATCAAAATATGCAGCAGCAGCAGCAACAACAACAACAGCCTCACTTTTTTCAACAGTCACTTCAACGGCAACAACCCCAGCAACAACTTCATCATCAGCAGCAACAGCAGCAACAGCAGCAGAAGCAACCAGGAATATCCTCATACTCATCCATGCCTAACTTAAAATCATTCAATCAGACTAGACCTCCGACGGTGGATAACTACAACAATAATTCTACATCAGTATATATGAATGCTAATCAGGATCTGTCTAAGATGAATAACTACTCTTTCAATACCAATATTAACGGAGATTATCAAAGTAACAACAATTCATCTGTCATTAACCCCGTGGTTCGTTTGAATGAAGATACAGACAATGATACCAACACAAGCAGATCTACATCTCACTCATATTCAAATAACAGCTCAAACTCTAGTTCGGGTTTATCTACTACTTATAACGTTTCTTCCAGTCCTTCTCCAATCCATGGACTTAAAGAAAGTGCAAATCATCACATTCATCAATTATCTAACGTTGAGATATCTCCTCCTTTAAATTCATTGGTAAGCCCATCAAGTTATAATAAGCTTAGCAACACCACCAATAACAGCAATAACTTATCTTCTACCTCAAACAATAGTATTATGACACCTTCAAATTCATCAACTTCATCATCCATAGCTTTGAACTCCCTAAATGTCTTACAAAGTCCATTAACTCTTTTAAGTAGCAATGACACTCTCAACTCAACTGATGGTGGTACTGGTGGTTTTGCAAGCGAAAAAGATTTGAATAATTTGAATGGACTTAAGGCGAATTTGAGCATGATCAAAGAAACAGCTACAATTGACACTCCAACCATCTCTAATGATTCTCCTGTGGTAACATACCATGAAATTTGTAGCCCTAATGATATTCAAAAAGTTGAAGATGTTAAAGCCAACGGTAGCGAGGAATCACTTATAGATAAAGCCAATCAATATCTCCCTCAAAATAATGAACCTGTTTCAACAACCGAGATTAAACCTGTCAGAAATACTACTCCTAAGTATGCACCAGCGGTCCAGAAAACGCCAGTTGAACGCAAACCATCTGTGATGAAGAAGATGTTCAGTAAAATATTTGGTCGCTCATCGTCAAAAAAAGTAGTGAGCCCTGCTGAACCAAAGTCTTCAGTAACAGTTAAATCATCATTTTATCAACTACCAAAGGAGAAATTATCATCAACTTGGTCAATTGCTGATAAGTTTAAGAAAAGGTCTTCTTTATCCTCTCCAAAAGCCTCTTCTGCTGTTCTTTCTTCTGCTACTACTACTGTTGATAAGAAAAAGTCTAATTTATCCAATGAAGTTTATTTTCAAAGCTCTAAGAATATTAATGAAGCACAGCCAGTTGATGATACTGAAAATCACAAAGAAGCAAAAATGGCACAACCTGTTGATCATATTAAAGAAGAAGCTGATTTGCTTGACCCAGTAGAATTTACAACTCCTATTACTAAAACTTACTCTGATAATTACGATCTTGACGATATCAACAGTTTTGAGATTGGTGATGATACTTTCTTGCGTGAAGGATCAGCTTTATTGGCTACTGCTTCGGATGTTTTCCCTGTTGAAGATGACTTGACTAAGGAAGCTAATAACTACCATGGTAATATCATTCATTCTATTGTTGAAGAAAATGAAGAGCAAGACAATACAGCCGATTCTAGCGTGAAAGATCCATCTGATGAGAACCTCTCTTTTGTTAATGATGATTTGCCTTTAAATAACATTGATGATGATGATGATGATAGTGATATTGTAGGATTTGAAGAAGATCTAGATTATCTTTCCACTATCATAGGTCTTGGTGAAACATCACTGTTTTTTGACGATAAGAATGAATCAAGTAAAGATTCTGAATCATCATTGCAGAGAAGAAAGAGTATTAGAATCAAATCATTGGAGAAAAAGAAGTCGTTGAGTCGTCATAATACTAGTGGTTCAAATAGATCTAATAGTTCCACTCTTTTTGGTGAAGATGGTACTGTGTCCACGGTAAGATCTCTTGATTACCAAGATAGTAATGTTGATGAATTAGATGAATTATATGATTATAATAATTTGCATAAAACACATATGAACGGTATCGATCCTAGTGATTTGAATGACTGTGACTCATTTGAGGTAATAACTACAAATATAAGGAAAGAACCATTTAGCAAATTAGATCAATCTTTAATGCCCAAGAAAAAAGGATGTTTGAAATCCACCAGTTTTTCAAACTATTCCAAGACTGGTTCATACCTTTATTCAAGCTCTAATAATTCTAAGAGTGTTTCACCAGAGTCTTCAAGTGCTTCATTGAATCATTTGACTTCATCTCGTTCCAACTCTAATACAAATTTGCCTCTATCATTTACTGCTCACTCTGCTACTTCATCATCATCTTCTTCATCTTCAGCATCTTTACATGATGCAAATACTTCAAACAGCAATAAAAAATCAGTTTCGTTTTCTAATAAAGTTGCATTGAATGATACTTTTTCAGCAGATTACTACGATAGATTCAATTTACCTTTGAAGCAAACCTACAGATTTTTAAGCAATAATCCAAACAAGATTAAAGATATCAGAATTGAGTTGAACGCTTTCAAACAGCGAGATATGCCTATTCATGAACTTTCAAAAATTTACACCCATTTTTTGCATACTTGAAGAAAAACCTTTGTTCTATTATACATTTTACGTTCATACATACATATATATACACCACACATACACTTATTTATTTACCTATTTATTTATTTGTTTATTTATTACCACTTTTCATTTAATGTTTTTACTATTTATCAGAATTAATACATTTACCAAACATTTGTTTACTATTACGTTTTCATATACTTCATTCTATATACTGAGCTATGTAAGATAAAAAAAGCTTCCATTATTCCCATTTTCATACTATTTGTTTGTTTGTGATTAAGTGCTTTAACTACCACGGTAAGTAGAATAACCATAGTTGGAAAGTAGAAGTGGCACATGATAATGAGTATCGGGAGATTGTGGAACTACAAAGTTGATATCTACAAAGGGGAAGAAACTTGAACCCAACTTCTGCAAGCTTTCACCCTGATATCCTTCTTCTTCAGCGACAGTTTTGAAATAAGTTTCAGTATGAAATCTGATCTTATATTCACCGGGAATCAACTTAGTCCAATATTCTGGATCATTAGGCCCAAGTCCCATGACATGGCACACAAGTTCTTGGTCTTGGGCACGGGAAATAGGAATCCATTGCGATACTCTTCCGTCTTTATTTGTTCTTGCTTCAGCAAATTTAATTTGTCTGTCTTTCTCAGTGTAGCTTATCTCACAAAGAACGTCACTCGCTGGCTTACCTCTTGTTGTGTCCAATATATGGCAAGTAATGGGTGGTACCGGAGTCGAACTCATTTTGTGATTTTTTTTGGCCCTATTTTCCACAGATCAAAGTATAGGGAGTGAAGGTTAAGGAGACACTGGGGCAATGTATAACGGTAGATGATAATCAATTAAAGCTTGCTTCATCTGTTGTCTTGCTTTCGGTCATTACCGACCTATGAAATGCGCCATGCCACATGGGGCGAGTGTGTTGTAGATATTTTTTTAAAGTGGCTGACGCACTTGCATTTCTGATTTTGGCGTTCGTTTAGCTTGGGGTAATTACAAAAGTGATAGTGTTAATGGTAATCGTTGGGAGTTCTGAGTGGATAAAAGACCCCTCTTCATCCCAAAGAGGGCTGATAGAAAGAGGTTATAAATAATAAATTCAGGAAGCTGTTGGGTAGGCAACTGTTCAATATGGAGGAAGAGAACAGGCGGGCTCTGGAGCGGTTCCTGAAAGACAAAGCACAGGCCGATTTTGCTCCAGGGAGAGATAAGATCAAACTGATAAAAGACAACTTGCCTATGTACTATCCCAACATATTCTACGCTGCAAAAACTATGAATTACTCACACCATGGAGGCTACATCCCCATTTTGGCTAAAGATGTAATGAGTTGTAAATCATGTAAGGAAATTTACGGCAGCCAAGGGTTTTCCTATGATGCTAAAGGATATGGCTTATTGAAAAATCATCCTATTCAAAAGTTGAGAATTAGAGGAAAGATTACAGGCGAAAATATAATTGACTATGGGCAGAAGAAAGTCTTTTACTTTGTTTATATCAGCGATGGATCGTACACTAGACCTGTGACAGTCAAAATATCAAAAG
Source organism: Wenyingozyma nanaspora (assembly GCA_030557475.1). NCBI lineage: Eukaryota > Fungi > Ascomycota > Pichiomycetes > Pichiales > Pichiaceae > Wenyingozyma > Wenyingozyma nanaspora. The sequence continues at coordinate 365,220 of JAKTPF010000008.1, read as the reverse complement.
GACTATACTTATCTGAGCCATTGAGATTCCAAAATAACACGCATTTGATAGTAGAATGCAAAGGAACTTTCAATTTTTTCAATGACCATATTGAGATCAATGCCGATTTTGTGGAGATTTTAGGAGAACAAGAAGATATTGAATTGCAGATTGACTGGTTTCAGGAGTGCCTTTTATACCGTGAAGAAGTTTTAGAGCATCCTTGGGTATTTAACGAAAACGATATCATACACACGAAAGATTTGGATATGGACTATAAAGAGCCTGAAAGTGCCAATAAAACCAATGATAAGAGTTTGCGGTTACATTCAAGATTATCAATCAAGAGATCTAAAGTACAAAAAAACGAATTAAACGAGGTTGTGCCGTGTGAAGATAGCGTATATTTGAAAAAGAATAAGAAATTTAAAAGTGAGGAGTACATAGAACCAGCAACAGCCGAATCACTGGTGGCTATTGAGGTAGATGAAACTATTCCCGAAAACTCCAAAATGATCGAAAGAGAAAATGCTCATATCTTACAGCCATGTTCTCAAATAGACTCGGATCTGGTTCTATTAAACAATGAACAGTCTGCGACTTCACATCAGCCTTCTGGATCATCAATAGAATCATCAAGATTACCACAGAGATTAATGTCGCATGATGAGAAATACCCATGCAACGAAGCATATCTACTAAGATCACCAAGAAGAAGCAGGACGTTGACAGAAGCTTCCAACAGCAAAGACTCACTTTTTTCCATTCCTATTGTAAGCTTGTCTCGAATACATGTTGCAATTATAAAAGTATGTCTTTCTGAACCAACTATTGACTCAATCACAAGCAAAAGTTTATATAAAGACAAACGAATAGTCGATATTCTAAATCAGCATATGATTGGGAGACTTCTGTCAGAAACTATCCAAACTGATAAAAACACTAATGACTTGGTAGTTAATGAAAAAATCTTCACTGATATATCTGAAATTTTCAAAAAAGAGTCTGTGGAGACTAGAAAAAAGGAAATTTTTCTGAACTGTCTCTTTGAGTTAGCCAGCGATAATATCATCTCATTTACAAAATCTTACAGTGTTATCACAAAAAGTTTGAAACAGGTTGCTGACTTTTTGGTTTCGCAAATAAAATCAATAATGGTTTCTCAAGAGACAAAAATCAAGAAGTTGATTAATGAAACCAGACAACTAAAATTGGAACTGGGTGGAGTCCAGCAGTATTTGTTCAATTCATTTAATGAGTTAGCAGGCAAAAATCTAGAGATAGATGAAGTTTGCCGTGCATTATCGCTCAAATGCAACGCTTCAAGACCACTGAATAAAAACCTAGCGAAATCGCTTGTATCTTGGATTATATTTGAATCCGATAGAATCACAAAAGGTGGGTTTGTACATAGAAGTTACTCGCTACATACAACTACGCGTGTGATAATTGACTGGAGGTTTGTGGACACCATTAACACTTCTTCCCACTGGCAATACAAACCCAGTCTTATTGTAGTATAATTAACAAAACAGAAAATTCAACTTGTATATTAAATAAAGGTTTGTATATAGAACAATAAAGTTTGGGATATTTTGGTTTTGAGCTACTGAACTCGCGACAGCTTTGTCTTTGAGATTACAAGTCAAGAAGTTGAAGTTGACCATGTCAACTATGTTTGTATGTGAAAGTTGAACTAATGTACAGCTTGCATATTTCTTAATTAACACATCAGAAAGGTATATAAACTAGTAGTTTATAATGAGCAGGAGAAGGAACTCAAGTATATCTGAGTCATTCTCAAGAAGAAACAGGTCTGGCTCCACGGTCCAGGAGATCGCATTGAATGTCCCTGTAACTGAAAATCGTGTTGAGTTAGACGGTGTTGGACTTCGTCGACACAGGGACACTAAAACTAAGTCATATACCTCAATTGAGCACATATTGTCATTGAATACCCCAAGTGGGATAGATATTGTTCCACCCACCACATCAATTACTTATCCATTGACCGAACTAGAAAAGAATAAGCTGTGGACAAGTGAAATTAAAAAGTTCAAATATGAGTATGTCATTGATCCAGAAGATGAAGATGAAGTAGACGATATCCACAACTCGAAGATATATGACTTTATGGAGTTTTTGGATAACACTGTAATTGAGAATGACAGAATGTTGAGTAAAGGAAGAGGGGTCATCAATACTTTGAATGAGCTTTTGTCAATCAACGACAAAGTCACTGGCGAGACCATCAACTTCCAAAAGCAATCAGATCAGTTGATATCCGAAGTCAATCGATTAAGCAAGTTATATGATGAACTTAGTAGCAATTTGACAATGTTTGAATCATTAGATTCAATTGTGAAAAGTCTGAATACATCAAGTAGTGGTTCCATTGTAGCAAGCAGATCATTCAATGAGAATGTTTTGAAAAAATTAGATAAATGCTTAGCATTTGTCAATGATGAAAAGACAGCTAAATACAAAGAAGTCGATATTTATAGGTATAGATTTACTCAGTGTATGATCAGATCCTTGTCTCTTATCAAGAACTTGGTTATCAACGGATTCAAAAGTACTGAAATTATAATCACAAACAAAATAAAAGAAGAAAAGTCGAAATTGGGAGAACAAGATACCAAATCAAATGTATTGTCATCTGCAATGAGTTTATTAATAGACGCATTTTTGTATAGTCAGTTTCCATCAGATTTGATGGACCTTAAACCGCTGATAACAGAACTATATACACGTACATCCACTTCAACTGCAGATGAGTTTACAGGTTTGCTTAATGACTGTTACAATCAATATTTTTATACCAGGGGAAACCTATTGAGATACATAATTAATTCTCATATGGAAGAAAGCACATTGAAAAACTCTAAAAGCATTGTTCAACTGGCACAGAACAATATTTCATTTTTTGTCAAATTACTTGAAACTGAATTCAAGTTGTTTAAAGATTTATTTTTTATTCCGTCTAACAATAAACCAAAACATTCAGCAAATCATGCATATGGCTTTGAAAACGGAAATATGTTACGTGACATTGGGGAAGATGAGGACGATGATTTGGAGGACTCATTGAATAATGATGTTAATGTTGCAGCTATTAATCAGTGGTTTGAAAGATTACTAGAACCTCTTTATTTTCTGCTAAGAAATAGAATTATTAGAGAGAGTAGTATTGGTGATTTATGTGAGTTAATTTCCATACTTCAAAACTATTCCAATAAAGAAGAAGTTGTTGCAAATGTTGAAGATGAAGAGGATGAAAGAAGTTTAGTCATTGGCGGAAGTAAAATGTACCACGAGGAAACTAATTCTTCAAACTTGATTAATTTTGAACAATTATTGATGCCTATGTTACAAGATGCACAGACTAGATTAGTATTTAGAGTTCAAGATTATGTTGAAAAGAACATTGTTAGGTATCAAAAGACAGGCAAGGAGTTACAAATTGGCAAAAGGCGTCAAATAGCCAATAGTTTGATGTCACAAAAAGACTCGGAGTTGGATAGTGATTTGAACTTAGACACATCCTCACTTGCAGATCAAAGTGTTGCTTCAATTGAAAATTCAACTTTGAACATCATACAAAATACCTCTTCTCAGGCTATTTATCCACCAATTATTAAATCAGTGAAGTTGTTGACAAAAATTTACCAATTATTGAACCAAGGGGTTTTTGATGACTTAGCCAATTCAGTGGTCCACTTAGTTATCTTGTCAATGAGAGACAATTTTAATAAAGATACCGGTATAGAGCCTAAATTATATCAAATCAAGAATCTAATGTTTTTCGGTGAGTACATTGCCACTTTTGATATTGAATACATTCGAAAAGAAACAAATTTAGACTTCTCTGGCTTGAGAAACTTGTTTAGAAGATTTTATCGAGGTGATCGTAGTAAAGATACATTGGAGGAGTCGTATGGCGCCTCTAAAACAAGTGACAGTTTTCTTTCAACTATCATGGGAACTGTTCCAAAGGTTGTTGATGATTATATTGATTGTAAAGCAGAACTACAACTGGCACTGCGAAACGCAGTTCATGAGTTTATACAAGAAGCGTTATTACTTTTCATCAAACCTTTACTAGACTACAAAACTTCAGAGGAAAAGGACATTAAGAATTCTGTAGAAGAATTTGTGAAAATATCAAAAAGTGAATCAACCAAGTTGAAATCCATTATATTGAGTTATATCACAGACACACAAGTATTTACATATTTGATAGATGGCGTTCAAGAATCAATACTCAGAGAATATGAACAGTTCTATAATGAAATTGAAAGCTCTGGTGACAGAAGTTCTCTTGAGAATTTACTAGAAGTAGATAGTGTTCGTAACTTATGGGTATCTATTGTTACCGAAATATTCAAGGATATCAAAGATGACGAGTTTAATGACAACATTTCTTTGAATTCTAATGATCCTGACTTGACAAACGACGATGATTTTAGTATGAGTCTGAGGGACAGTGAAGTTAATAACAGTATGATTGATATCGGATCATCTGAATACCATTCAAGCTCTTGATTACGTTTACATGTACATTCATTCCAAGTATATATTATGATCCGTAATAAACTGTATTAAATAACTATTATCTTTTTATATTATTTATGACGTGTAATTGGTTCAAGGCAAAGCCTCTTCTTCTAATGGGTTATACGCATTCTTGGATAGCAAACGGTTCAGTTCTTGTTTGATGAATGGGATCATATTCTGATCCACAAGTAAATTTCTATCGTCTAGCTCCTCTATGATGACATGTCTGTGCTCTGCATCTATTTTAACTATCAACGCTGCAATTGATGGATCGCTAGTTCATTGATTTACATTAATAGTTGGGTTAGTTATATTGCCAGTATTAAATCACATTGTCCAAAATAATACTTACCACTTCACTAATGTACCCTTGACTGCTCTGGCCATTATTGAGCCACTTACAGTTGTTGGATTCTTTACAAGCGTATATAATTCGAACAATCACACAAAAAGATGAAAGAGTTACTTTAGTAGGTGGTTGATATTTTTTTGCTGCAGGCAAACTATCATGCTCGGCTTCAAATTGCGGGACGACTGAATACGGTCTTAAATTGCGGGAGAAATGAGTATCTATGATCATGTTTACTTAGTATATTATGTTTAAACTGGGAGGGATAATACGCATATAGACAAACCTAGAATGTCTAGCGTACACTCTTTGGAGGATGACTCCATTCAGTTGGATAATAACGAATATACGGATGAGATAATTGACACGACCTTTGATGAAGCCGACGATAAAAGCGAAAACAATGAAAACTACAATAATGAAGAGTCCGTTTTAAAGATGTCTGACTCGACACATTCAACAGATACAATTGATGCATTATGGGAAAGTCAAGAACCAGGGAGAGAAAAGGGGGAAAGGCTTAAACATAAAATATCCAGGAGAAAACTTGTGGATATAAAATCCGATTCAAAAACTCAAATTGAAAGCATTTCAGCTGAAGATGATACAAGGACAATAGATACTGCCACAGATTCCTCTACATATGATGGAAATGAAGATAATTACGAGGAGTATGAAGATGAAGAAGACGATGACGAGCCACCTAGGTTGAAATATACACGGATGTCTCAATTACCTGCACGCTTCTTCAACAAAGATCCTGTATCTGCATGTTACTTTTATGATGATTTATTCTTCTTTGCTACACATTCAGGGTTCATACATGTCTGCAAAGAAGATTTTACTCCTGTACGTACATTGAAAGCACATAGGTCTTCAGTGTTATCACTCCATTCTGATGGGGAATATTTTGCATCGGGATCAATTGATGGTACAGTTGTTATTGGTTCAATTGTTAATGAAAATGAAGTTACTGCGTATGATTTCAAGAGATCTATACATGCAGTAGCATTAGACAGAAAGTACACTAATACTAAAGCATTTTTCTCTGGTGGTGCTAATGGAGAGCTTATACATACTAGCAAAGGGTGGTTAGGTCAAAGACAGGATACTACATTTGATGTAAACAATGGACCAATAACAATGATAAAAGTAATCGATAATATAGTGATATGGACAAATAATGATGGTATTAAAATAGGTCACATACCAAGTGCTACATTGTTACACCATGAACATATACCCAAAAACTTTCCACCTCCAGAAATGTATTGGCCTAGATTTAGTCAGGAAAGTTCTTCAGGCTTTATAATTGGTTGGGTTAACAATATATGGATATTTCAACTTAATGCAGATGATCGTGACTCAGCTTCCAAAGCCTCAGGGTCAAACCAATTTACACATATATTGTCATCGGCTTCATCCACATTTAAAGGACTCCCAGAGAAGAAAGTTACACTGAAGAATCATATGGAATTACAAGATACTTTAATAGCTGGTCTGTCCGAACTTGAAGAAGACTTCATTATACTAAATTTTATACCTCCTGTTAGGAAGCCAAAAGGCGGGTATAATATAACAGCACCGGAACTCAAGATTATAAACAAGTTGACTTTAAATGATTTGTCTGTAGATGAAGTAGGTTTGAATAACGCTTTTACACTGGGATTAAATGATTATCAGCTTTATCAGCATCATTTTTTATCCAGTGGTGACACAAAGTGGTTTTTAGTATCTCCAAATGATGCAGTCATTATTGAAGAATTCAATCAGCATGACCAATTAACCTGGTATGTCGCAAAGGCTAAATACGTAACAGCTTGGTTTATGAGTGAACAATTTTTGGATAAAATTGAAAGATTGAATATTGGGTTGAGACAAGTAAATGATTATGTTTCTAATGACAAGTGGGATGAGGCTTCCAGTTTTCTTGATTGTGTGTTAAAATTAGATATACATACTGATTATGAGTCGTCTTATGTTGAACGTATTATACATGAGTGGAACACCTGGATGTCTATGTTTGCTGATTGTGATAAATATGACTTTTTAGTAGACTATATTCCATCTCATTGCTTGCCTAATGATTCAGGTGAAAATATATCAAGCGAGTTGTATAACAGATTTTTATTGCATTATCTTTCGGAAGGTAGCAGGAACGTGGAAAAATTCATTGAGTTGGTTTACAAATGGGAACACAGTTTGTTCGACTGCGAAGAAATTTATACGTTGGTAGAGGGCGAATTGCGTGATTACGATGAAAGACATAGTAAAACAGCAGGAAACACAGAGGATACGGTCAAAATGGAAAGATCTTTGTATGTTGATTTATCATTGGAATTTGATCTTCCAGGTAACTGTGTCCCTCACTTGATTAAATTAAATGACAATGCAATTATACGGTTTTTGGATGAACATCATTTGATTCCACAGTTTCTTGATAAAATACCAGAAATCATTCGTATCGATTTAGGGGATTGTATACCATCCGAGACGTCAATTGATAAGCTAAAAGAAAGACTGGAGACAGACTTACACATCCTAGTTGAGAACAGCCATGAGATATTGCCTAAGAAATTTTTAGACATATTTGAAAAGCATGATTTAAGCATAATCAGCTTTTTGTATATGGAACAACTATCCGCAGTTGACAAGTTGTTAACCAAAGATTTTGAGGATGATATGATTAGACTTTATGCCTCATATAATAGGGCTAATTTGCTTATGTTTCTTTCTCGTCATAACAACTACAATATTGAAAAAGCGATCAAAATATGCGAAGAGAAAGAATGTATTTCGGAATTAGTGTATTTGTTGAGCAAAGTAGGTCAAAATAAGAATGCATTGATATTGATAGTTGATAAATTGAAAGACTCTGAAAGGGCAATCAATTTTGTGCATTCTGTTAATGATAAGGAATTATGGGATTTCTTATTGGATTACTCTATGGATAGACCTGACTTTGTGAAAGCTTTGATGGTGACTGCTGCAGAATCGAGTGATCCCATACCGATTGTGGTTCGTATTCCCTATGGGCTTGAGATTGACGGGTTACGTACGGCTCTGATCAAGATCACTTCAAATGTGGAGATGGATAAATTCATTCACCAGTTAATTTTAAAGATTATAGTGAATGAAGAGACAATAACCTCGGATGAATATAGGGCCTTGAGGGCCAGGGGATACGTACTTGAGCCCCAGGACCATGTAAAAATGCAAGAAGAGACCATCATTAAGCTTGTGGATGATTCTAAGGGCTTAATTACGGAGAAGGAAATGATCGGTATTGGTAATGAATGGAAGGGGTCTGCTACTACACACTCTGAAAAGATCACGCACTTGACGTACATCAAAAGAATGCTATTGTCCGTGCAAAGTCATCTCTCCGGTAGAAATTAACTAGCCGTAAGTAAATGTACATATATATATATATATACATATAGCAACAACCACAGCCACAATAATATGCAGGAATTATACCGAACTTGTTCTCCTATATATTTATATAAGCCGTCGGAGATATGACTAACAAAACGCGGCTGTGTTTCTTCTGTGCATTGTCTCATGCACGCGGGAGTCATTATCGTCTTTGCCTTGTTTGTGATTTTGCGTTTGAATTGGGGTTTGATCTTGTCCATTTGCGTATCCTAGAGGGACGTGGTAATGGGTATTTAAACTGCAGACGGTCCTGTTTGCTCTCAATTGAAGTGCTTGAATACTATACGTCAAACGGAATTGTAACAGATCAAGCAGTTTGCAATCGAATAATATAATACTTAGAGATGTCTAAACGAGTAGCTTCGTCTCCACTAAGTCTTTTGGAAGTAGCAGAGAAATACAGATCAACAAGTCCAAAAAGACAGCATTATTCAAACAAGCAAAATGAACAAAAGCCCAGATTTTTAAAAGATTTTGAGCTGACGCAAGTCGATAGCAGCTCTGCCTTTGGATTCGCCAGCCCTGCTGGTAACATTTCCAAAGCCATAATGACAACTGAAGCTGGATGTGGTCCTTCTAATCAAAATACTTATATTGGTCAACAGCAGCAAGAAACAGAATTCAGGCAAAAAGATAATCTAACTGGTGATAAGACCATTGCAGTGAAAAACTGTAATAATGGTCAGAGTGAGTTGCAAGATATAGGAGATAATCAGTATGATTTCCGCTTTGGGAAGAGAAAGCTGATGGCAAGTGTATACAAGAAAGCGGCTAACATATTCAACAATAGATCAAACGAAGTATTGGTCACAGACGAAAATGATTCTGGGCAGATAAATAAGCCAGCATCTTATTCTAACTCACCTTATGCGGTTGCTCCTACTTCAGATTCTGCAATACATGATTTGTTAGATGCATATGGCGAAGATTGCAATGACTCAGAAATGAACTCTCGTGGTCGAACAATGACCAGAGAATCTTCCTCTAGAGACAGAAGTATGTATTGAGTGTTTTCGTTTATGGTATTAGCAATAATTAACGTATGTCATACTAACTTTGTTCAAAAAAACAAAACAATATTATTTAGGAATTAAATCACCAAGCGATCTACCTGGCTTCAAAAATCTAGAAGATAATTTACTGAAAGATTTAGAGGCATGTAAACCTCATGAGCGTACTTATTACAACTATTCATATTCTATTGTATTAGTGTGATCACATTCATATATTTTGTTTTGGCCATATAGCTTTACTAACTCAGATCTTCTTAAATAAGTTCCTCACTTCTCACCTCTCAAATTTGATAACTCTGCAACTTTGTTCCATGATGCAGTCAATTCAATTGACTCTCAAGCCGTATTTACAGATGCATCTGATGAAAACAATAGAACTAAACATAACTCGCCTTCTCTTAACGGTAGCATTACTTTATCTGCAACCCACATTATTCCAAATACAACTTACTTAAGAGAGCATTTTGTTGAGACTGACAATAGAATTTTAGAAAGAAGGGAGTCCACAAAGTTTGCTAACCTTAGAGAAGGTCTTTCCAAAATGAAAGATACATTCAGATCAACTTATCACTTGGTTACCAACTATTCAAACACCATGTCAAGATTTAACACAATTAGAAGACATCTAAAGCAGGAAGATACTGCCATACAAGGTAGCAAAAGACCCAGTGTAGAGCAAGATATGCATAATGTTGTAAAAGAAACTCAAGAGGAATGTACAACAGCAACACTGTCTAGGCAAAATGGCAGAGATACTGTGCTTATAAAACACAAAAGAGGGGAGGTTAAAAGAGTGGATGAAATTGCTGGTAGAATTTTACTTCTTGAAAATGAGCCAACTTCGGCTATGATGTTTCCTAATGGCACTATCATGGAAGACTACTTCAAGGAAGTACTATGTTATAGAATCAGAAAGGGAAAAGTTAAAACTTTTGATGTGAATAATAGAGTCTATGTAACTATTGAGCTCAAGGATGGAGAATAAATTTCTCTTATATTTTTACTTATTTCAATGATTTTGTATATTTGTGTGTATCTTTTGATTTATATTATGTATGCATTATGCATAAATTATTTAACATGCCTGTGTATTATTCTTTTAGTATTTTTTTTTCAATACTTATTTAAGAAATGATAATAGTAAATCAGAATATGTTTCCTAGTGGATTCATTCTAGATAAAATTGAACCAGAGATGTTACCAAAAACATTTGATGCTATGTTATTCGCCTTGCCAAATTTATCGCACTTAGTGAAAGCCAATGCATTCGTCGTAGTCAATGTAATGGCAATACCGACTAGTATCAATGACAAAAATTGAAATTTCAGTATCGCAAAAATACCTAATATTATCCAAAACACTGGGGAACCATATAAAAACAGCCAAAATACTTTAGAATCAATAGGGTTAATATACCTATTTGGATCAGCTGTTTCAAATACCCAAACGGTCTGACCCAATTCGTTGGATTCATTCCACCACCTTAAACCAACAAGTAATCTACCACTTATATTTTTAACGTTCCAGAAATCACCTGCAAGAAGAAGGATAATTACAATAAAATCTAAGATGAAATTGCTTGTGAAGAGTAATCCAAACAGGTATGCCAATAATGATGTTATTCTAAAAAACAGAAAAAATAGTAATGCCACTGGGTGTGATGATTCAGAGAGACGTTGGTATAACGACATGGGTATGGATGCCTGCTGATCCGATTGTGGTAATGGTTGAGGTGTCGACTAAATTATTAAACCAAAGTTAGTAAAACAGTATTTGGCGTAATTAAATCACTGAAACTACCGAAATTAATACATACCATATTGTTACTTTTGTTTTTGAGAGTTGGATATATCAATTGAATAATATAGCAAAGTTAACTGTTCTTTTACATTATGTTTTAGTCTACTTATTAACCTTGTCTATATATTTATCCTTGATATCTAAGCTCTTTTTAAAGCAATGATAGGTGCAAGGGTTTTTTACGACCAAATGCATACTATCTATATAATTTTGTACAATTTTATAATATTTGAATGTTTAATATTGCACTATAGACAGATAGATATACAAATACTTATGTATGTTTAGTTTTATACAAGGAGAAGAAGTTAAAAGAGTGGAATTCAAAATGCTTATCAGCATTTTGAAAAGTTAAAACTACAAGTAGCCAAATCATTTAGTGTTATTTTTCCCTTGTTTATATAATTGAATTTGATGATTTGATGATTTGATCATTTGTTGGTTGATTGAAATCCTACTTGATTTTTAAGCTTAATAAAAAAACGTTGTTTGGCCACTTAAAGGAATCAATTAGTGTGGACATAAAATTTATATTAGCAGGTATATTCAATCCCCGAAAATATTAAACATCGGTGGTTGCAATAGCGGCGACTTGTTCTTCTTCAGCTTCTTGTGCCGCTTTTTCAGCAGCCTCTTGGGCAGCCTTCTGAGCAGCTTCTTCAGCGGCCTTTTCTTCGGGACTTTTGTACACTATACCCAACTCAGCAGCTCTAGCTTCGAGTCTCTTTCTCTTTGCTGCCTCGGCAGCTCTCATTCTAGACAATTCGGCTTGGATTTCATATGGCTCCTTGGGGATTTTGTTCAAGGTGTTTGGATCAGGCCAGAACCCCGGGACATTGAATTTCTTGTCAGTGTCTATACCAACGTAGTACATGATGGAAATGGGTGTGAGAAGGTACATTGTGAACTAGCACAAGTTAGTAAGAAAGTAGATTAGTTGAAGTGGTAAAACGTTGTTGAAGATATACGTACCCTAGCCAGTTCGAACTGGGATCTGTTGTACTTGAACTTAAAGAACTTCCACATGCTGACTCTAGATGTTTATCTGTCTGTCGTAGTTATTCCTCCTAGACGTGAGCTATCCACCCTCGTATAAACACATATTCTCCTTGTCAAATCACTTGAACCTCCTGTGTTTTAATATTCTCTCTCTTCTCGCTAGAACTTCTCGTTTCTCAAGACTCTCGATGCGATTACGTAAGTATGTGATTTGTAGTTTACAGAATGATTTAATACAGTTACAAATACGTTTTATTACTGTAAAAAGTCAGGTTTTATGAGCCTGTAGTGGCCGATACACAAAGCTAAAAAAATTTGTCTCAAATAGCGTTTCAATTACTTCCTCAAGATGTAGGAAGACATCAATTACAGAAGTCGATTCTTTCATTGGCCATTACAGCTCGAGTGGCTCGCATTAATTTTTTTTTTTTTTTTTTAATTTCTACTTTTTCAGGTATTTGAAAGAAGTTGATGATAGTCTCTTTGGTGCTCAAATATATAAGACCCATATTGGCGTACAATGGAAGAGCAGTTGGCGAAGAGACAAAAGACAGACTCGGCAGATTCAGATATGACTTCCAAGATTTTGAAAATTTGTACCCATTCAGGTACGTTCCACGCAGACGAATCCTTGGCTGTTTACATGCTAAGAACATTATCTAAATTCAAAGATTCAGTGCTAGTTAGATCCAGAGATCCTAAAGTCTGGGAAGAATCAGATATTGTTGTTGATGTTGGTGGACAATATGATGGTGTGAAATTTTTTGACCATCATCAAAGAGAATTCAAAGGCACTTTCAATGATGACTTTAAGACAACCTTGTCCTCAGCTGGTTTAGTCTTCAAACATTTTGGTAAGGATATTATTGCTGAGAACTTATCTTTAGACAAGACTGCCGATGCATCAGACATTGACTTCTTATACTTAAGAACATACAAGGATTTTGTTGAAGCTGTCGATGCTAATGATAATGGTATATCCAAATATGAAGAAGCCAATGAGCTCAAACCTAAATTTAACGATAGAAATTTTCAAATTTCAAGTATTGTAAGTAACTTGAATCCAAGTTGGATGGACGATGCAAGTGATGCTGATTATGACAAGGCTTTTGAAAAAGCTTCTGAAGTTATGGGTTTAGCTTTCCATAACTATTTGAATTATATCGGTAAGTCATGGTTGCCAGCAAGACAATACGTTGAAAAAGCATTTAATTCAAGAAAAGAAGTTCACCCATCAGGTCATATAATAAAACTTGAAAGATTTGTTCCTTGGAAAGAACACTTATTTAACGTTGAACATGACAATTCTGCCGCTGGTGAAATTTTATACGTTTTGTTTCCTGATTCTTCAAGTGCATGGAGAATTGCAGCTACCCCTTTAAATTCAAGTTCATTCGATAGCAGAAAGAAATTGCCAGAACCATGGAGAGGTGTAAGAGATGATGCGTTGTCTCAATTAACTGGTGTAGAAGGTTGTATTTTTATTCATGCAGCTGGTTTCATCGGTGGTACTAAGACCGAAGAAAGTGCCGTGAAATTGGCTACTATAGCTGTTGAAGACTTCTAAAATTTGATTGAATTTGCATAAATAACAAAAAAAAGAAACTTCATCAAATTATTTATTGTAAAAAAAAATTATATACATATATATTATTATTAATTATTAACAATGTATTCCAAGTTATTTAATAAGTCATCAAAATCATACCGGTCGTTGTAATACTCTTGCGCTCTTATACCAACACATTCTATTCCCAATTTCTCGATTTCATCAAGTTCAACATCGATGTTAGGTGAATCTTTAATGTAGCACAAGTGCGTTATAAATTTATTAATTGCTAAGGATGTATTAGTGGAAATATCTGTGGTTTTTTGCTTCATTATGATACTGTATTTCAAAGCATCACAAATTGCATTTAAAAAACCTAATGCAGTTAACGTATGAGTTTCTCTATCAAGGCTACCATTAAGTAACATTATTTTTTTCTTTTCTCTACCATTCTCATGTAAAATTGCATCTCCTACACCTTGTAGGATCAGCACGGGTATAACTGATGTCATTAGTGAGCCTATTGAATATATTACACAATTTGCTTCAGACAAGCAATTCACTACACGAGTTTGTGCAACGGGGTAAATTTCCTCACCATATGGAGAAATGTAAAAGATTCGCTCAATAGGAGCAGGTAGCGGTTCCGTTCCTTCTTTGTTTGAATACAATTGTGATTTTTTTAGTTCTGGATGTGTATATGATGGGATTGCAAATTCATACTCATTTTCTTCACCATCATCCTGATCTTCTTCGTCTTCGAAATCTCCTAGATCTTCTTCCATACCAATATCTTCAAAATTGGGAGTCGCCGGTCTATTAGTTTCTGTAGTACCATATATCACGTTTTGACTGTCAATTTTCTCAAATGAAGGTTGACCAAGATGTCTCTTTGTTGAATTTTGTCTACTTGCGTGATACAGATTAATGAAAGATTCTTGTGATTCCTTGGTGGTTGGTGACGCAGGTCGAGATTTGACAATTGGTGGAGGATGAATTTGAGTTCCTTTTCTAACAGACAACGAAGGAAACGTTTCAATTAGTTGGTTGATAGTCTGAGGTTTAACTTGAGGATCTGGGTTGGATGTAGGCGTTACTGAAGGGGTTGTTGCGTAAGAAGAAACGTTATTAGAGGCACTGTCTTTACGAGTCTTTGTGTTTTGTTTTGTAGGATGCGATATTTGAGATTGACCTGTAATGATGTCTCCATTTTGTAATAGCGCACTAATATGGTACGTAAAATTCGTGTTTAGACATGGTAAAACTTCTATAGTAGATCTAACTCTTGCTATTCTAAGGATTAGTTCAACTGCTGAATCTAGTGAACCACAAAATAAACGAACCCCAGTTAATAATAAATTTCCAATACTAGCTAGCTCTAACCTAAAGTTTTTTGTTGAATTTCTTGACCTTTTCAAAAGCTCAGTATGCACATGAATTAAAAAAGATCGAACAATTTCCCTTACTGGCGTATCGATATTAGCCCACAACTCGTGTGATCCATCAACTATATTCGACCACTCGAATTTTGCTTGTTGAGAATCCTTAGGAAGTCTATGTGACAACAAGTCTCTAAGTCCTTCAGACTCAGGAGGAATCAAGCGTGTAAGTCTTGATCTCAAGTCGCCAATGGCAGGACCTCCAATAACTCTTAATAGCTCTGAAGTACTTCCCCCATTGTCACTTATGGGCAAAATATAAGACAGACTACTTGACAGCTTGTCAAATGTGGGTACTAAATCATTAGTGGCTGTTCCACCGGAGATTATAGCTAACTTTAGCAATTTATCACTATTTCCCAAATGACTTTCCATGTGTCTATCTGCCCTGTATGTCCCTTGGACCTTTTGCTGTTATCTATATATCACAAATTGAATCCCTATTGTGGATTGGTCTTATCTTGCTAGCTATTTACATATTTACTAGATGGGACACCGTGGTCCTCGATCTGGATATGGATATGGAAAGATAGACGCGGCGATAATGTTGCTATGTCTCATTCCAATGTGGGTTTAATTTCAACATTTACTCATTTTGATGGGGTTGACTTGTTTCTTTACTTTGTCGAAGTTACCAGAGTTAACTCACGAACAACTAATAACAATATGGCAAGCTTAGGGAGCCCAAAGGCCGTTGTCTTCAGTGACTGGGATGGTACCATCACTTTACAAGTATGTTTTTTTAATGAGTTGCTAGATTTAAAGTTTGAAATTGACAAAATTTCAATTTTGTGATGAGAAAATACTTGATACTAACAAAAGCATGCCATTATCCATTTTGGATTTTTGGATTACACTAGGATTCAAATGATTACTTAACTGATAACTTAGGTTTTGGTTACGAGAAGAGAAAGAAGCTAAATGATTTAATGCTTGAAGAGAAGTTATCATTCAGTGAAGGATTCGATGAGATGTTGAAATCCATTCCTGTTCCATTTGATGAATGTATTGACTATTTATTGAAGCACGTTCAATTAGATCCTGGATTTAAAGAGACCTACGAGTGGTGTCACTCACAGAATATCCCTATTATTATTATTTCTTCGGGTATGAAGCCTATTATTGAAGCTTTATTGAAAAAATTAGTCAGTACTGAAGCATATAATAATATTGAGATTGTCTCTAATGATGTTAAGATTGATCCAGAAACAAAGAAATGGGAGATTGTGTATAGAGATACCACCCCTTTTGGACATGATAAATCTTTGTCTATTAAAGCATGCTTAAAAAGATTAGATCCAGGTGCAAAGCCATATTTATTTTATTGTGGTGATGGTGTCTCTGATCTTAGTGCTGGAAGAGAAACTCATTTCTTGTTTGCTAAGAGAGGCAAGGACCTTGTTACTTTCTGTAAAAGAGAAGGCATTCCATATAAGCAATTCGACGATTTCAAGCAAATCTTAGGTGACATTCAAGACGTCGTCAATGGAGTCAAAACTTTAGACGATTGTATCGAGAAAGAATAGATTGAAAAGCTATAGAGTTGTAGAATTTTATACACACAAACAAAATAAATGCAGTCTACTTTATATATTATATAAAAAAGTCAGTTTCGTGCAAGTTTTCAAGCTGCTCTTTTTTATGTGTTACCAGCGGATTTTCCCTAACAAAAGAGTAAAAGCTGACCTGAATGTAAAGATAAAGGAAAAGAAAACAAAAACAGTGACACGGTTTTAGCCTGTCTCGCCGCAAACCCTTTCTTAGCTAAGGGGTCAAAAAGTGTTGAAGCACCACAACTCACCAGCAAAACACTTCCTTTGACTGTGGATCTGAAAGAGAACACAAGTATATATGTGCATTCGTGTAGCTAGGCAAGACACAGACACTCATCGCATACACCCATCACAGTATGTGTATATGGGCACCAACCCGCCACGCCAGACGCGTCATACATAATCACAACCACAAAGCACCGTCCCGTCCCCGAGAGGACCAGCCCGAGAGTCGAGAGAGAAAGCAGAAAGGAGAAAGAGAAAAAGTTGGTGCAAGAAGGGAAAGCACGAACGAAAGAAGGAAAGAAGAAAGGAAGGCTCACCGCACCCTTTCCAGCACACTCACACAGGCTGGGCTGGGAGGCCGGCTGGGATTGCTGCTGGCTTGGCTGATGGCCATGACCTATGTAGATGCTCTCTTTGTCTTGACCATACGTATCCCTTGTAAGGCTTGTTGTAACCCTTGTAATTGTATATACCACTGTATGCAACGCGCTTTGGTTGATCTCATCTTATACCACTCTGTACCCTTCTCTCTCAAATACGGTGATCATCACTGAGTGAGTGAAATAGTTACACTATCGCTTCCCGACGAACATTCATAACCAACGCATACACACGTTGGCTGATAAATCCTTGATTGAACGTTGGCTTTTTATCTGTCTGTGATAATCTTAACTACGTTGTTGATTTGTTTGGTAGTTAACTGACTGAAAAATATATCATATTAGTGCAAGCGTCGTATGCTGATTGATTGTCCACTGTGGTTTCTTGGTTTGTATCAATAGCACAAAAATGTCTTTCGATCCTGTTCACGATAGCGTGATTAGGAACAAGAACGAGTCATCTTCACCCTCTTTAACTCCAATAAACTCAGCACCAGTAGATCATACCACCACGCATAAACCCACTGATATTTCGTCTCTCTTGTCACCAACTAAGGAAAGTGGATTTTCACCCCTAGGTAGATCTCATAAAGCTGATATCTCAAGTCTCCTTTCCAATGACAATGATGAGCCAGTCAATTCCACTATTAGCACTCCAAATAAACAGCATAATGCTTTGAGTCTTAAAGATATGGTCAATAATGATGATGATACAGAAACCGATATCAATGAGTCTACTATAAATAACACCACATTTGAAGATATCACTACTCAAGACGTAAATGGAACAAAATTAAAGAGAAAACACATCAAAAAAGATAAGAGTTCCTTGATACTTGAAGCTATGGAAAGTTTCCGTGGTTCAAATAAGAAAGATGAAAAGGAAAAACACTACCTTACTTTGTTAATCAATTCACGTTCAAGACATTTAAAAAAA
Organism: Wenyingozyma nanaspora; assembly: GCA_030557475.1. NCBI lineage: Eukaryota > Fungi > Ascomycota > Pichiomycetes > Pichiales > Pichiaceae > Wenyingozyma > Wenyingozyma nanaspora. The sequence continues at coordinate 347,002 of JAKTPF010000008.1, read as the reverse complement.
ACTGATGGGGAACCATATTGGAGGAAGGAGATTCAATTTGAATTTCTAATGAATTTGTTCCTTAATAGGAAAAGAGTTTTCAAGAATCCTTTTATTAATGAACCAAACTACTCGTTCCCTGATTATTTCAGGATAATAATAGATGAGGATGGTAATGAGCAAGAAGTTGATGGATCTTATGTGAATTTTTTTGAGTTATACGTGTTAACATTACTCAAATCAAGCAAACTGTCCAAGATATTAAAAGGTAGACTCATGTTGGACGCTAACTACGCTTTAAATTTCTCCATTGCTTGTATATTGGTAAATATAGGGAGATTAAATACCACAGTTAATTTTGACTACGAAATGAAATCTCAATTTAGAACATATCACTCAATTCCCTCTTTACAAGTCGGCAATCACAGGGATAAAATTGAGAAATACTATAAGTTGAAAGAAGGGTCGCTTATGAATTATGCCGATACTAAACCAAATAAAGAAGATACTGTAAGTGCATCTGAAGATGCTGAAATTTTTGAAGCAGGTGATCCTACGATTGCAGAGAATGAACTCTCAAATTCAACAACCAGTGGAAGTAAGCAATTGTCAAAAAAGTACAATAGTGGGTATACAGTTTCTACTGTAAAGCAGCTTCAAGATACCCCAAGATTAAAATCCATACTGAAATCCATAAATGATTCCGATAATGAACAACCTAAGACATTTAAAGAATTTATGAGTGGAATAGAAGAAGGAAGTTTGAATTTGAATATAGTTTCTTTAATCTTTTTGTTCATAGTCTATGAATTTGATTTTGGTAAACTATTATTTGCCGATCCTGATGCTGATATAACATTTGATAATAATAACAACACAATTGACCATCTTGAGAATGAATTGGATGATAACCTTGGTTCCAAAACACCTAAATCTTCAGGATCATTGTTTAATGATATATGGCTACGTATATTGATTCATCCAAAAGCCAAAGTTGATAGATTTTTATGGCTTGTTTATTTCACTCAAGAGACAAAATTAGATCTACAAAAAATATTGGATAATCCTTTTAACAATCCGGACTCTAAAGTCACACTCGCTGACTTACAAGATTCTATCAAAGGATCTAATATAACAGATGAAATTGTTAACGATAATGAAAGCTTGAAATTAAATTTGCGTGCTTTGTTACCGGATTTTAAGTACGTTGATCACGTAAAGAAGCATTCTACCGATTCAACAGAATCGGAGCAGATTGACATTGACACCCCTGAAGAAGTCAAATTTGGTGAGGAAATGAAAACTAATAGAATCAATTACTTAATGGGCGAGTATTACAAGGATGGAAACTCAAGTGGAGTTGGTGCTCCAGTTCCTGATCCTGATTTATCAACTACCAGTTTGGCGCCCAGCGTAGCAAGTACTACAGGTAAGCAAGCTGGCACTAAGGGCAAGAAAAAGAAGACCAAAAAGCAAAAAGATGACAAAACTCCTCTAGACACGAATCACATAAAGAGTGAAAGTGAACCTAGTAATTTGCCCGGCTATAAAACGTTGAAAAAACGTAAAGCGGATCCTGATGATGATCCTGATTTCTTGCCACCGGGGCGTAAGTTATCTAATAGCAATGTTGATTCAGAGATGCTTGATACAATACTTAAAAAAAGAAAAGCCAAAAAGCCCTCATTGTCATCTAATTCACAAACTATGAAAGTTACTCCTTTGACTTCAAAATCTTTATCTATGTTGCTTAATAACGACCTAAAGAACTCCACATCAAAAATTGCAATTACCAAAAAAAGCAAAAATAAATTACTAGCCGTGTTTATTAAAGAGTATCTAATGTTGAAAACAAACAAATATAGACTTAAAAGATTCTCATTTGGTCATGTTGATTACTTTTTTAAAAACGGTAATTTGAGACTAGGTAAAGATTTAATGCTTTTACAGAATTTCGAGATCCCAGAGTATAACAAATACAATAAGAATTACGTCCCTAATATCTTTTCCAGAAGAAGCGATTCCAAGCATGCAATAAATAATAATGTATCGACAAATGGTTCTGATATGGCATCAAATGATTCAAATGAAGGAAAGGAAATTTTATTGACTAAAGCGGATTTACCTCATTTGAACTCCAAATTTGAGGATTTTGGTGAGTTTAAAATCAACATGTACAAAACTTTCACAAAAGTAAACAATCTTTTATATAAAATGCTGGATGAAGATTTACGTAAGCAACAAGTTGGTAATGGTCATGTTGAAGCTTCTGAGCAACAAAAAGTTGCTAATGGTGATGGTGATATTTCCATGACAGATTATAACCTTAAAAATGGCTCAAGTATCACTGAAAACGAAAGTGTTGCCAACGATAAAGCGACTAAACTAAAACGACCATCCATTGGCTCGTATAAGCTAAACCATTCATCATTTGTCGATGACTTGTTTAGTCAAGTTGAGTAGCCTTTCTTGTTGTACATACAAAATAAGAATAAAAGTTACATTTATTTTATTGATTTTAAGTCTATTTTTGTGCGATTTTTTTAGCTTATTTATCTAATATTACAATTTATACCATATACTTCTATACCTTATTTTCTGTATGTTAACTAAGTAGCTCAATACTCTCGACTGAGTTCCCTCTGATAACACAATTACCGAGCTTGATAACTTCGAAGTTGTTCTTCCCTTTACTTTCTTTCCCGCTTTTCTTCACCTTTTCCACACTTTCGTCTAGAGTCAAATTCAAAAACAAATCATAACCAATCAGTATACCTTCTACTTCCCTTGATCCATTTAACGATAAGCTAATTTTCTTTCCTACGTATTTCTTGAGTTCTGGAGTTGATACCATTTTGATTATTGTCTTGATCTCTTTGCAATATAACGTTGGGTTGTTTCTTCAAATTAATAAATGGCAAGTGTACAACTATAGAGTAATCTTATAAAGTACCCTTGAGTGAAAGTGCTATTCATATACCTCTAGTCTCATTAAACAGACATATGGTTGTGCATAGACATTTCTTTGAAAGTCCATCACTTCTTGCTTATTTATTCACTGGGTTAGAATTTTCATATAGGGAAAACTTGCAACATCTCTACACCGATTTGGTTTGGCGTTTTAACAAGGGTAGATAGAAATGCTGGAGCAGAGATCAAATCGCGTTATTTAGTAAGCCTGTAATAACTGTCTGTATAGAGAATTGTGCGTTGAAAGACAACAGCAGCAGGTGGCAAGAGGTCATATTTGAAGTTTATATAAAGCCATAATGGATAGAGCTGAAGAGAAAACTGTGGCTGCTCCCGCTGAAAATCTGCAGGCTCAGGAGATGATCTACGAGGAATACAAGAATAGGTTGACTGATGAACATACTAACCTCAATGAAGCACAAGGAAAGCAGAAACTTCAAGAGCTTAAAACTATGAAAGAAGAGTTGCTAGAGAAACTACTGACGTTGCAACGTGAACTTGCTGCTGCTGATGATCATATTGTTGATGAAAGTGTGCCTAAGTTTCTAGGGAGGAAAGGAAGAGGTAAAGCTAAAAGTAAATCAAAGGATGATTCTGGATCAGATGTTGCTCCGGAAAAGGATAAAGAGAACGTTAATCCTGAAGGCAAAGCTTCAAGAGGACCATATAAGAAAAAAGCAACGTTTGATGAGTATTTGAAAACCACAGAGATACTACAGAAACATGGTACATTACCTTCATCACAAGATTGGGACAAGAGATTGGAATTGTTGAAAATGTTTTATCCTAATATGACAATTGAGAATGTGTCAAGAGAAAAAATTGAGAGGCATGAACCATTATTCATTGATAACGATGACGAGACGGCAAATGTAGCCGCTCCTACTATTATTGAAACAGAGCGATTAAAGTTTGATATAGTGTTTCCTAAGTTTTTCAAGTTTCAAGTCACTCTGAGCATTGAAAAGCAAAATGAAAAAATTGCTAACCTCATGATTACTCTTTTTGAAGGCACTTCATATGAGGTCAACCAAATCAAAAAACTTATAGAATTTTGTGAAGATAGAAACGATATTTCATTGTTTATTTACGCTATTCACTCATACGTCTCTCTTTGGAAGAGTAGACTAAACACATTTAGTGTGTTGTATAATAACTACATTGCTTATTTGGATATCAATGGGGAAACAAAGTCACCAAAGGGAAAATCGATGAATTCAATGCAACAAAAACTTTTGGCGTTCACTAAATTCAAAAATGAAACAAGTCTGAGACTTTCTAAGGTGAAGAGTGTAGCCATACATAATGAAACACAGTACGACGCAGACGAAAGAACGGAAGAGGATGAACAAGAAACAGCTTTTCATACAGAAGTTGAAGAGCAATTACATATTCTTGTAATCACTTGGAAACTTAATTGGAAATTAGACGAAGGAGACCAAACTGGAGAATGCTTCAGTTTCATTGACGTTACTCTGGTCAAGAAAAATCCCACTGGTTTGGAAACCATTTCTATTGATAACTTGAGTGATACATTGAATGGTTTAGTGATCACAGATGGTGTCTCTGCTGCTTTTACGGAACTAATAGATAGTGTTCTAATTGCTCACTAAAAATCCCTAAATGATTGATGTATTTGCTATTTATATTTTATATTTATTCTGTATATTATTATTTTTTCAAAAGTTTACCAACTCATTCACTAGTATAGTATTGTTGGTTGAATACTTTTGCTACATTTATTTCTTGAATATATTATTTTGGTTTTGTATTAAAATCTAAAATCCATTTCCACACCTGCTCTACGAAGACCGCATTTCTCATAAAAACCTACGTTTGCCTCATCACAATCTAATATCACTTTATAACAACCCTCTTGCTCTCCTAACCTCAATAAATGTCTGATTAATATCTTTCCAAGATTTTTGCCTTGCTGTTCTGGGCTTACGGCTATGTCTTCAATATGGCCTACTTTACTGACTCCGTGAATTATCTTTCTTTCAACAATCAATGATCCAACGGCAACTACTCTGCCAGACGCATCTGTAATCACTCTAACTTTGTATATTTCGGGTAACTCACCCCAATATTCAATTAACTCATCAAAAGACTTAGGTTCTATTTTGCCAACGGTCGTCAAGCATGATAAAGTCTCCAAAATACCTTTTGTATGATCAGCAGATTCAACGGGCCTGATAGCGTACCCTTCCGGAAGCTCTGGAATTTCTGGTATTTTTGACATTACGCTCTATAAGATAGTCGATTGCATCCTTTGGCCAACGCACTCTTTAGTGGTGTCGCATATGGTCTTCCCAAGGATAATGCATCTTCATTTAGCTTTCTTCTCCAATATATGTGGAGTGTCTCTCTGTTTGCAAGATATAGGAATTGACGCGACGAAAGTTTTGTTTACCTTTCGCTGTTTTGGGATGTCGGTAAAATTTATTTTCAACAAAAGGACGATTACAGTAAAATCAAATGAAATTAACGTTTTATAAATACAAAAGGGAAGGGGACTATATAGAATGAAAAATTATACAAGTGATTTGTAGCACAAAGGAAACTTAAACAAGCTGTTCATTTTGGTTCAACATTATAGTGCATGCGGATACCCATTGCAGAAAGCTCTGAATCCAAATATTTCAAGACAAATGGGATAGCAACGGTAGTAGTATCACCACCGCCAATAAATTTGTTACCTTGGCCATCTTCCCAGATGTCCATCTCATCAACTTTATTTTTAACAGCAGAGATAGAAGAATCTAGTTTCTGTGAGCAACGTCTACATCTGACGGTAGCCATTGAACCAATTCTTGGGACTGATGTTTGGGTAGATAATAATGAGCCACAAGATCTACAGATTGACGTCTGCGTGTAATCTGAACAATTTAATAATCTATCTTGTAATAAGAAGGAAGTACCATGACCAATCAAAGCATCACGCTCCATTTCTCCTACACGAATACCACCAGATCTCTTTCTACCTTTAACAGGTTGCATAGTAAGACTGTTGACAGGACCCGTAGATCTGACTTGGAACTTATCGTTAACCATATGACGTAAACGCTGATAGTAAACCAAACCAATGTAAATATCAGCACGTAACTCTTCACCGGTAACACCCGAGTACATGGGTTCATTACCGTGGTAATTGTAACCAGCGGCTTTTAATTGTTCACCAAAGAAATCAGCAGGTGTGTCACTTTCGCTGAACTTCCATGGAGTAGAATCTTGAGCAATACCGTGCAAAGCACCTGCTTTACCAGCTAAAGACTCAACAAACATACCAATTGTCATACGGGATGGAAAAGCGTGAGGATTAATAATAACATCGGGTTGCATACCGGTCTCTGTGAATGGCATATCAATTTGAGGCCATTTTCTGGAACAAACACCTTTTTGACCATGTCTTGAGGAGAACTTGTCACCGATTAGTGGAGCTCTTGTAATTCTATATTTTATGGTCAAGTTTTGGAATTCAGTGGTACCATTATCATCACCAAGAAGTTTGACCTCTTCGATATAAGCAGGTTCTGAACTATGGTAAGTTTTGACCTTAGTTTTACCTAAAGTTTCATCGTAATAGGCGACAATTGGATCACCTTCTTCAACGTGAACACCAACTATTGGTAACCCATCATCGTCCAATTTCTCTTTCCAAGAAGCAGGCCATTCGTCATCACCAAAACCAAAATGCTGTGTTATTGGATCACCACGTCTTCTACTCATACTCAAATCAACTTTTTCAACTTTGTAAACTGTACCGTATCCGAAACCTCTTTCATCCGCACTTTTATTAATGATCATCGCATCATCCATATCATAACCGGTATAAGAAATAACAGCAACAACTGCGTTGGTACCATTAGGGAAATTATCCATACCATAATCATCGTATAAGTTGGCCTTCACAATTGGTGTTTGACCACTTTGTAATCTATACAACTTATTATCACTTCTATGCACTAAAGCAACACCGGGAGTACCCATTGTCTGCTTACCCATTTGACATTGATACATATTTCTTGGAGATTGGTTAAAATCTGAGAATGGAGTTAAATTAGCCAAAATGGATAGAATATTTGTGGGAGCAAATTCAACATGCGAGTGAATACCTTTTTCAATTTCACTTGGTATAACTGCGATATTCATGTAAACTTGTTCGAAAGGACTTAAAATATCTTGTTTATCCAAAGGCAAATACTTGACAGGCCTAATCATTCTCGAGTGACCTGCAAAAAGGTATAAACCTGGGTATTGACCATGAGAAGAAGGTGGTACATAACCAATTTCAAGATCAAGAGGTAAACCATGACCACCTTGAACTTTCCAGTACCTTAAAGTGTCTGCAATGGTTCTACCTTGAGCGTGAGAAACCCAACCAATAATCTTACCATCCAATTGGACACAACAAACGTTGGGACCTGCTGCACTGACAGCAGTATGAGTTGGCGAGACACCAAGCTTAAATAATGCAGATGGAACTTGTGAAACATCAGATGCAGATGTCGTGATTTGACATTTATGAGCTAAATGGTTCAGCAAACCACAAGGAGAACCATCAGGAGTATGAACAGGACACAAGAAACCCCAAGATTCAGGTAGTAACTTACGAACAGCGGTAGTCTTCAATTGAGCAAAGAAAGAACCTCTATGCACCATACGGAAATGTGAAATAAATCTATGAAAATTAATCTTTTCGGCAACGACGGTATACCCACTGACTTGTTGTAAATCTAACCCAGACTGAGAAACTAAATTACCAGTTGATAAAAAGTATTGAAGTTTTTGACCGATATTTTCATTGACTCGTAAAAGGACTCTGGACATATATTTTCTTTCATTGAAGTTTACTGCAACACCTCTATTCACATCTGACTGAATTTGAGCCTTGATACTTTGTAAATATTCATCAACTTTTTCTTTAATGATCATACCATAAAGGAAACCCCCGAGTAAAATTTCTTGATGTTGAGTAGCATCTGGATTATCTGGAGAACAATCACCTGCAACTAATGAGTACAGTTTTCTGATCATGAACAGTAGCATTCTAAATTTGTCGGCATTATCAGGTAAGTGAACCAAAACAATTCTCTTAATGACTTCTTTACCAACATCAACGTCGGAAACATCTGGAGTGGCTCCAAACACAACTCTGAATTTATCTCCTAAATACGCTAGGGTTTCTTGCTGTGAGTATAAGTTGTAGTTTTTGTAAGTTCTTAACAAAAGTTCTAAACGATCTGTCAAAAATGAGTTTTCAATATCAGCGCCAACGATACCATCAAAAATCTCTCTATCATTGGTTTCAATCAAGGCCTTTAGAATCATCATAACAGGAACTAAATATTCATTCTTTCTCCAAGAGAATCTAAAAGTTACATTACCATCATTTAAGTAATGTAGAACATTTGTCTGAGAAGTTTGATCAGGTCTGACACCTCTTAATTGGACACCATAAGATGAGTATGAAGCACCACGATTGGCAAACGATGGACGAATGATGGCCATTGGATGATTTCTTCTTTGAACAATCAACATACGGATTAACTTTTCAATACCATTGACAATGAAATAACCACCTAATTCATCTGATTCCTCACGATGTTGCACAAGCTCATATGGCGATAATTTTTCTAAGTGGCATCTGTTTGATGAAACCATAATTGGAATGGAACCACCATCTCTAACTTCACTGATTTCTTCACCTCCATTGACAGACCAACTAAGTTTCATCATAAGACGACCACGATAGCTTGTCATTCTTTCTCTACATTCATATGGCAAGGTATTTCTGTTTAAGGATAATCTATCATTCGATGGTACGGATGGTTTGGCAATCTCAATTGAGTCAACTCGAATACTAAGCTTATTTCCAAGACGATCTGGGTCATTTGAATCAAAAATAGTTTTAGCTCCAATATCTTTGACACCTAAGTTCAACAAACCACCATCTGGTCCTTCTGTAAGAGCGTTGAAAGATCCAATATGTGGTTTAACTGCATCTTGGAGTAAAGGAAAAGCAGATTTATCTTTTGGGGGGTTTTTGAAACGCTGTTCCCTTTCCAACGTTCTAAAGTCTGCCTTAGTCATTAATATGAACGTGCTAACTGCAGATACCTTTTCCCTATTGTTTTACTATCCTTCCAGCCAATTGTGATAAAATTGACGCTCAAATCAACTGATATAGATATCCTCTCCTCTAACAATAATTACTACTAAAAAAGAAAAAAATTTCATAAGATAAAAATTTTTTGAAATGCATGAGAGCAGAGTTACCCGCAGGCCATAGTTAAGGGCGACTAATAACGTGGTAATTGTTTTTAATATACATGTATTGCTCAAATGATGGTCATAAGTACACTTCCATTGCATCATCAAACAACTATAAATTGAATTAAAACAGATGTATAATGCCAACCATTATAATTATAATCCCTAAAGCAACATTGGCAGTTTTAACTCAATGTAAAAATAAGTTTTTGTTACAAAATATACAAAAATTTAAATTTCTTTCCAAATTAATATTGTTTATAAATTTGTAAAAGTCTTTGTTTTTGGCTTTTTTTTGGCTAATGGACAAAGATTACTTTGATATATATACTTTGGAATAAACCAGTAAACATTTTAATGTTCAAGAAATTAGCAAACAAAAGTCAAATTCATTTATAGTCAAAATCTGTATCATAAACACTTTTAAGGCGGTGCAAAGATTTAAAATTTATTTGTGACCTGCATTAAAGACAAGAAAGAGAAGTAGACAACTAATACTACGACATTGTCCTTTGAAAGAGGCCCTGTCGTTGCATGCAAGTAAAGAAAGTATAGACAATAATCCTAGAAATATGGCTAATTCAAAATACGAATATGTTAAGTTGTTTGAAAAAGAAACTACATTGCTTCCGGAAACCAGTATCGTGATCAGAATTGATGGTAGAGGATTTCATAAGCTATCAGCCAAGTACAACTTTGATAAACCAAACGATATACGAGCACTGCATTTGATGAATGCTGCTGCCTCTGACTTGATGAAGGCTATTCCTGACATACTTTTGGCTTACGGTGATTCAGACGAGTTTTCCTTCCTGCTGAGAAAGAATAGCGACTTGTTCGAAAGACGTGAATTCAAGCTAATTACTACTTTTGCATCTACATTTACAGCTTTTTATATACACCGTTGGAGTGAGTTTTTCAATAACGGCGACAAGGATAAATTAGATATTGAAAGATTGCCCACATTTGACGCCAGAGCGGTCATGTATCCTAATGCTCATAATGTGCGAGACTACTTTGCTTGGAGACAGGTGGATTGTCACATCAATAATTTATACAATACTACATTTTGGGCGTTGGTGCAGAAGAAGAATATGACGACGCAAGAAGCAGAGAACAAGCTTATGGGTACTGTATCAGCTGATAAAAATGAAATATTGTTCAGTGAGTGTGGCATCAACTATAATAATGAGCCAGATATATTTAAAAAAGGATCAATCTTGGTCAGAGAATTGATTGAGCTCTCACATGATACGTCACTATCTCTGTGTGAAACTACAGCAGTATCAACTGAGTTGAGTAAGAGACAAAAAGATAGATTAAGAAAAAAATTACAGAAGTCCGAGATACGTTTGTACCACTGTGACATCATAAAAGACGACTTTTGGAACGAAAGGCCGTGGTTATTTAACTAAATAAGTATTTATACTTGTAAAGTTCATTTTTAATATATCAATCAAAATTACGCAAAAAAAAAAGAAAAATGTGTCTTAAAGCAGTCGTATCTTTACAGTTTATGTGCATCTTGGAAAACATCAGCACATAGTCTTCTTTGGACTTTACCAGTTGCAGTTTTAGGTAACTCACTAACAAAATAAAACTTTTCTGGAACTTTAAACGCTGATAACCTAGAGGACACAAATTCACTAAGTTCTTCAGAGGATAGTTCTTCTCCTGGTTTTAAAACAACGGCAGCATGTACAATTTGTCCGTATTTAGCATCGTCAACACCAAAGCATACTGCTTCTGCAACTTTTTGGTTTTCCAACATAACTCCATCAATTTCATTCGGAGCAATCTTCTCACCACCACGATTGATTAACTCTTTTAATCTACCACTGATAACAATCCTCCCTTTCGAGTCAATGTATCCTTGATCACCGGTTCTGAAATATCTTTCCTTGGAGCTAAATAGAAGGCCTGAACTTCTAGTAATCTCAACAAAGTTTTCATCGTTTGCCTTTTGATTATTTAAGTATCCTGGTGTGACATTAGAACCAGAGACTGCAATTTCACCTTTTGTCCCAATAGCTACTTCATTTCCTTCATCATCGAGAATAGTCATCTTGACTCCACCCTGAGGAACACCAACTGTTCCAGGCATACGGGAGACTTTGCTGGGTAAAACGCTAGGGAGATTGTTTGAAGTCATTTGATGTGCTGCTTCAGTCATTGCGTATGCTTCTACAACCGGACAAGAAAACTTGGCTTCCAATTTAGTAAAGGTATCTGGAGCTAAGGCCGACGAACAAGACCTAATAAATCTAAACCTACCCTTGATATTATACTGAATTGGAACTTTTGTGTTGAGCATGATAAGATGTATAGTAGGAACTGCAGTATACCAATTACATGAATTCTGCATATAGTGATCGTAGAATTTGCTAGCTGAAAATTTTGGAGCAATGACTACAGTGCCTTGTGAATGTAATGTAGACAATAATGCACCAATCAGTCCATGAACATGGAATAATGGCATTACCAAATATGTGGAATCTTTAGAGCTTAAGCTATAAGTTTTAGCAATATTCGACATTGATGCAGTAATATTGGCATGAGTTAATGGAACAGCTTTTGGGCGCCCTGTGGTACCTGAGGTATGCAAAATCATAGCAATGTCATCTGGTTTTGCCTTACCAGCAAAGTGTTTTTTTCCAAAATAATTACGGAAGCCAGATGAATCAACTATTTCATTACTTGTCAAAACTGAAGGAGGGGTATATATTGAGTTGTAATAACTTTGAAAATTATTCGAAGCTTTGTCGAAATTGAATATTTCATACTGGACTAGTTTCCTAGCTGAGTCGTACCATGCCTCTATCAAAGAACAATTGTAATCTTTTGCTGATTTGACAACCTCAGAGTTATCTCCCTTATCATGCTCACCGCGGGGTACGACTATGGCCGATGCTTTCAAATCTTCCAAATAAAAGTCAAACTCTTTGGCTTTGTATTTGGGATTTAGAGGTGCAGATATATGTCCAGCTGTTGTGATTGCAAGATAAATAGCTACAAATTCCAGACCATTTGGCAAAGCAATGGCAATACTTTGTTGATTATTCGAAAAAGATTGTTTCCCATTTGAAAGATCTACATCAAAAAGTTTGTGCAAATGCACCAGCATTTTGTTGAGGTCATTGTACTCTACTTTAGGCCCACCATCTGGGATAATAATAGCTAAATTCTCCGACTGACTTAAGGAATTTTGGAAAGACATTTTGTTTTCAAAAAGGAAAACTTTTGTGGAGAAGTTGTAATAACTTTTGATCGGCTGGACCAAAAACCTTTTCTGTTCCAATAATTGATAACTGTACCGTTAATACTTTGCCAAATAATATAATTAGAAGAGTAGAATAAAGCAGAATGAACTTTTATAAAAATAGCATTTTTGTTGATTGGGTGATCATAGCATTTACCACCAGACTAGTTTGCTGCATTGATCGGCTTTTTACCGTAGTGAGAAAAGAAAACAAGTGGTTTTAGTCAAATAGGCTAATAGCCCTGGAAAGTCTATTGGTAAGCTATATAGAACAGCTATGAAATTATATATACAAGTTGATTGTTATCATGAGTAAATTGTGACAAAACTATGTCCTGTATATTTCAATACTGGACATACTGCTGTACTGCACTAGATCTGTGCGTGCATGTCTGTGCGGTATGGCTGTGATAGATGAAAATTAAAAAAGTATATTTTATTGCATGATTTGATAGTATGATTTGAAAGCTCAAGTTCCTCATTGTTGAAAAAAGCTGTTGGATCTATTGCTGGACATTAGTTTGCTGAGCTAAAAAAGCTTTATCAGCTGAAGGTTTAGGCCAGCCTGGATAGAGAATGCCTGCTTTCTTAAATAGTTTAGAGACGGTTTCAGTTGGTTGAGCACCCACTGAAATCCAGTACTTGGATCTGTCAAAGTCCAACTTTACATCTTTAACTGGTACGATACCAGCGGCAACTTGCTCTTTCGTGAGTGGCCAAGGTGTAGGTATAGGATTGTATGTTCCAATGACTTCGATAGGTAAACCATCTCTTTTAGTTCTGCTTTTTGTCACCACTATGTTGTATATGGGCTGACCCTTTCTACCCATTCTAGAGAGTCTGATTCTAACGAGACCCTTCATTGTGTGTGTTGTTCAATCGTGAAAAGCCACTCCTACTCTAATTCTGCCTCCACTTTAACAGTAATACTGTTGTGATCCCATCAACTTAAGTTAACTCCCCTTAACTCTCTGCCAATTGTGAGCTCGCTGGAAAAGTTTTAATCGACGCGGCAACGTTTCCAAGTCTGCCAATCGACGCTCGTCTCGCAATAGCCCAATGCGGCACAGGCAGTATGCACGATAAATTTTTTTTTTAATATTTTTTTGTTAGGCCTTTTATTTTCACTTATCTAAAAGTTTACAGTTAATGTTACAGTGAGTTCTTGTCACTATTACATTGATTATTCTCTACAAGTACCCACCATGAGTTCTGCAGAAGACCAGTACTTGGCACAGATTGAGCTGAACGGTAAATTAGAGAGAATAAGGGCTCAGGTCACTTCTAAGTTACCCAATCAGCAGCAGTTAGCATTAGTTTTGCAGGCTATCGATGAAAATTTAACTGAACAAGGCCAGAAACAGTCCCCCGTTGCCTACTTTATTTCCTTTCTATCCTTATTAGACCAATGCTGCGACTCTGACGATGAGATTAAAGACTCGAATTTGGCCACTCAAGCGGTTTATTTCTTGGATATCGTGGTTCCATTTACTTCAAAATCTTTATTAAAATCAAAATTCAGCGAAATCTTGACTAAGCTAGCACCAACACTTACAAGTGAATCAGCCGAAGCACCATTATTAAGATCTTCAATTGGTATTTTAGAAGCACTATTAATTAGTCAAGACAGTCAAGCCTGGATCAACTCTGATAACTACAAGATTTCTCCAAAGAGAGGTTTGATTGGTTTATTGCAAATATCGCTGGATCCTAGACCTAAAGTCAGAAAGAGAGCTCAAGAAGCAGTCAATGCAGTATTATCTAATATTCCTGCTGGTCCTTCTTTAGAGCATCCAGCTTCCCCAATATGTGGTGAATTTGTCCTGAATTCATTGATTAAGCTATTACAAGAAAGCAAGAAGTCAAAGGAATCTAATCCTTTGATCATTCATCATTTACAATTAATCACAGCTATTACAAATGCTAATTCATGGCCTATCACTCAAATATCTTCTTTGTGTGATGTTTTATTGGAAATATCCAAAACAACAGACCAGTACTTGATTTCTTCTGCATTTAATGCTTTTGAAGGATTGTTCAAATCTATGAACGATTCAGTCGACCATGATAAGTTTGTCTCAATTCTTAATGTCATGTTTGACTTGAAACCACAAGTTAATGATGCCCATTTGGCTCCTGCTTGGCTGGCCGTTATTGCCAAGGCTATTACTGCATATGCCAATAATGTCGATTCTTTGCAATGTTTTACCAAGTTCCCCGAAGTTTTCAATATTGTAGGTGAATTTTTCAATTCAGAAAATAAAAACGTATGCGTGTCAGCCTCCCAGTGTCTTATTGCTATTGTGGTAGACGCTATTGATTCTAATTTATTGTTGTTACCACCTTCTATCAAACCTGACATTTACGAACAAGTCGACGAAATCATTACAAGTATTGCTGACATTACATGTGAATTTTTAAACGTTAAATACAGACAAGCAGCCGTCGAAGTATGTGATTTGATTTCAAATATGATTACTAAACTAGGATTCAGAGCTAATCCAGATTTCGTTCAACATCTTCAGATTGTTGGCGAATGGAGATCAAATGAAAGAGATGGATTTGAATTAAATAGTGCTGCCGAGGATATCATCGCTGCTTCCATCGTCTCCATGGGTTCTGAAGTTGTTTTGAGTACATTACCTTTGAATTTAGATAAGCCTCAATTAACCGGTAGGGCTTGGTTATTACCTTTACTCAGAGACAATGTCCGTAATGATTCACTGGGTTATTATATCAACGAAATTTTACCATTGGTTTCTTTTTTTGAAAATACAATTGCTAAAAGTAAAGGTGCTTCAGCAAATACCAAGATTTTTGAGACTATCATTGATCAACTGTGGTCATTACTACCTCACTATTGTGACTTAGCAGTGGACGTTCAGGAAAGTTTTACCATTGAATTCGTTTCAAAATTGTCTACTCTTTTATACGAGAATGTTCCATTGAGGGGTACTATTTGTCATGCATTGAAACTGTTGGTTGAAAGTAATTTAGTATACAGCGATGGTGCATTATCCGATGACGTTCTCATTAAGCAACACTTTTCGGAAACCAAGTCCAAGCAAACTCTAGAATATCTGTCAAGCAAGATTGCATACAATATGGTTTTGACGTTAATGAACGTTTTCAGTGAATCATCAATGACTAACCGTGGATTTGTTGCTGAAACAATTGACACATATTTAAAGATCACATCACCAGACGATTTAACGACTATCTTCAATAAGACTTCTGAAACATTTTCCGAAGTCTTGAAAAATTTGAAACCTGAAGATATGACTAAGTCTGAACAACCAGTTGCAAAGAGTTCTGTTCCTCAGCTAGGTGTTAACTTGATGGATATGTTTGTTTATTTGGCGAAGTACTTACCTGCATCAAACCATATTCCTCTTTTCAGTATTTTCAACATAACTTTGAAAATTCAAGATGTCAACATTCAAAAAAGAGCTTACAAGATTATTACTAAGTTGATGGAGTCTGAAAGTGGTGTTGAGTCAACTATGAACTTTTTGACTGAAATTATCAAAGAATTGGTAGATACTACAGAATCAACTTTAACCGCTGCTAAACCAGCTCGACTAGGTGCTATACTACCAATTGTGGAGAATCTACCAGCCACACATTTATATTTTATTCCATCTATCATATCAGAGATTATTATATCTACCAAAAGTGTGAATGATAAATCTAGAGAATTATCATTCAATATTTTGATTGCCATGGGTAATAAGTTGATTGAGTTTGAGGGTGCTCCAATTGCCAACAGTAAAGTTCCAGGTATGGATCCATCTATGCCCGACTCTCCAGCTTCTTTACAAGAGTACTTCACCATGTGCTCTGCAGGTTTAGTGGGTGCCACTCCTCATATGGTTTCAGCCGCAATCACAGCCATATCATGCTTATTCTATGAGTTCCATACCAAGATGTCAGTTGACTTGTTAGTTGAAATCAACTCTACCGTTGAGTTGTTCTTGACTTCTAACAATCACGAAATTGTCAGATCCACTTTAGGTTTTGTTAAAGTTGCCATCTTATCTTTACCTGAAGAAATAGTTATCAAAAACCTTAAAGATCTTTTGGCTAATTTAATGCGTTGGTCTCACGAGCACAAGGGTGATTTCAAGAGTAAAGTTAGACATATTTTAGAAAGATTAGTTCGTAAGTTTGGTGCTGATTTGATTGAGCAAAAGACTCCAGAAGAAGATAGAAAACTGATTGCTAATATCAGAAAAAGAAAGGCAAGAGCTAAGAAGAGACAAGCTGAAGATTCTACTAATAATGACTCTGGTGCTGGAACTGACAAGACAGAAAAGAAATACGCATCAGCTTATGAACAAGCTCTTTTTGGTGATGAAGAACCTGATTATGATGATGAATCAGATGACGAAGAAGATGAAAGGTCTTCTGGTGCTCGAAAGGCAGCTAAACAATTTATCTCAGAATCTAATGGTGTTCCTTTAGATTTACTTGATCGTCAAACCTTACAGCATATTTCATCTTCCAAGCCAAGAAATATGAAGAGATCATTGAAAAATTCCGCTAACGAATTCAAGAGTAATAGAGATGGTAAACTTGTGTTCACAGAGGCTGAGGACGAGGATCCATTGAATAACGGCAAAAATTCAGTTGATGCATACGTTGAAGCAGTTAAACAAGGTCCTATTAGAGGTCAAAGAAACAGACTTAAGTTTAAGCGTGGTAAAAACAACGAGGATGATGATTTTGCTGACGCTAGTGATGATGATGAAAAACCTGCTAGAAGAGCACCTGTTACTGCCGGTAAGAGAGGATTTAAAAGTAATGGTATAAACAAAAATGGACATGGACGTAATTTTAAACCCAAGAGAAAGTTTTGAGTCATAAAGCCCTAGATTCTTTAATTTGTATTTTGTTTCTGTTTGTGTAGTTTTATTTCAGTTAAAAACCGTTTTTGTTCGTACAGTGGGAACAAATGATAAATAAATAAGCAAATAATTATACATAGACATATACTTATACAGCGCTAATAATACATGGATGATCCATTTCCGAACAAGTTTAGATCATTAGAAGAGGTAGTGTTTGTATGCTCGTAATAGTCAAATCCATCTTCATCAACCATATGAGCATCACCACCAAAGTGATGCTCCTCACTTCTGAATGTTTCATATCCTTCACTATCATCTTGTAATGCATCGCCATCATTCTCTTCTTCTTCTTCATCGGAGTTGAATTCTTTTTCTTCACCTCTTTGATTCTCTTTGTAGTTATTCAATGGCACTATTTCATCCTCTGGGTCGTCTTCATCTTCAGAGCTCTCATCGTCACTCTTTATATACGGGAGGTAGTCAATTAAGTTTTCAGGAGTAGGGCCGACTATTAAAAAATCATGATTAGGCTTTTTTAGTTTGGGTTGTTTCTTATCCGAAGGTATATAATCTAATAGTACAGTTCCTTGAAGTTTCAAATTTTCGTCATCCAATTGCTGTCTTAATTGGTATTTGACCCAGTCTTGATCAACGATCACGTTAGAATCATCAAGCTCCAAATCGTTACTGTCTGCTCGATCTTCATTGTTATTTTGGTGGTTGTATGATTTCTGTCCTTGCTGCTCTATAGCTGAAGTAAAATTATCCATTTTACTATTTTGAGTTTTCTTTTCTTTTGCCAGTACCATTTTCTCTTTTATAAGCTCAAAAGATGGTCTCGATATCTCTCGTGCCCTTGTAGTTGACTCACTTTGAAACCAGTCCTCAAAGTTTTCAATACCTTTGTTTGTCAATGGATTTATATCGTATATATCCAATTTTTTAGCAGGAAAAAACACACCTAGATCAACAAAGGCGTTTGCTAAATCTTGGATGGCAGGTTCTTCAAGATCATCTGTGTACCCATCTTCCCGTACCTGCTTATACTTTGTAACGGTAGCTAGAAGTAACTGAAAATGCTTCAAATAGAGGTCTGTGACTGTATCTAAAACTCTGTTATTGCATTTATCAAACCCATGGGCTTTGAGCAGCTGCGCTATTGAAATTCTCAGCAGATGGAAATTGAACCTCTGCTCCGAAGACATGTGTGTTCCTGAGTTTCTTATCAACTTCCTTGCTCTAATGGCTTTAATCCCAGAAAGTGTCCCTGCAATGAAACCTCCCACCGTTCACCACCATGTTGACCTATTATAACCAGTTCAACCCATACTAGTCTGCCATATAAAAGCTTCAGAACTCAATATGAGTAAAAATCGACGTTTATCGACGTTATACTTTCTCGATCGACGCAAGGCTAGCCCATTTGATGGACGACGTGTTTTCTCTCCTTTGCTGTGATTGAACTGGCTGTTGGTTGATATAGGTAGGTACATTGGCTATGGTATACACTAAACAGGCCAGTTGATCCTAAAGACTACAGGCCATTATATATAAATAAAGTTCTTCAGTCACATCTGCACAAAAGATATTATCACAGCAATGCCGTTCGAAGTATCGCTATACACCATAAAGGCCACCATTATATTAAACAACGACGGTAAAAGATTGTTCGCCAAATACTACAAGCCTCCACATACTACAAACCCCGAACAAGTGGATGAACTCTTGACAAACAATAAGAAGCAACTACAATTTGAATCCAATATATTCCAAAAGACTTGGAAACAGAACTCAGATGTAAGCTTGATTGACAATTGTTGCGTCGTTTACAAGGAATTTTCAGATGCAATTGTTTACATTGTTGGTGACTTAAATGAAAATGAAAATTTGTTATACAATGTTTTGCAAGGTTTACTTGGAGCCTTTGAAATTGTTTTGAAAAACTCAATCGATAAGAAATCAATAATGGATGGATATGACATGGTTATTTTGGCTGTTGATGAAGCCATTGATGATGGTATTGTGTTGGAAACAGATTCTGCTGTGATCGCTTCAAGAGTTACCAAACCTCCAACTGAAGATGTCACAAATATCAAGATTGATCTAAGTGAAAAAGGTTTATTCAATGCTTTTAACTTGGCAAGAAATAAAATTTCAGGTCGTTTACAACAAGGCTTTTAAATATAACTGGGCAATTAAGATCATCTCCACTCCAATCGACACAATAACACAAACGATGAAACATACATAAACAAAATAATATTTATATACATGGGACGTTTGTATAACTCCTTCCCATTATGGATATACTTTATAATTAATCAATTAATTAGTTCTATAAGTGAAAAATGTACTACTTAGCTATATGCTGAAACTGATTTTCTTTACTTTTTTTTGCCTTTCCCCTTTGTGTTGGTCTGTTTACCCTTGGATGGCTTTTGTTCATTTCCTCCAGGGTAAGCGACCTTCAATTTATTGGCAGTCAAGTAAAGCACTGAGTCAGTTTTATTTATTGATTCAGTTAATTCCTTAGAGTCATACCAGTCCGCTCCATCTTTCTGTAACTGTTTTGTATACTTTTTGAAATATTCCAAGGCATCACCAACAGCCTTTCCCTTTTTCAAATTACCTGGTTGAATCTTAATTTTGTAAGAACTTTTTGTTACTGAAGCCCAAGGCGAAAAGACGGATATACAATCGACAATGACATCAGTCTTATTTGGAGATTGAATAAGACCAGCAATCGATAAGTGCCAAGACTCTACTTCTGTCCCTTGAGAAGAACCTGGAACAACATGCTGCTCAGCATTATCATCGTCATCGTCAACCTCATTATTACCTGAGTTCTCTAATTCTGCGATTAGCTTTTTCAATTGATGGGCTTCCTGTTGTTTCTTGCGCAAAGCTCTGTTTACACTTGCATTCCTAGAGTCAGACTTATCGTCTGGTCCCTCTAGCTTGTCTTTATCGTTTTGCTCGGTTTGCTTCAAAGTACCCAATAGAGACATTCTCAGTCGTCTTTCTTCTTCATCTTGGGCACCGTATTTTTGCTTGATTTTCTTCAATTTGCTTTTTTTACCTCTGATCTTGGTCTGTATTTGATCATTAGGTCCCGGGGGATTTAAAGTTAGCAGCTCCACTTTTTCTTCAATGGGTTCAGGAGTCACAGATAAAGAAGAGGAATCATTATCGACTTCTTCATCAGCGGCCTCTAAAATCTCTTTTTTGTCACCATTTTCTGGGCTGCTTTCTAAATTACCTAACTTTTCCAGCATAGTCTTCAGCTCTAAAACCTTATTTTTTGAATTCTCATGACCATGAACCAAGGAGAGGCCAATTTCTTCATCTCTTTCTGCAAGTGCTCTTTTATATTTATCCGTGGTTGTCTCGTCACCAATCCATAGTAGGGAGAAACCCATCACTAGCTGACATGGCGGTAAGTATGTTTTCTCCTTGGAAACACTCAACAACCCAGCAGGTAAAATGCTACCATCAAAGTCTTTCTTTGATACGTCTTTACCTTTGACAAACCAAGGTGATGTTACCATTTTATTATCCCATGCCTTAGTAGTAGTTAAAGAATACATACCAGCTTGGAAAATAGTCGATGGTGGAATATCTTTATTTTTGTATGGATTCTTTACAATAGCCTTTAAAGCATTATCAAGATCATTGGAAACAAGAATGTCGTTATCATTGTCAAAGTGTTTATAATACAATAAGTCAATTTGTGTTGCATCACGACCGGCAATACAAAGGTAACCATCACTTGAAATAAACCAATAAAACTTTTCAAACCAGAATTTGGGACGCAATTGTTTCAGTTCATTTGGATTTTGAGACGCTTTAGCAAGTTTTTGCATATCTTGGGCAATCTTATATTCTGTATTTTTAATGGCTAAAGATGCACTTTTTTCCGTTTTCAACTGCTTTTCTTTTGCAGATTTTTTTGCGTCAAAATACCTCGTAGAGTTAGCAAATGCTGAAAGATTTAAATCAATAACCACATCAATTGTATTGTCATCCTGTTTCTTTCCTTTGTTCTTCAATTTGGGGCTCTGTGATGTAGTTTCAACTTCTTCTGATTCGAGATCAGACTCTTCATCAGTGCTTGAATCCGATTCTGATTCTGATGTTAAATACTCATCGTCCTGAAAAGGCAAACTCACAGTAATTTCATTTTTTATCAAATTTAAAGGAGTTTTAATCATCTGAGCTATTTTGTTTCCTCTACTTTGCTCCATCTTGATCAATTGCTCCATGTTCTTCCAATCCATTTTTTGGTTTATCAATGCTTTTACACTGTTCTTACATTCCTCGATTAATTCATTATACACCATGATTAACTCCGCCTTCTTTTCGTTCAGCGTTTGCAGGCTATTTAACTTTTCTATTTTGGACGATTGCTCCTGCTTCACCAATTGTAATCTCTTTTCAGCATTGAATTGTTGCTGTTGTTTCTTCAAGCTTGATTTAGAGGATTCAATTGTTGTAAAAAACTTATCTAATGTTTTATTATAACCTTTCACAGTTTCAAATCTAGTGTCTTTGCTCTTTTTGTTAATAGGTTCATAAGGATGAAACTCATCGTATAAGAATTCCAAATTAGCTGGATCATCATCGTTCTCTTGAGAACTTTTATACATATGGTTACGCTTTTCGACAATATAACCTTCCAATTGACCACATGGTACCTGCGAAAGAGTGTTGAGTTCTTGCTGAGCTGCATTTAATGCAAATACGGTATTTTCCAACGCAATGTCGTCATCCGATAGCAATAAGCAGCTCGAAGATCCGGGGGCACCAAATTGATCTAACTTGATTTTAATAAGATCTGAAGATAAGTGACTGGCATTAACAAAACACATTTTGTGAACGGAAAGAACCTTTTTAGCGTTGTTGAGGTCGCCCTTTGAATTTTGTAAAGATTGATCGTGTACCCAGTTTAACACTTGCTCTTTGGTAAATTTGTGTTCCATAAAAGCTTCTTCTTGGTCCTTTTCAAACAACGATTTTTCAAACATATTGTAAGTTTGTCCAACGGCATAACGATCATTATTCTCGTGCTCTTCAACTTGTCTAAACACCGCCAAAATCTTTTTCTCTGAATCTAAAAGAATGATATTACCAGCGCTGAAGAATTCAAGAGCAAGGTAAAAATATCCATCTCCAAACTCCATAACCACGATTCTGTCATTTCCCACTTGCTTAATACTGTTTAGTCTTCTAGTTCTCAAGTGCTTTCTAAGTTTTGTGGCAAAATTAGATGGCTGAGGTTCAGTTGGTCTTTGGAATTCTGTCAAATATAGTTTAAAACCTGACTCTAGAATCAAATTCACTTTAGAATCAGGAATGGCGAATTTGAACAAAAACGATCTGTTATTAGAAACCAAATTATAGATGTTCTGCAGTCTGTAGCCTATGACGGTGTTTCCAATCTCAGAGACCAGAAACTTAAGATCTAGGGCAGATACTCTCTGCTTCATCTTTGCTTATGTCTGAGTTCCGAATATATGCTTTCTGTCTGTGAACGAATAACGTGTGACATATATTGGAACTTTCTACGGTCAATATAGCCCGTGTAAACCCTCCCAAGTGGATTTTTCTTCCATTCTCGGACTGAAAAATCTGTCATCGGCTGCAATCAGGAGCACATCTGGATATGTTGCTTTCTCCTATTAAACAGCGTTATCTAGATTTTGAAAGATAACACACAGTACCATTGAAAAAGCGACCGCAATGCCATCTATTGATAAGGGTCTAGAGACCTTGGCTGCCGCACTCAAGAAAGAGGGATCAAATGTTGTATTCATGGTGGGTGCAGGTATCTCCACATCTTGTGGAATCCCCGACTTCCGTTCTCCAGAGACGGGATTATATTCTAATTTACAAAAACTAGATTTACCTTACGCTGAGGCTGTCTTTGACATTGATTACTTTCGTAAGAATCCGAAGGCATTTTACACTCTAGCAGGTGAATTGTATCCCGGCAAATTCAAACCGTCTCCTTTTCATCACTTTTTGAAGCTTATACAGGATAAAGGTAAACTCAAGAGAGTATTCACACAAAATATAGACACACTTGAAAGGATTGCAGGCGTTGATGATGAGTATATAGTAGAGGCACATGGTTCTTTTGCAAAGAATCACTGTATAGATTGTCATAAAGAGATGTCAATTGAAGAACTCAAAAAGCAGATGGATGCAAAAACAATCCCCAAATGTCCTAAATGTGAGGGTTATGTGAAACCTGATATTGTATTCTTTGGCGAACAATTACCTAAGAAGTTTTTTAAATGCTGGGATGATGATTTTGACGAAGGGTTTGATGTTGCCATTGTAGCTGGTACTGGATTAGCGGTTCATCCTTTCGCCTCACTTCCAGAAGAAGCGCCAAAGGAGACTTTGAGAGTCTTGATTAATAGAGAGAAGTGTGGGACCTTCGAATACTCGCCAAGAAGTAATGATGTTAATCTGATTGGATACTGCGATGAGACAATAATCAAATTGTGTGAATTATGTGGCTGGAAGAAAGATCTGGACGAGCTCATTGCCAGAAATAAAGACGAAGAAAGTAAGACGGAAGAAGAAAGAAAAGTTAAGGAGGAAGAGGCTATCAAGGGAACAGCACAAGAATCTAAACATCTTGCAAAAGAAATATATGAAGCAGAGGAAAATATCCCAGCAGAAGCCCCATTTTCTGAGGTTACAGAAACAACCAAAGACCAAGATAAAGAACGCAAAGATGATATCGAAAAACTTACTAAGCAACTTGACAAAGTGGAAATATAACCGTATCATGAATCATTATACGTACTGTAATCCATAATATACCATTTATAAAGCATCCTAACAGCCATAGCCTTTTGTGTCAAGGCTCTATTGAAATCACAAAGAAACAGCTAAAACAGTTATACAACGCGACATGTATTTTTCCCAAAGTTATATAGTGAGCTACTTACACCAACTAGAATTATATATTAGTAGTAGCTTTCTCTTCCTGCTATTTACCAATGGATTCATTTCAAAACGCCAAAGAGCTAGAAGTATAAACTCAAGATGGACTCTGGACAAAGAGCCATTTCATTGTTAATAAACACGACATCCATCAATGAATTGATTGATTTACAAAGCAATTCACCAGCAACCAATAAAAGAAGATTAATTACTGAAAAAGGCACTGCAAGAAACCAATATAGCAGACAAGAAACGACACAGCGTGAGCAAATACATTGCTTTTTGTATGAATCGCATGGTTTACAACCTGAAGTCGCTCTGTGCTTTTTGAATTCAGCTACAAGTACTGTTATTGGTACTCAGTTGGTCGATTCACAAACATACGTGAGAACTGTTCACAAAATTTCCGTTCACCTGAAGGAAAGGCTAAATGTTTATGTCCCAATATCATATACAAGACCAAAGTCTTCTACTTTAGTTAAATTAATCAACGGAAATTTTTTGGAAAGCGTTCAGATTATAGGCATTGCCGAAAAATATTTCACTGGAAAAGAAAATATAGAAACCTTTGCTAGTTATTTTGATGAACAATGGGTTAAAACAACATGTCCCGAAGTCAAAAAGAGATTATCATTATGTAAAACATTGTTTGCCACTATTAAGTACATGAAGGAAAGTGATAGCTTTGCTTTCATTCATGACAGACTGAACTTTAAGTATGAGGCACCTGATAGCACAATGTTTATGGATGTGAACACGATAAAGAGTCTTGAATTAGTGGAAAGTCAAGACTTGAACACCAAAGGTATCACGCTATTTTTGTTTTTAAACCACACATGTACCCAAATGGGGAAACGATTATTGAGGTCCAACATACTGCAACCATTAACAGACAAAGAATCCATAATGAGTCGTCATGAAGCCATCAAAGAATTGATTGATCAGCCAATTGCAGTGCAGTTAATTGAGCATGAGCTAAAAGATTTTTTTGACTTGGATAAGTTATTTCTATTTTTAACCGGAAAATTTAAGATTACTTTGAGTTCAGTTTCAGATAAGAATATTAATAACATTCTAATGCTCAAAGAGGTGTTATCCACGTGTATTAAGTTGGCCCCAGTTTTAGAGTCAATGAATGGCAAGCTTTTAGTTCAGATCATGGGCATATTAAAGCATGACAATATTGAGGCTGCACGAAGCTTGATTAATCAGTACATTAATGAAGATTGTATATGGGCAAGAAAGCCTTTGGAACTCAAGGCACAGCAGTGTAATGCTGTGAGATCGCAAACCAATGGTTTGCTAGACGTGAACAGACAGCTTTATAAAGAATTAGTGGATGAAATACTAGCCGATGTATTGAAATTAGAGCAAGAATATGAATTGGCTTTAGAAGCTAAGTATAACTCTAAGAGGGGTTTCTATATCCAAATAAAAAATTCACAGGATGAGTTACCTGAAATATTTATTAATCAAACGTGCCGAAACGGTATTATAGAGTGTACAACTTTGGACATATTAAAATTAAACATGAGATTAAGTGCTGCGTTGAATGAAGTTCTGTTAATAAGCGAACAAGTTATTGAAGAGTTGGTCACAAAACTGAAGTCTTTTTTATCGACCTTCTTTATGGTATCTGAAGCAATATCAATGCTTGATATATTGTGTTCTCTGGCATCTGTTGTGAAGCAATCTAATAAATCATACATTGCTCCTGAAGTAACTGATTCAATTTTAATAAAGCACTCGAGGCATCCATTGTTGGAAACTACCATGAAAGGCGCATTTGTTCCAAATGATATCATTTCGATGAATGACACTTCTAGAATTCAAATTATTACCGGAGTAAACATGAGTGGTAAGTCGGTTTATTTAAGACAAATTTGTTTAATCCAGATTATGGCTCAAGTGGGTGCATATGTCCCAGCTGATTTTGCCAGCATAAAATTGTATAAGTCACTTCATGCTAGAATTTCCCCAGATGCTTTGCAAGAGAATATGTCAACATTTAGCGCAGAAATGTCAGATATTTCATTCATTTTAAAAAGAGGTAATTCAGAGACATTAGTTATTATAGATGAATTATGTAGAGGAACAAGTTACAACGATGGTATTGCTTTGTCCATAGCTATTATTGAAAAGCTCATATCTTTGAAATGTACTGTTTTCATGACTACTCATTGTGTTGATATTGCTAAGGTTTTAAAAAATCAGCCTAGTGTACTAGAAGTTTTCATGAATACTGAAGTACAACAAGGCAAATTGGCAATGACTTATAAGGTTTCAGCGGGTATTAACTCAATTACTGGATATGGTATTAAATTATTGGAGAATTATAATAATTTTCCACCTGCGTTGATCGAAGATGCTAAATCAATTGCTGAACGTATTAGAATATCGAAGGATAATTCAACAGGTAATTTGACTAGCAACGCGGTGATTGGCAAACGCAAACTAATTTTGGATTTTTATACTGCATTGAAACATGTGTTGAAGTTTGCATCTGATGATAGTCTACTGGATCAGTTAAAAATTTTAGAAAGTTCATTTGTTGAAAAAATGTCGTTTTTTCAAGAAATAGAAGAGAGTACAACCCATTCTTCCTCATTGCTTTTGAACGTCAATGACGCATTTTCCAGATCGAGTGACACAGAAGTTTCCGAACAGAATGCCTTGAAAACTGTTATTCAACAACACGAACAACCAGCACCTGGTACCATGTTAGATAGTATTGCTGATTTCATTAATTTTGATTTTGCTAGCGATTGATGACAAAAAAATATAAGACAAGTTTAACGAAATATGCATTTTTAATTGAAGTGAATATATAACATGTCGTATAATACATCTCTATTTATTAAGTAAACTTTTGCTTACAATTTCCCAAACCATCCGTTGTCTTAGTACAGGCATATCAGACTGTGCAAAAGTAAGCGGTTTTTCACGAGACAAATATTCGACTGTAGTGCATGTAAAAACACCACAATCAAACCCATTCTCTTGCTTAGGTGAGACGACAGCATCATCCATTATGTACTTAAAATAGTTGGTGCCGTTGCCATCTGCTCCATAAATCCTTTGGGATTCTTGCATCATATAACCAGCTAAACTTTCAAGGACAGAGCTACCTGAACCAAATAAGGAATCGTAGTATTGAAATCTTTGCTCTTTATTGTTTATCACGGCAAGTGCCCAGTGCGACTCACGTAAATTTACAGGAACAAAAACATAATCAAGCTGTGTGACATCAACTTTAGCACGCTTTGCCCAACGGGCAACACCTTGGTATCCTCTCGATGCCAAAGTCGAATAAAAGTGAGTTGTGAACGCAAAGACTTTGGGATAAGATGGATTTTGCTCGGATTCTTTTTTTGATCTTTGTACTATCAAAGCTAAATAATAATCAATAATATTATCATTTAGCCAGCTGCCATCACGTAAAGTTCTTATGTCTCTTATTTTAATGGGGATATTGAATGCCTCAGCAACCACATTGTCAATTACAGGTGAATTAAAGTGAGCCATGACAACATCAAATTGATCTCGCTGCAATTGCGGCACCTTAACGGATCTCATGGAGATTAAAGAAATTAGCTTCTTCAATCTCTCACGCTCCTCCATAATTTTTTGATAATTGGTGTATATCTCGGTGGAGGCAAGATGTTTCTCATAATCATCGGTATCTTTCTTTACCCAATGTAGTTCGTTGAATTTCCTGTCAAAGAGTTGATTTAATCTTTTGATTACTTGTTTCGCCTTTTCATCAGAACTAGCAGAATTTTTTTTTGTATTTTGTAGAATTGTTCTTAAAGAGTCTTTCACTCTGGAAATACTTTCCGATGGCGTGGACTCTAATCGGAAAGAGCCTCTGGTCATATTTGAAGACATGTTCTTATCAGAACGAGTACCATCGTTAGTAAGAAATGACTTATACACGTGTTGCTCATTTGCTGTCTTCATAAGAGCAGCATCTGCATCTAGCTTTTCTCCAGAAGGCTGACTCGTATAAAATTGGGTACCATACTCTGTTGTAGATTTTTCCATAGGTAAGTGGTGAATACTGGCGTTGAAATTTTCTTCTTCTTTTAATAGTGAAGTCAACTTATTAAATTTTTGCTGAGAGGGTAAATGTATTACTGTAGCTTTTTGAGGCAAAGAAGGCGTATCGTCAATGGTATTGCTGTTGGTGTAAGTTGACAAATCTCCTAATACTTTTTTTGTCGACAGACTTAAAGGTGTTGAAAATCCAGCTGGGATGAGCTTGCTCAATAAGCTCTTCGATTTATCCTCTCTATTAGGATCGAGCCCAGTATCTACAGAATTCACTGGCTGTTCACCCTGGGGTTTGATGCCCTCATTATCAAACCCAATATATCCCTTCCAGTCAGGTATAGAATCAATATACTTTACTAAGATGCTAATAGCAAATTTAAGCAAAATCATCCCCCATAAAAAGCCCTTTTTCGAAAGTTCAAATCCTACTAAAAAGAGGCATTTGATAAAATTCAAAAACTCTATTTCCGGGTCTAGTTCATAATCGTTCAACGTAGTAGCACCTGGACCAGCAGAGTCAAGTTCAGTGGCGCTCAATGCATCCATATTAGCCATATATGACTGATTTTTTGATCGATTTCCAACATCACTATTACTATTGGTGTTAGCAATCACAGATGCTGAATTATTTGATGTAAATAAACGAAACAGTTTTGTTCCTGTACTCATGGACTCTTGTGTTCCAGTATTTGTGAAAAGTTTTCTTTCATCGCTATGAACTCTTAAATTGCCATACTTATTGCTCTGATTGTGAGATGGATTTACTGGTAGTGGATCTGAGTTTGAAGAGTTTTGACGTACACCTGTCGAAGTTGGTAGTTGAGGCTTTAACAAATTGGAAGAAGGCAAAAAGCTCGGAAAGTTTCCTTTGGCAAATGACTGGTTTGTGATGGATGTAGAAGTCGAAGGGAATCTACTGTTGCCAAACAACGACGAAGCATTTGTATTGAGGCCATTATTCAAGCTAAATTGTCTTGACTGACTGTTGGAAGAAGTTCTTCTCCATAGTCCTCCTGGATGAGTTGAAGAAGGATTCAGGTTATAGTCTTTCTTATACAAATGATACTGACTTGGATTGATAGCAGACTGCATTTTCCCAAAAGTCGATGAAGATCACAGATCAACTATGTAATGAACGTTATAAGGTAGAATCACAAACAATTGTATTTGACTTGCTATCTGAAATGGCAATTAGAAAGAAAAGTAAAATAAAACCCCCAAGTACTGCACAAAAGCAAACAACAAAAACAACAAACGTAAAGGGGGGATGTGTGTGCCTATATACCTATAATATAGACACCAAAAGTTGTGACTTGTTAGTAAAAACAATGTGTTTTAGGTAACTGCAATTTGACATGTCAAGGCCGTTTGTTATGTTAAGGTTTAGTGCCGCTAATCAATCCGTTGGATGTTTACCTTTTGCGCGCCACTCTCATTACTTAGGGCATTTTGTTGAGCTTGTGTGGCGCGGCTGGAGATATTCAGAATAGTCTCTAGAGTAGTGATTTAAGTTTCCTGAAAGTGTACTGGGTATCTGGGCGTATTGAACAGAATATATATATATATATAAAATAAAGTAAACAAAACAGTCATACCGTTATGGTAGCTATTTGGGCTTGGATAGTTCAGAGATACGCTTCTCCCACTCCCGAATATTGTTGGTACTGGCAGAAATTTTTTCTCCCAAATATTGTAATCTTTCCTTGAATATCTTAGTTTCGTTGATCAAAGAGAACTTACTGAGTTCATCTTCACATTGACTGATTTTAGATGTTTCACTTTTGATAAGCGTATTAAGATAGTCTATCTCTAAGACTTGAAACATTTTAGGGTTATCAACCATGCTTAAGAACGCATATTTGAAGATAGGTTTAGCTGGTTTGACTGCCGCTATAAGCCCTTGATCTCTCACCACAGATACTAGTTCTGCCGTTTCCATTGCGCTCAACAACTTTGCTGTGTTTCCTTTAAATAAAGGCAAGTTGTATATATCTTCATAGTAAGCTACATCTCTCTCAGATAACAGTTTCATAATGCACCATGCATGAGCTGGGGTGAAGTCGACTTGCTTATCGGGGGATGTAAAAATTTGATTCAATTGTTCTAGTGTCTGTGAAATCATTCCTTTTAATGCTTGTTGAGGGTCTTCACCACTGTTTAATCTACGTATATACATCTGCAAATCAAGCATTCTACCGCCAAAAGGTTTAATTGACTCCAACAAAAGATTTTCTTTTTCCTTAGTAAGTTCAATATTGTCTTTATGCGAAAGATGTTGTAAGACATAGATTTCTGATGACTCGGAAGACGCATCTGAAATGAGCGCTCTCTTGAAAACAGAATTAGGTAATGACTCGTTTAGAACGCTCAAACTACCAACATCATCGGTAATAAATATGACATGAGCTGTATTCATCATAATCAGAGTAGAAGCCCATGCACTTAATTCCTTATAAATGAAAGAGTTTGGATCATTGGCTTTTTTGGATGCAAGGAATCTATCAATTACAACAACGGGTTTGTCGTCGGGATTTTGTTGTAAATAATCTTCTTCTTTTGGAACTGGTAAGTCCTTGGCACAACTGTCAGCAGCCACTTTCTTGTACTTTTTTAATGCTATATCTCTAATTGCAGTAGCTGTGAGAGATAGCATATTCTTTATCTGAGATTCTTTGGATTCAGATAATCCTGACTTTTGGCCGGTTGTACCTTGGACCACCAAATCTATGAACTTAGAAAATGATCCCAGCCATGCAAATACAGGGAAGTAACCTAGCTGTTGAGCAACCGAGTCAAGTAGAGCCGATTCTTTTCGACTCTTTAAAATTGACTCACAATCAATATAAAGAACATTGTTTCTGTCTTTTAAAACATGGTTTTGAACAAGACTTCGTTTTCCTGATCCACGTGGACCCTGTACCACAATAAAAGTATTTGCGTTTTCTTCAAGCCACAATGAGATATCTTTGGCCATGTCCACTCGTTCAGACCATAAACCTTGGATACCGCCATACTCGTTACTTTGGTCTAAGTCATCAGCAAAAATCATGTTTCTGGTTGAAGTAAAAGCATTTCTTGCCATTTGGTAGTAATAGTTTCCTTGTAAGTGTTTTTGGAGCGAGTAAGTTCCTGTGATCTTCTCAGTCACAAAGAAGTGTCTAATTGGATCAAAAATCATAACTGCAAAAGCTGCTAAGAGAGCAACATATATTGGAATAAAGATTTTCTGATGTTGGTTGGCATAGCTAAAGATTGTATTTGTCTTGATTATTCTCTCGTACTGAATGTGCAAAACAGTGTTATCAACTTTCAATCCCGTAACACAATGTCTTGCAGTGATACCAGATAGGATAGATTTGAAAGTAATATAAGCGGCTCTGGGATTATCTTTGGAGTCTGCAGCCGGTGGCACAATATCTGCAATTGCACCATATCTTCTAAACAAAAGATATAGGTCTTCCTGTGATAGGTCAGGCCCATCAAATAAAATTTTAATCTTTGAACTAGGGTATCTTCTAAGATCTTCAATCCAAGGCACTCCTTTTACTGGGTAGCAATGAGTTCTCATCATAAGAGTATACCAATTTGTATCTTGGTGTGATTTGACCCTATGCATAATGGTTTTGTTGAACTCTGATATTCCAATTCCTTGAGGGATTTTGAAGTTAACAAAAGCACCACCATCCCTATTAACTACTTTGAAATCTGTTAATTGCAATGGAATGTCTTTACCAGTTTCATCAGTACACAATTGCATGATTTTCTTTTCAATGGCCTTATCACTTATATCCACAAATAAACTGTATATCCAGGGCTTGAGATCGAGTCTGGAAGATTTGAAGAAAAACAAGTGACCAAAATAAAACAATGACTCTGTTTCGTCTCTTAAGATAACACCTGTCTTATCCACATCATCGTCTTCACCTAAATCAACATCTTGAGATATGGCTTCGCCAGATATATAGCTCTTTGTAACTGTTGGCAAGTATCTAGTTTTTAGTAAGCAACCATAAGCATTTTTTGCCCGGTATGAATTATAAGGAAGAAGTATGGATCTACTGCATATGGGGTATTTTGCAGACGTATAAAACGACCTTTTAACCACCGACAGCATCACAAATTGAGAAACCCTGTATACGTGAATCTACTATGCTAACAAGTTTCAGTGACTTGTATTACCAGCAACCTAACAACACTCTCTGCACAGAACATACACAGGTAGATTGAAGTGTGCCAGATCGATACAAAGATTGGTTGCTATCTGCTATCAATAACCAACCTTGCAGGAAGCGGGCAAGCAAGCTAGCCGGTGCACGGGGTGAAATGGAGCCGTCTGGGGTGCCTCGCAATAATTCCCAAAACGGCAATTTTGCAAATCACGTCGATTTTTACTATTTGGGCTAAATTGCGTCGGTTCGTGTTTTGTCAATCAATCAGCACTCCTTTCACCTTGCACGCCTTACATTGCATGGTGTGCCTGACTGCCCTGCTGGTGCTGCCTCAGACGTAAAAGTGACTTCGAACCCTTTATTCAGGTCACTCTTATACGAGTTTTTAATCCTTTCATTACAATTTGTCAATTTAGCTAAAGTTTTCCCGGCGAAAGTTAAACATACGCCAACTTTCCACCATTTTATGTACGTACCAGATCAGAAATTTTCACTGGACCCTATTTTGAGAGTCAATGCCAAAACTCGTTTACTAACACTTTAACTAATCGATTTAGTTGATAAACAAATATGAAAAAGATTTGGAATAGAAAGGAAAAAAGCCGTAACAATGGCTCTTCACTTCCCTCTGATACTTCTACAACTTCTGTGTCTTCTTTGATGAATAGCAGCTCGTCTAGAAAACAGTACAGATCAGACCAAAGAGAGTACATCCAGAGCAAATATTCTTTGAGAAAGGAATCAATTGATGAAAGGTCTGAATTTGCAGAATCCACTGACTCGCTGGATGATCAATCTACAAAGTTCAGCCAAAGATCTAGCACATCAGCTTCAACTGAAACTACAAAGAGAAATATTTTGAAATCCTTATCAACTAAAAAATCAAGCAGTAGTTTAAGTCAACAAACGTCCAATGGTGGTAACTCATTTTATCAATTGAACCAACAAAGCTCCAAGAGTACTGCTAATTTGGTTGACCCATCTTGGGACTCAGAGACGATCAAATATGGCTGGTTAAATAAAGATACGTCTTCTTCTAACGCGGGAGAAAATGAAGATAAGATGAAGTTATGCCGTGCTGAAATCAAAGGAAGTATGCTATATGTTTACAAAATTCCTAATGAAATTGTCGATATCAAAGCTATGATTCCAGGAAAGCTTACCGTTTCTTCTACAGCTCAATTAGATGGTTTCAAAAAGGAAAAGCAGAATCATAAAGGCATACATTCTAGTAATAATGATTTAGAGTCTACTGCCGATGTCTCTACTATAACACCTTCAATCGAAGACCAAAAATCACAAAACTCGGCATTATTTGACAATAAAGACAGTAAGTCGATTTATGAGCACACGAATGTTGATGATGTCAATAGTATTGCTAATAAACATACTTTTGGTGATGAAAATATAATTGAACCAGTCTCTTCTTTGAATACTACCATTACAGCATATATGGATGACGATCTTAAGTCAATCAAGAGCAAAAGGTCGACAAATGTTTTAGGAAATTTGGGTCAAAATTTTGGTTCTCAAGTAAGCCTTCCGTATTCTGTTTCGAAAGTTTCAAATTACTCTGTAGATACAATTAAGCTCAACTATTCATCAATCAGATATCCTCATCCTGACTTAATTGTCGATCCAATAAATGGTTCTGTTCTTAGCGGTAATATTGAGAGTATATCACACGCTGTTTTATTTACTCCATATACTCATACAGCCAAAAAGTTGTTGGAGATTTTACCCTTGTTATTTGACATTGGTTTGGCAATTACTTATTTCAACAAGTATTTTGATATTTTTATTTCTTTGAACCAAAGCAAAATAAG
This sequence comes from Wenyingozyma nanaspora, assembly GCA_030557475.1. NCBI lineage: Eukaryota > Fungi > Ascomycota > Pichiomycetes > Pichiales > Pichiaceae > Wenyingozyma > Wenyingozyma nanaspora. The sequence continues at coordinate 312,666 of JAKTPF010000008.1, read as the reverse complement.
ATCTTCCCATGACAATATATTGATTCCAACAGACGCCGAAATTACTTTGATTGAAAGAGTTGAGATGATATCAGCATTCTTGAGAGATAATTATCCTGGAATGTTATTGGAACCAACTATTTATAGATCACTATGGAACCTAATTCTTTCAGTTGATGTTCGCCATAACTGTGATTCCTTAAAACATTCAATACATCAAAAAGAGCAAAGCTTAGCGACTTTGCTTGAGTTTGAGAACCAATCTAGTGTTTTACAATTGGATAACTTTGATGCTGAAGAATTCATCAACGCCGATATGAGTCAGCTTGCAAAAGAGATCAATTATATTCATTTGAAGTTTAATGGTGTATGGGATGCTAAGAATGATCCCTCGTTATTATACGGTTCAACCCAAGATATATATACTTATTACAGGAAGAACCCATTGATTTTTGAAATGAATAAAAACATACATTGGTTAGGAAGATTACTCACTTTCCACTTATTCAATGATCCAAAATACAGTAAGACTGCATCTTCTAGAGCTAAGGTTTTATCTAAGTGGATTCAGTTGGGTTCTCATTTTGATAAAATGGGTGATATGGTCAGTTGGTTAGCTATTGCTACTTTGGTATGTTCTATGCCTGTACTAAGATTGACAAGAACTTGGTTTAACATAGATGATCAATACGTCAAGTTAGTCAGCACTAATTGGGCGCCTGTTGTATTTGAATTAGATAAACGTTCTTTTATCAGCTCTGCAAATAATAAAAGCTCATACCACGTTATTGCGCCTCAAGGAATAGGAAAGGTTTATCCAAAAGAGAAAGTGATCCCATACTATGGTGACTTATTTTTTAAGGCCCCAGATCAATATGGCCGTATAGTGCCATTCTGCGAAAAACACATATTCAAGATAGATGCTTCTTTCAAGAGATGGAACGAGTATTTGCAGTTGATTGAAGATGATCCAGAATTACCTCAAGAAGAAATTGAACCTGATATCGATAAGACTATGTTCACCGATAAATTATATTCATTACTCAATACCCATATGTCCTTACAGCCTTTGACTTTAGATGCAGTTATGGAGAAGTCATTATTGGCAGAGCCTGCATTCACTGGAAACTCAAACTTATATCATAACAAATCCAGAAGTCCCTTGTTTTTAGGTTCATATGCATCTGTCTTGTTTCCCAATGTGCTAAATAGCTTCAACATGTATGACCAAGATGCTCTCATTGGGGCGTTGGGCGGTAACGTGAACGCAAACAGTGTCTTTTCGGACTTTGTCAACCCTTCTTCAATAGTGAAAGAAGATGAAGGTTTGAATTCCGAGGCATCCAAAACCAAAAATGGTAGAAACTACTTTTTGAAGAATGTTCGTGATTTATTTGATGTTGATTCAGCGCAGTTCCGTGTTCACGATGGCATCATTTTCAAAACTATGGAACCAAGAAAAGAAGTAAGGGAAGACTTACAAAAAGAACGCAAAAAGCATAGACTTTCTCGTCCTTCAAGTGTATTGTTATCGGAGTCTGCTAATGTCAAGAGGTTCAGCAGTTACTCATCGAGCAGTTTCAACTTTGAAGATCAAAATGGGATGTTGAGTCGGATGAATAGTATTGGCACAAAGCCACAGAACTCAACCCCAGATATAACGGTTGAAATTTTGACCAAAGCTGCTACTCTGGATAAGCTTATAGATCTGTTGGTTCTTACGTCATCTATCTTTGGATCAGAGATAGATCAAGAAGATGTGAAAGATTTTCTTGGTGTTCGAAAATTGAAAGATTCCATTTTGTTCAAGATGGATAACGGGGTTTTTACAATGACCTTTTTTGCTACTTACAGGGGCTTCTGCTCAACCTCAACATTGTTGGAAAAGTTAACTACTAGGTTTGTGGGTGCTTCATTTGCTGCTGCATCAATTTCTGACAGGAATTCAAAAGATGTAGTAGATCTAGACTTTTCTGAGTATCCTGCTTGGACTGCTACCAGTGAAAAGCCATTGAGTACTGCTTCTGTTAATTGGAAATACGTTGCTCAAATAGAAATAGGTGTCCTTGAAGTGCTAGCCATATTGGTTCAAGACTATTATGATCATTTTATTGATGATATTAAAAATAAGGAAATTTTTGATAATCTTTTGCGTATTATCGAAACGGAGATTGATGTCCAGTGGGCAAAAGTGTTAAGTTGGTTGGAGGTAAATAAGCAATTAACTGCCGATATTCAACAGCTATTTGAGCAAATTGAAGGATTGTACAAAAAGATGAGGAAAACTTATATTAAGAACTGTTATAAGCCTCGTTTGCTTCCTTTAAAATCAGTTGAGTTTTCTTCAACCGAAGGAATTCCATCCCATCTGAAATTCCCAAAGACACTTAACGAGTCTGAAGAATATGTTATTACATTTGATAAGTTTGTTGAGCCCTTATTTAAGGACGTAACTGTTGCTGACTGGTTGAATGCCTTTGAACTACTTGAAGCACACGTTGCTAAATCTCCATTGAATTTATCTTGTTATGACGCACAGAAATTGACAACTGCCGAATACTTGAATATTTCCAATGTATTTGACTGGATTTCAACTTTAGCTGATTTCACATGTAACTCTCAGTCAACCATTTTCAAACAGCTTCCATTATCTATTCAATCCTTGATCAGAGTTTATTATAGATTCAAATATTATATAACTTCTCAAATAGTTGACGACTCAGTATCTGCTGCTGAAAGAGTGGAACTCATGAAGAGTATACTTTGGATGATTCAAATATGTAGGATCAGAATGAAGTATAACTCACTCTTTGACTCAAATGATGCAAATTCTTCAACTTCTAAAATCAGAGGATTCATGGAATCATGTCTTACCAACGCTGTTTTGTCCCCAGAATCAAGGGCTTATGGTGCTTATTGGATTGAAGCTGCTTCTGCACTATCAGATAATCAACTCACCTCGGTAGATACTATTATAGACTTATTACCCGATGAGACGTTGATTGAACAAAGCATGAAAACCAAATCCACCGCTGTGCCCTGTGTTGGTTGGGTTATAGAAAGACTATTGGAGATCATTTGTTTTATTCCTAATATGTCTGTTGAGAATACAAAATTAATCAACTTTGACAAGCGTCGTTTTGCATATAATTGTATCACTAATATTGTTGCTGTTATTTCAATTGATTCAAGTGATGAAAATGATGGAGAGAATGACTTCCAGGTTGCCAATGATGAAGAATCATATTTTGACTTTTTGTTCACGCTAGAAACAGCTAAGTTTGATATCAACAAAATTTTACAATCGGCTGCTGAATCTAAGGCACCAAGTGAATTATTCAAGAGCCATATTAATGATCAGATAAGGCTGTTGAAGCTAGAGTCTGCTAAAAGAGCATTATTGCTTAAGCAAGAGTCAGAAAGATCTGTAAGAACAAGAGACGCGGGCCAGGGATTTATAAAGAATAAATCTGTCAAAGATAGTCAAAGGCTGCAAAATAAGAAGGTCCCTGCAAAAACTATTGTTGCTGTTCCTGAACGTTCTTCCAGTAGATCTAATAAGTTCAACATTGGTGGGTTACTAAACAAAGCATCAAGACCATTTTCCATTGGTGGATTTTCCCAAGTTCAAGGCGAAAGAATAGTCAATGCAGATGAATTACCCGATATTGAATCATTTGGTGAGCCCAATGTCAAGCCATATTTACAGATCAATTTGAAAGATTTTTCAATTTTTCCAGTTTATAGAGTACCTTCAGGTTTCAAAATTAGTTCAGTGGTTACACCAACGCTAGAATATTTCTTTCAAGCACCTAACGAAGTTGAAAAAGAAGAATGGATTTACAAGTCTAACTACGCTAAAAAGCATTGGTATTTATCAAAGCAAAACTACAAGCATTCTGTCAATCATGCTGTATTTGGTATGCCTATTGAGTTCGTTTCTATGAGAGAAGGAAAACCTATTCCTGGTATCATCGAAAAAATTTTCAGTGAAATCGAATACCGTGGCTTGGAAGAAGTTGGTATTTACAGAAAGAGCGCCTCTTTAAGCATCCTAAAGACTATTAAAGCTGAAATTGACAAATATGGTGATTTCAATATGGAGAATCAATTGGTATTTGATGTGCATAATCTTACCGGTTGTATCAAGCTGTACTTGCGTGAATTGCCTGAACCGCTTATTCCAGATGAGTTGGTGCCTGACTTTATTCGTATCAAAGACCTTCTCAAACCAGAACATTTTGAGCAGCGTATGGCTTTGTACCAAGAAGTCTTACCAAAATTACCTTACTACAACTTCAATTTAATACAGAGATTAATTCGTCACTTAAAGTTGGTTAACGAATACAGTGAAGAAAATAAGATGACATCAATCAATTTAGCGACTGTTTTGGGAGGCACTTTCTTAGAAGGTGCAAGACCCGATATTGTCAAGAACAATTTTGGTTTGATGAATCTCATCTGTGAAGATATGATTTTGAAATTTGATTATATTTTCAAACCTAATGAAGACAATGAGTAATTAAATATATAACGATAAATAACTTTCCCTAAACTAAATTAAATCGTATTCTTAAAGTTAATAAATCGACGAATTTGTTGCGTCGCTAAGTTGGCATATCGACACTCCACCAAAACATTTCTGCACTCCGCCTATTAGAAACCGTTTATTCATAGTGCTCTCCTGTTCATTGATCTTAATATTGCTATCAACATCAAGTACCTGGTTTGAAACTGACATGCACATCAAGTTTGTAGTCAGTGCTCTATTGGCTGTGGCGTGTGGAGCTACGGCTCATGACTCACACTCTTCCAACACAGATTTGAAGAATGATAAAAAAAAGCCCGAAGGAATAAGTTGGCTAGCATGGCATATGGACCATGAACATGGAATAGAGGCTGATGCTCAATCAGCATTTAAATTGCATGATACTCGTGGCGTTGATAAGTGGAATGATAAAGATATATTGCGTATGTACGGTCTTTTGCGTAAGGAAGTTGTGGGAACTGGTGATGGTATGGGAAGTCACGATGAGTCCGAGAATATATCAGAAGCCGACAAGACTAAGGTAGTTGATACTATAATGCAAATGATTGACTCTAATCAAGATAGAGAGATTTCTTTAGAAGAATGGCTGGCTTTTACAAACAATGGAGGTGAATTGCCCGATTTCGGTTACGGACCAGGACATGAATTTGATTTTGAGGAAGAATACGAAAGACACCATTGGTTACAATATCATGCCGAAAATGATCCAGATGTATTGGTTCAACATGCTGAGGATGTCGAACACGAATTATTACATCATCTACATGAAATAGAACATGAGGAAAGTAAAGGTAAAGTATACAATAAGAGATTCCCAATCAGAGCTGAAAATATTCCTGAAAAATTCAAAGCAAGAAATTAAACAATTTCAAGTACATAAAAACATTTATAGTTAACAAAAGAAAAAAAAAGTCTTGAGTAGTTTTGTCAGTTGTAGCAATATTCTTCAAAGCAGCGGTTACAAAATTCGGGCGTGGATATTTCATTATCAATCAGTGTGGTTCTGTCAAAACTTCTTTTCATTATTGCACAACCTATACATCCAGCGTAGTTTGTAGAATTCGTTGAGTTTCCATAAGTAACAACACTATACCCATTTTCAATCATTGATGTAATTTCTTCCCAGGAATAAGTCAACTGGAACGTAGAAGTGTTAGAATAGGTAGTATAATTTGTATTGGCTAAATAGACCAAAACAGGTGGAAGCCAGGTATCCTTGTCCAAACTAGGTAAATTAGTTTCTAAGCTTGGTGTTTTTCCAATGAGAGGATAAGCATTTGTTATATCGCATCCAAAAAATGTTGGTTTTTTGGTCATGCCCTTTTCAACGAATTCTGATTCTGTAGGCATTTTGGGGAATAATGAGTGTTGTCCAAGTTCTCCACCATTGTTGTGACTTGGGAATAGAAACCCTCCACCTGATATTTCTTTGGAATACCTATTGTAAGCAGTAATCAAATTGGAGCCATTAGGATAGTTACCTATATCTGAACTTGAGTCAATTATAAAGATAATATCAACACTTCTTTGCCGTTGGTGAAATGGCTGTAAAGGTATGTTTTCGTTATCGTTTCCTCCATCAACCAAATGTAAGCGGGTAAGATTCGAAAGTTTTGGCGAATTTGTTAATCCAAAAAATGGATTAGGATATATTATAGCATGATCTGAAACTGTCTCCATACTGTAATCTTGAAGGTCGTATATTCCAAATATGTTGAAGAAGGATTTTGCAGCATCATAAAACGACTTTTTGCTTTGGGATATTGATTTCCATATATGGCGAAAAACACTATTAAATAAAGAGGATGAAGTTCCAGCAATGAAGCCCATATTATCCATTCCAATGAAGCATTCTGTAGTGTTCGGTTTGGAGCCTAAAACTCTTGGACTGCCATTATAAAACGATGTTCCGATGTAGTCTATCTTGGCAAATACATTGTAATCAGATTCCCACGATCCAAACTCAAATGCATTGAATTCAAAGGCCCTTGACTTACTTGTATCATTTATATAATCTATATTTTGACAATTAGAAAGAATGATTGGCAATGGCTGAGAATAATTCAAAAAGCTTTGAAGTGATCTCCCTTGAGAAACCATTATTGTTTTAATCGGAAGTATTTTTTTTGCCAATGATCTACCCCAAAAGTCTGTTAATGTCAATTTGAATCCTAACATTTTTCTTCCAACCAACTCATCGTGAAGTTGTTTGTAAAAGTCAAGGACTGATACATCATGGTCTGGTATTTTGCCGCTACGCTCATTTGTTTCATGATTTGCCAGTACCGATTTGGTGATTTTGCTTTTGAGTGTATTAAATATTGATAGAAAGCTAACTTCTTTAATTGTTTCTTTTTCTTTGGTAACTTTTTGTTCAATGCCTTCAATATCTCCCTTATAGGTTGTTATAGGTACTCCATCTTTTAATTCGACTTTTGGTATACCTTTTAGCAAGGGCTCAGACAATTTCCACTCCTTGGATATTGATGATATTGGTGCAAAATCATGCAGAAACATTGAAGCGACAATCCAGCTACCGCCCGAGGTTCCAGCAATATATGAGGTGCATTGCAGTAATCCACTTAATAAATTGACATCTTCTACTTCTGTTCTAGAATCAAAAGCTTGTAATGCACCAGCTCCAGTCAACATGGATCTATAACCTCCTCCACTGATTGCAATTGCAATGGATGGAGTAAATTGTTCCAAAATTGAAGATGCGTTGAAGTAATCATGGTAATTGAAAGCCAGTCTTGCAAAAAAATCATCCAACGACTGCTGCTGCAACCTCTTTCGATTGAATAAATACGATTCTTCCTCTATACTTATTTTCTTTAAAACAGAAGTACTGTTAGTAGATACAGTTTATTAAAAAATGAAATGGGATGCAATTGTGTATATTTACATCTCCTTTTCTCACAAATGTAACGTTATAAGGACATGATATGGCATGTGGTATATACAATGAGTTTGAAGAATAAAAAGTCTGATCAGTCTGTTTTGATGAGGTTAAATTGGAGATTGAACTTGCTAATGAACCTGTCTTGTTTAAAGCAAATGATGTATTCGCAGCACGAATAAGCGTCCCAGCAAAGTAAATAAGTACCCAGATTTGTAATATCATGTAACTTGACTGCACCATACACTTCTTGAATTCTGGAGGGACCATATGAGAAAATTATTTGCATGCACTAACATACATATCTAAAGCGCTTGTCAAAAATAAACCCATAAAATATGTAATCACAAAATTAAGCTTTCTCGATAAATCTGGAGTAGACAACTAGAAACATGAAAACATGAATTAATAAGTTTGTTAGAAATTCACAAGATTCACTACAAATAGAAGCTTTATAATAAAATTATATGTTTGATTAATTTATATAGTTATATATTATATTAAAAAGAACAATTGGATTAACTAAGAAACACAAAGTTTAGATGGGAAGTCTAAAAGCAAAAAAAAAGAAAATGAATTTATAAAGCTGAATAAAGTAAATGATAATTAAATTACATTACTTTAAAATTCATCATCTGATGAAACGTATGCATCACCTAATTCCTTCTTCTTCTTCATTCTTTCCTTCTTCTTCTTTCTTAATTCAGCAGAAGATAACTTCTTCTTCTTAGCGGCAGAGGCAATCTTGTTACCCATGGCATCGAATTTGTCACCTTCATCTTCTTTCTTTTCAAGTCTTGGGCCAGCACCTTGACCTTGAACCCAGTTATGACCAGATGGAGTCATTCTACCGTTAACGACAGCCCACACTTCTTCAGTTAAATCTTTAGTGAATTCAGCAGAGTGAGTAATAATAATAACACCACCTTCGAATTTCTTTAAAGCTTTAGATAAAGCACCTAAGGAGTCACGATCCAAATAGTTGGTTGGTTCATCTAAAACAATTAAATGTGGTCTTTGCCATGTACAAGCAGCTAAGACTAATTTAACCTTTTGACCACCAGATAAACCTCTGATTCTGGAGTGAGAAACTAATTCAGCATCTAAACCTAACATAGCACAGTGGTCTTCAATTTCCTTTCTGGTTAAAGGTCTGAATTGACCAGAAGCTAAAGCTTCCTTCATATCAACTTCAGCAACCATCTTGGAGTGAGATTCAACTAATTCACCTCTTGGAATCCAAGCGTTATCGACAGACATCATTGGAACCCATCTTTCGGTCTTCATACCGATGTTATCACCTAATAAGAAAGAACATTCATATTCATAAGTGTTCTTAAACTTTCTTCTAGCGTGGATACCAGCAATTCTTCTAGCAGAACCTTCAATCTTGAAGATCTTGTTCATGGCTTGCTCATCGTCTTCGTTAATTTGTCTTGAAGCTCTATCCATGGTTTCTCTATCTTCACCAGTTTGGAAACGCCATTGAATATATTCAGATGGAGTCTTGTCTAAATGAGAATCAATATGAGCGAAAGCATGTTGCTTAATGTAAGCAATACGACAGTTTTCGTGGACGTAAACTTCACCTTCAGTTGGTAACAATTCACCAGTTAAGACATTAATCAAAGTAGATTTACCAGCACCATTTGGACCAATAACGGCAATACGGGAAGATAAAGAACATTGGAAGTTAATGTCAGAAATTTGTGGCTTACTAGTACCTGGGTATTGGAACATCATGTTGGAGACCTTGACAATAGCTTTTTGTTTAGTCTTAACACCTTCTAAGAAACCTGGTTCTGGGAAAGTGAATTCAGCGTCAGAAGCACCTAATTCTTGGTAAGATTTAGCAGCTGGGACTCTCTTAACGAATTCAGATAAGTTACCCTTGTACTTTCTTAACTTGAAACCTTCATAATGGATAATGTATTGAACAACGTTATCTAAGAAACCGGAATCATGGGAAACAATAATGGAAGTAATACCACAAGTGTTTAAGTAGTTGACTAACCAAGCAACGTTAACGGTATCTAAATGGTTAGTTGGTTCATCTAATAATAAAATATCAGCGTTCTTTAAGACGGCACCAGCTAAAGCTAATTTCATCTTCCAACCACCAGATAATGAGGAAATTGGCATAGCAATCATTTCGTTGGTGAAACCGAATTCTCTTAATTTGTCTTCAATCATAGCTTTTTCACCGACACCAGTAGAGTAAACGTAATCAACAACGGTGGTATCAGCGTGAGTACCATCGATATCGTGTTCAACGTAAACGGTTCTACATTCATCTTGACTTGGGAAACCTTCAACTTGACCGTTAGCGATAGCTCTCATTAAAGTAGATTTACCAGCACCATTTGGACCACATAAACCATATCTTCTAGCTCTCTTTAATCTGAATTGAGTTTTGTTTAATAAGATTTTGGCACCATAAGCTAAGGAGAACTCACAGTTACATAAATCTTCACCTTCATCATCTTCATCTTCGAAAACAGGTGGTTGAGGAATGTTATCAACAGATCTCTTTCTGAATTCTTCAATGATTTCTTTGGATTCTTTTTCGTGTAAGAAAATGGTTAAGAATGGAGATAAAGCGGAAGCCCAAGCTTGAGGATCAATTTTTCTTTCATCAATCAAATCACCGGCAATAGCAGCAACGTAGGTTTGAACAACAGTGAATCTTGAAGAGATGTTCTTTTCTTTAATCAAATCCTTTAAAATGTTTAAGTTGACTTCAACATCACCAGCAGTGGAAACTTCTGGAATGGTATCGTCAGCTGGGATAGCACCAACTCTTCTTAAAGTGTTTAAAGCTCTTTCAGTAACAGATCTAGCTTCTGGGTCAGCAATGGTAGCTAAGTTAGCCTTTAAAGCTGGGAATAATTTTTCCATGAAAGGAGCAACGACTTGAGGATCATCCACTAACTTACACATGTTATCAATAATAACGGCGGCTTTTCTCTTAATAGCGGTATCTCTTTCGGCTAAACCTCTGGATAATAATGGAACCATGATAGATAATGCAGCGGTAGTAACTTCAGAAACGAAAGTAGTAGCACCTAAGGTGTGAACGGTTTCTGGAACTTCAGTTGGTTGACCAATAGATGAAATTAACTTTGGAACGAAAGGTTCAATATCCTTGTTGTTAATAACAGAGGTACATTTGGTGATGGTTTCAGTAGCGGATTTCTTAACTTCTGGTTTAGTATCCCACATAGCTTCAGATAAGACTGGGATTAATTCAGGCATTCTTAAAGCGACTTGAGCTGGAGCAATTTCAACTAAAGTAGAAACGGCTTGTAAATCAGCAATCTTTTCTTGCCATTTGGAGGTGGTAGATAAAGATTTGACAATTCTAGCTAAAATATCTTTAATGGAAGCTGGAGTGACGGCTTTAACAACAGCGTGTAAAGCGTTGGAAGCGGCTTCTCTGACAGCAGCATCTTTATCACCAGTTTTAGCACAAATAGAGTCAATTAATTCAACAATGTATGGTTCAACAGATGGAGATAAGTCAGCTTCAGAAGCAATATGGGCAACGGCGTGTAAAGCGTTGACAGCGGACTTCTTATCTTTGATAGCGGCAGCTAAAGATTGGAAGAATTCGTATGGAACATCATGTTCAATGATGGAGCCATTTAAGAAAGAAGCAACGTTAGCAGATACGGAATCGACTTCTTCTGGAGTAGCAACGGTTAACTTACCGAATAATTCGGAAAGAACCTCAGCTGATTGTTTTGATTCAGTAGCAGCAGACATGTTATATGCTATAGAACTGTGATGCAAACAGGATGAGAAGGGGAGGACAAAGGAAAAATGGAAAGTAGACAAGTAAAGGAGAAATAAAATTGATAAAATTTTTAAACTAGAATTTTGCCAGGTGGGAAAGGTGAAAATTTTCTTCTGGTTCTGCTGCAAAAGAAAAGATTTTTTTGGGATTATTTTTTTTTTGTTTATTTCACTAAGATCGTGGGGGTTACCCTAACTAATTTGCTTTAATTGCCTATTATGGAAATACTGTTTTAGCAGTGCCGTATTTGGACATTAGCTTCCCGATACGGCATATCCACGGGCTTGGTTCGGTGTTTGTGCATGGAAGCGTGGGTCGTGGCTGCAGATAAAGGCCGTCGAGGAGAGTAAAAGATATAATATACATACATATCTAATTAATTCATTGTGTGTGAAAGACTCTTTTTTTTTGCTTTTGAAGCACATAATCACTCTGAGAGTTTCATTATTGGTGTTTAAACTGCAACTCGTATTAGTTGAAAGAAATACCCGTTGCTAAAGTCTACTAATAGCTTCTAAAAACGAATCAAAATGGTTAAATTTGATCCAACCACCTTACCCTTTTTAGATCCCCATGCAGGAAAAAAAGTTTGTTTCTTGACCGGAGGTAACTCAGGTATTGGATACTATACCGCGTTGCACTTGTATATGCACGGTTATACAATTTACATGGCTGGTAGATCAGAGTCAAGAGTTAAAACTGCTTTTGAAGAGATCAAAGCCGAAGCAGATGCTAGAAAATCTAATGTACCTGCTTTAGCAGACGCCAAATTTGGTTCTTTAACTTACATTTACTTAGATCTTACAGATTTAAGTACTGTGGACGTTGCTGTTAAAGAGTTTGAGTCCTATGAAACCAAATTAGATTTACTAATCAATAATGCTGGTATCATGGATGTGGGCTTTGGTGCTACAAAAGATGGCTTTGACTTACAATTACAAGTCAATTATGTTGCTCACTTCTTACTTACAGATAGATTGTTGAAATTTATGGATCGCTCAGGTTCGGCTACTTTTACTCCAAGAATAATTAACTTGAGTTCTTTAGCCCATGATGCCATTTATTTTCAACACGCATTAAGCACCTCTCTTATTGATTACACTCCAAGATTTTATTTCTCTTGGCACAGATATGCTTTGAGTAAATTGGCTTGTTTGCAATTTAGTAGAGAGTTGAGCAGTAGATTTCCTGAAATTTTAAGTGTCTCTGTCCACCCAGGTGTTGTTGTTAATACTAATTTCTTTGCACCATTGATTAGAATGCCAATTATTGGTGCTATCACCGGTATTATCACTCAAGTAATGGGTTATTTGTTTGGTGTTTCTAACGAGGAAGGCTCTTTTGCCACTTTGAAGTGTGCCATGTCTCCTGATTTATCCTTAGAAAAGGACAACGGAAAGTATTACGTTACTTATGGTGTAGAAAAGGTTCCTTCGAAAATTGCTAGAAATGACAATTACTCAAAAGAAAATTGGGCCTGGACTGCTCAAGAATTGACAAAACGTGGTTTCAAATTGGAGTACCTTTGAATAGGGTTTCAACACTATGTTATGGCTTCTTTTTCCCACTACCTTTTTTTGGAGTTTTTGGTTTTGTCTTTCAAGTTCATTATTTGATTGATTTGTCCCCTATTTATTTTTTTTCTCAAATATGTATTATTGTCGTAGAATAGTAGTATCACTGCCTTTTTTTTATCAAATCCAGATTTCAGCCTATTTATTTATGTAATTTTACATTATTATATTTCAGTTTATTCCTCCTTAAAGTTATTATCATCAAACCTGTAAATAAAACAGTTGTCGCCCAGTCCAACATATTGTTTATATGATATCTGTAGAATTAAGTGGATGTATGTATATAAAAGCAAAACGTGATACAAACAACAAAGTAAAGTATATATATATATATTAAGTTATGAGAATTAACTTGGACATTATTCTAAGTTTTTAATGGTGATACCTGGTTGACCAGGAAGAGCAGACTCAACAACCTTGATGGTTGGCACCTCAACTTCTTCTCCACTAACAATATCCTTACCCAGCTTTTCGCCAGATTTCATAGATACTGCTTGAATTTCGGTAATGTTGGCTAATGCTGCTGCTTTCTTTAAGACTGGTAAAACATCAATGACTGTTTGAATTTCGTTAAATGATAATTCTCTGTTAAAAACGGTCTCTGACTTTTCACTAGCTAATCTCTTCTTCAACTCAGTGATAAAAGGCATAGCACGTTTCATATCCTTGCCATCAATTTTACTCTTAAGTTTAGAGTTATCGTCCAATGTTTGTTCTTCAAAAGCTTCTCTGACAAGTTCAATGTATTTTTCCTGCCACTCAGGGAATGTTGAAGCTATGTACAAAGTCAGCTTGGCTGGTTTAGTAGTATCTAAATCAGCTGGCTTACCACCCTTCTTCTTCTTAGTTAATTGACCTTCGGCTTCTCTGATAGATCTAGATAAATCACGAACATAAGCTAACGCATCACTAACGGATTTGTCAATTGGCTTACTAACCTTAGGCCATGGGGCATCTTGAATAGAACTCTGCTTGCCTAGAACATCACGGTATAAGTATTCACAGAAATGTGGAGCAATGGGTGCTAATAAGATAGCTTGAGTTTCAATATATCTTAAAAGTAAGTCTTTGTGCATACCTTCAGTTGAAACTTCACGATAATAATCTCTAGCATATTGATAATCAAATAAACCAGTTTTTAAACCCGCTTTAAAGTAAGTAGCATCGTAATGCTTAGCTGTTTCTTCAATCAAGGAGTTCATTTCATTTTCAAAAGCAATATCAAAGAAGTTATATGGACCAGTACGAGCAGTAGTATCAATGGTCTTGATAGATTCTTCAGCCCATTCTTTGAAATTGTATAAACGTAAGATAGCAGCGTTGGCATTAGCTTCGTCAAAGTTAGCATCTTCAACTGAGTCACCAGCGTCAGCAAGTGCAATTCTAGTGGCATCAGCACCGAATTTTTCTACTAAATCACTTAAGGTCAAAAAGTTACCAGTTGATTTAGACATCTTTGCATTGTTCAATAATAAATGACCATTACATCTGATACCAGCAGGCCATAATTTTTTAGGGAATAACGCAACATTACAGTAAATGAAGAAAGTCAAATGATTTGGAATCAAATCCTTACCAGAAATGGAAGCATCCATAGGATAGAAAAATTCAAACTCTCTTCTTAATAATTGCAAGTGCTCGTCTGGAATGTCACTTTCAACGGTCTCGGTACGGTGGAAAATGTAGTCAAAGACACCATCTGTCATTTGTTCTGCAGTAATGCCTAATGGACCAACTTCTTGACCATAGAAATCAGAGTGTAATAAATGAGCAATAGTATAGAAAGACTGGTAAACAGTGGAATCAGATAAGGACTCAACTAAATATTTAGGATCCCATGGAATTCTAGAACCTAAACCATAAGTTCTTGAGACAGCCCAGTTCTTCAACCAATCTAAGACTGCTTCAAAAGCGTTATGAGTTTCAGCATTGAAAGTGTTCATGTTCTCCAAACATTCTAAGGCATCGGCTTTCCATGATTCTTCACCGTAGTCAAGATACCATTGATCTTCTAACGAAACAATACATTCGTCATTAGAACGAGAAATAACTAACGATTCAGGTTCATTGTAAACAAAAGCTTCACCACTAGCGACTAAATCAGCTTTAACCTTTGGTTTAGCAACTTCAACACTTTCGCCAGCGTATTTACCAACGATAACAGTACCGTTATAGTAACCTTCCTTATAGGCTAATTCCTTAGCCTTGGCTAATTGAATTGAATCTTTAGGAGAGTTGATCTTTAATTCCTCAACTAAAAATTCGGCACACTTTTCACCATACTTTTCGGTCTTGATGATAGCAACTGGATCCTTGATAACCCACTCCTGCTCAATTTTGTAGTATTCTGGCTTGTTGTATAGGTCTCTAGTAGTGACAAAGTCATCTGGAGAGTCAGATGGAACACAAGTAACAACACCAGTACCCTTGGTAGCTAAAATAGTTTCCATTGGCAAGACTCTTAACTCCTTGTTGATAGCTAGAGGGGCAGTAATTTTGGAACCAACTAACAATTCACCATTAACGTCAATAACAGATTTGTAGTCACCTCTTGTTGGAGTCAAGTCTTGGTAAGACATGTTTTTAAAAGCACGCTCGGTACAAATGTAGTAATTGTTATTACCAGCATCAAAAATACCATAATCAATCTTTGGAGAAACAAAACAACATGTTTGACCGTACATGGTTTCTGGTCTCAAAGTAGCGGCAACTAAGAAAATGTTCTTACCTTCGGTGGAAAAGTTGTGTTCTTTAAAGAATTCAACAGATTTTGCTGCAAATTCCTTAATTTCAATCTTGATACCTGTATATTCTTGTGGGCCAACAGCTTCACCAGATTGTCTATCGTGATCCATACATGGTTGACCATCCTTGACAGAGTAAATAGTGTATCTTTTACCAAACTTGATTTTACCAAGGTCTCTTAAAGAGTTCATTTGCCATCTAACAAAAGCATCATAGTAAGGGTTCATGTCAGTGGTAATCATAGAACGTCTCCAATCAACACGTCCGCCTAAGGAAGTAACGTGTTTTTGTACAAGTGGTGGGAAAAATTTTAACCAATGATAAGGATCGGCAAATTTGGAAATTTCACTTCTTGGGATACCGAGTTGTTCCATGATTTCAAATTGATACTTAGAACGGCCAGCTTTGGCTTGAACCTTTGACTTTTTAGCGGTAAATTTGGTAACGTCTTCACGCTTAGCTTTTACCTCTTTTGGTTTTTCTTCTTCTTCCTCGTCAGGGTTGAATCTTTCAAAATTCTCACCAAATAGTTCAATTTCTCTCTTCAATTTATCAGCAGAAGCAGAAATTGGCATACCTGTACAGTGGAAACCTAAGGGAAACAAAGCACGAGCACCTTGCAACCTTTTGTAACCAACGGTAAATTCGGCCTTAGATAAGGTAAATACATGACCGGCGTGTAAAACACCGTTCATGTATGGATAAGCCATAGAAGCTAGGTACTTGGGGTATTTTTCGTGGAGTTCATCAAGTGGAGTACCATAAGGAATCTCTTCATTAGTTGGAGCATTGATGTCAAACACTTTTTCTTCAGACCATACTTTCTTATACTTATTTTCGATTTCAATAAGTGTATCTCTACGAGATGTCTGTAGTATTCAATTCAGAATAGTTAGTAAACGGTGTCAACGTATTTAACCGGACAGAGCCTTCGAAGAACTCTGTCTGAGCAAAATATAGGTATTACATACGTTCTCCAGAACAATAGTTTTTTGTTCGGCACTCATGATGTGTCGGTGTTTACTTCTAGAGAGCTATCTACCTCCGTATTGATTCCAAAGCTTCGTCAACTTGCCAAACCCGCTTTAAATTAGTCACTCGAAGCGGTGAAAAACTAGTTCAGCGGACGAAAACTTTTTGAGAGAGTCGTCGCGCAGTTGGGGGTCGATAATAAGCGGCATTTAATGTGTAATGATCTAAACATGGTCCTTTTGTACTTTAAGATGTTATTGTAAACCTGGGGAGACTGACATGGTGTTAACAGCAACAATAAGTGCCCAAAACCACTAGTTGAAGTACTTT
Source organism: Wenyingozyma nanaspora (assembly GCA_030557475.1). Taxonomy (NCBI): domain Eukaryota; kingdom Fungi; phylum Ascomycota; class Pichiomycetes; order Pichiales; family Pichiaceae; genus Wenyingozyma; species Wenyingozyma nanaspora. Next base: position 295,822 of record JAKTPF010000008.1, on the reverse strand, counting down.
GTTAGAATATCGAGGGATATTCTTGGTGGAGAAGCCATGCTCAAAGTTGTGTCAGCTTACACAATGCGGTCTCTACAATTTGAACGCGTTGGCTTTGCTAGGTATAACTCAAGTTTAGCAAAAGATTTGATGAGAGCCAACACAAAAAAGATTTCCTTTACAATACACTACGACTACTCTGAGGATGGGGATGGTTCTTTGGCGAAACCTGGTACTAGAAATTTTGAAACTATGGGTGAAGATGTGGATGAGCAATCTTTAGACTCATCCATTGCCTCCCAGTCTGCGCCGTTGAAGAAGGACGACGGGATGGTTGAAGAAGCAATAGACATATTTTTTACTCCCATGGGTGCACCTGAGGAAGCCGGTATTAACATTGTTCCTTTAGCAGAGGAGAATAGCTCTCACAAATTTGACACTTTAGCCAAAGCACTCACTGGTAACGAAAGCGCAACTGTTCTACCATATTATAAGTTCAGCCAGATGTTAGCTGCTCCGTATGAAGTTTTTAAGAAGCAAAGCAAGAAGGCAAGATTATCTGTCACCAAGGTCATACCGAACAATTGGTGTGAACTTAAAGAGTTTTTTAAACTGTACGGTAACGTTGCTGATGTATCGACAGAGGCTATGCAAAGAGGTACTGCTCAACATCTGATTGTTGAGAGGATTTCTCACCCAGTCAAGAAAATTGGCATACAGGTAGTTGGGGAACCTGGTGTGGAGATTGTTACAAACATTGATCTAAGTAAGCCAGATGGAGATAATCTTCTAAAAAGTCTAGAAGCAAGTGACGATATTGAAAAAAGACCTAAAGTTTTGAGAAGTAGAAAAATTTTCAATAAAAACCAACAAAGAGTGAAGAAACATGTATCAAAACTCATACATCCTTTTGTCAAAAAAACAAATATAATTTATCATCAATCCAAAGTTAGTAGAATTTTGAAATTGCTCAAATTTCGACCTCAGAGGCAATTTTCCCGAGGCCGATTTAATCATTTGAAGTACTATTTCTCTAACTATTCGACCAAAGCAACGAAAGTTGACAATATCATGCGTGGCTTAAGCGAGCTACTTGCTGGTAAAAGACAATCAAGAGAATCTCATAATTATGTCACATTCCATTGGTCTCGTAATGTAATGAGATTGACGGAACTCTACGTCTATGGGGATGTTAGAGAAATAATTGTTCATGGAATGTATAATCTTTCAGAAGAAAGAATAGTGTGTGACGATGAAAGTGAAACTTACAATACCGATGATTACTGTATGGTCAGTGGAATTATTGATAACATATCTCTTGACAGCAAGACTGTCGGTGCTAAGCAAGAATATTTGCAGGAAGTACAACGGAAACTAGCAGACTACAAGTCATCTGCCTACGACTTGAAATTGCTGATACCAATCATAGAAACAACAGCACGATCATGGTGCGATAGAGATGATCCACTAGTTTATGCAACTATCAAAGATTTAAAAACAAGAGCAACTCGCTCATTGCCTCCACCAATGATTCAGCAAAGTTCAAGGTTCCAAGTTGCCATATATAGGTTACTAATTGGCATCTTAGCAGGTGAAGGACTTCATTCAGTAAGAAGCCGAGATGAAGCTGTTTTATTTGCTTATAAACTACTACTTGCAAATTCTTTGAATAGAAATATTGATCCCGATGCTCCGTTAGAGCAGGATATGGCATTATACCTTGCGTTAAACAATAAATACATTTTAGCCGACTTCAAGCGTCTCCAAAGAGGAGACCCAATAGGCTTCAAACCATACGATGATTACATGGCAAGTCAAAAAAACAAAGACACCTACTCATTGTCTTCGTTGAATCATTTAAAATATTCATTTAAAACCAATAATGCACTATCAAACTTGATCCTGAAATCAATCGACAGTAGTTTGTTCTGCGATTGGAAAACACCATTGACACAGAGGTACCTTCTTGCGAGAAATGCACAACTTTACGGGTTATTGTTTGACTATCTTTCGCCAAGTACTTCTATCCAATACTTTGCAAAAAACGAAATTTTTAAAGAGATCAGCTATACATACGATGAAGCAACTATCCACCAAGTAATTGATAAAGGAATGAAGTACTGGTTAGGAAAGAGAAAGCCTCAGCATGCAAAATTTAGAGGAATGTGCAAGAGTTGTCTTTTCAAAAACCAGTGTCAGTGGAATCAAGAACAGGAATTTTATGAAACAAGTACGTCATAAAGAATAACAGTAAAACTTTTATCAATACTTTAATGTCCCTTATATATTTTTATTATGCAGCTTACATATATGCCTTTAATTTATTCCCCAATTAGATACTCTATATTCGAAATTAAAATTAAAAAACGAAATGCGAAATAAACTTCAAATCCAAAAAAGGCAAAAAAAGCACTAGAGAAAAAAAAAATTTTACATCATCAAACGCCCATAAACAACATATCATTAGTAAATAAAAGTACACATAATACCCAATAAAAAAATATAAAACCAAATAAACCATGAGTATTTTTAAAAAGAAAAATTAAATAACAAACCAATTCTTGAAAACAGCCCAACATAAATCAACACAAACCATGGTTTCTTGAATAACCGTATAACCCGTTTATTTCTTAGCGTAATGTTTTTTTTTATCATAAATAAATCCATTGGGCATAACCCTACCATACCTTTTCATAGACTCATATTCTAACTTGTGAGCCATGTCTTCACATAAATAATATTTATTACGAGATTCATCGTTATGGTTATCTTGGGATTCTTCAATAACTTCATATTTGGGAGCAAACATCAAAATGCTGGGGTATCTAAGATCAAAATTGGTGATGTAATTCGGTAAATCAGCAGATGCCGTTTCATGTAGACGAATTCTGTCCCTATCTCTCCTTCTTGAATCTGCTCTGTCTCTGTTAGTCAATGATGAAGTACCGACTCTAAACGCTTCCGCATGGCCTTGCTGGCCTTGCTGCGTTACATCATCAGTCGATTCCCAATTTCTTAAATAGTTGTCAAATGATGCATAGCGCTCGCTTCCACTTTGGCCGACTTGAACTGAAAATCTTGAAATTGAAGACGGATTGGCATTGGTAGTTAAGGGAGGAAGTGGAAATGATGTTGTTCCTGGTAAATAGTTCCCTCTCCCCACTGCATTCCCAAAAGTATTAGTAACACTGCCATCATCATATTCTTCTGGAGCGCCTGAACTCCGTTGTAAACTTTCTCTATTTGCAGTTAACTGTTCCGTTATTAATTCTGATGAGGCTGGATCAGAGCTCAAAGTGGAACTTGTGGAAGCAAAGTCCTCATTTTGGTGTTCTCTATGTGAGAACAAAGATCCAAAATTTGATCTAGTAGCCGAATCCACGTCTTCGTTGTCAACGTTGTCATCCTCTTCATTAGCGTCATCAACACGTTCATTACTGTGAAGTTGCCGTGAATTGAAAGTAGGAGACTCAACTGGCACATTCTCTCTCTCAGATGAAGAATTTTGTTCTTGTTGTCCTTGTTCCCTATCTATGTCTGCCCCTAGATCGTGTACTCGATCTTGCCCGATTTGCTGAATATCGTTACTTTCATCTGGTGCAAATGAAACTGACCTCCTTCTGTGACGGAAAACATTAAATATATCTTCATTTTCTTGCTGGTAACTTGAGTTCTCAGTGGGTGAGAAGATGCCATAGTAAAGCATACTCTGAGTGTCAGCAAATCCACTCTCCTCTAAATTCAAATTTGTGTCTAAATTAGAGTCTGTGGCCGTGTCATTCATTGGCAAGCTTGACGCTCTTCTGTAGTAATTACCGAAATGGAGATTCAGATTGGTTCCTGGTTGACGATTTCGGAATGGGCCACCTATATTGTATCTATTCGCTCTTGTCAGTGGTGGATCTTCGGGTCTCCTCATATTGTATCTCCAAATATTCAAAGGACGCAAAGATGGATTTCTCACACCATGGAGAGAATTAGTTCTAACCAATTCGCCAAGCCGTCTAGACCTTGAGAATCTAGAAGTTGAGGGATGGGAAATAGGAGTCCCATTCAATATAGGAGGGTCCTGACTTTCCGCACTTGTGGGCAATGTAGTGAATCTTGAGGACCTATTTCTATATCTTCTTTGGAAAAGAGAACCTGTATTAGAAAGTGGGACATTTGTGGTTGTTTCTGCGTCACTATCTGTTTCTGCAAGGCCAGTTGGTCTCGCATTTGTAGAGGAGTGTGGGTTTGATGTGGAGGATGGCGTTGATATACGCCCACGAGGAGCAGTATTTGATCCTTCATTTCGAACGGAGGAATACTCTCCACTCTCCGTGAGCCTGACCCTCTTATTGTGTGTGACTGGATAGTAGTCGTCGTATTTCAAGCCCATTATTTTGGGAACACACTGGTAGTTAATGTGGGTGACTGACTATGCGGCTTACTAAACAGAAATTAAAAGTAGGAAAACGGGTCTGTAAAACTTGAAGGGGCTGATGTGTTTAGATGAAGAGAACTCGTGCTAGCTGTGTCTGGAGCAATAGCGGTATAAATAGATATGTGTCAGAAAAAAAGCGTAAACCCCTGAGTGTGCAGTGGTGATAACTCTCCCCATAAATAATGTTCCTAGGATCCTTTACAATACATTAAGGCTTCTCCTCCTGGTATATTTCCAAAAAATAAATATTCCGCGAGCTACCCGGCCAAAGTTGCTGTCTCTCTGTGGAATGATGCACTGAAAAATTTTAGTAATGTTTTCTGTTCTTCAATTTACCCATATTCTTATTGAATGGCTCAAAAAATCGATACGATGCGTTCTATTCACTGCACAACACCAGCAATGTGTTACTGGAGGGGAAAAGAATGCTAGAATGATATTCACAGACGGTCTCATAAGCCAGGCTTCACTTTTTTACTGTAGACTGGTTACTGCGCTCTTTGATACAATCTGTTCACTTACTCATTTAGCTTAACTAGAGTTTAGCTCACCCTATTACAATTCTGTTTTTTAGTTTTACTTATCTTGAGAGGCGAATAATGATACATTTTGTGTTGTTAGTTTTCGAAGCAAATAAAAAATTAATTAATTTTTAATAAAAGTACAAACAGAAATGAGATATATAAAAGTACAGATAGAAATAATAAAAGAGGGAAATAAATGTAAATGGGAAACGATTATTATATATAATACAAGATTGAATTTCGTACCTTAGATGAAGATCGGACTAGACCAATAAACATAGAGCACCAATGATGACTGCAATAAAACCACTCTTTGCCATTTCTGGGTTGACAGCACCGTTGACGGATGCAATGGACATTGCTGGAACAGATGTATTTGTGCCTGTTGATGATGAAGTGGCTTTAGTCGTCAAAGTTGAAAGTGTAGATGTAGAACTACCAGATAAAGTGGAAGAAGAGTAGGACGAGACTGTGGTACTAACACTCTGTGTTGTATACGTCGTTAAAACAACAGCAACATCAGAAATAGTTGAAGTGTACACAATAGTCTTTAAGACTGGAGTTTCTTCAATTTCCCCTGAGACTGTACTTTGAGCAACAAGTTCGACAGTGGCGCCTGTAGATTTGACGCTTGAACTGGAAGATGTAGTCATCGAGGTTGAAGTACCCGATGAACCTGAACTTGAACTTTGAACACTTGAAGACGATTCTGTGGCAGCTGCTGTTGCACTGGATTCTGCTTTTTTGGCTGACGATGAACTAGATGATGAGTCAGTTGACTCACTTGTAGTTGTAGCTTCAGTTGAAGAAGATGAGGATGAGGAGGAGAATGAGTAAGATGACGATGCTGGAATCGTAGTTGTTGTGGAGACATCATTTGGAGCTGCAGTTTCATTTTGAGTGGATGAGGTGGTCGAAGAGCCTGATAAAGGACAGTAGGTGGTGACTACAGTAACTACACCATTGATAGTTGTAGTATAAGAAGAAACAACTTCAGTTACTTTATAACTGCTACATTTTCCAGCTGAACAAGTAGTAACCGTTTCTGTTGTAGTTGAAGATGCTATCTGAGTTGCGGTAGTAGAAGCGGAGTTTGGATTGGTACTTGAAAGTGAAGTTTGAGTAACTGTGCTCAATGCACTTGAAACCGGGTCAGCAGCTGATGAGCTAGCTGGTATTGGAACATAAGTGGTAATCACAGTGACAGAATCACCAACAGTTGTAGTATATGATGAAATCATTTCAGTTGTAGTGTAAACAGTACAAGTGGAGCTGTCACATGAAGTCAAAGTTTCAGTAACAGTTGGATCAACAGTCACATAAGTAACGGCGTCAGAGCTAGCAGAGGATGAGGCTGGTAATGGAACATAGGTTGTAATGACTGTAACCGAATCGCCAACAGTTGTGGTGTACGATGAAATCATTTCAGTTGTAGTGTAGACAGTACAAGTGGAACTATCGCATGAAGTCAAAGTTTCAGTAACGGTTGGATCAACAGTCACATAAGTCACGGCATCAGAACTAGCGGAGGATGAGGTTGCCAGTGGAACATATGTTGTAACGACTGTAACCGAATCGCCAACAGTTGTAGTATACGATGAAATCATTTCAGTGGTGGTGTAAACAGTACAAGTTGAGCTATCGCAAGCAGTCAATGTTTCGACGACTGTTGGTGTAATAGTTTCATATGTAATTGGATCAGATGAAGAAGCGCCTGTCAATGTTATGTATGAAGTGATCACAGTTTCGACACCACTAATAGTAGTGGTGTAGACATAGTCGGAAGCAGTCGTAGAAGATGAGCTAGTAGCTGTAATATCAAATGTACCAGTGATATAATAAGTGATTGTTTCCCTTTTAGCTCTCCTGGTAGAACTGGGCACATCCAAAGCTAACTCAAAGTTAGTTGTGAAAATACCTGAGAATGACGAGCTAATCTCAATTGGAATGTAAAACATAACCCAAGAATAACCATCATAAGAACCATCATAAGTAAGTGAGACTTGACTTGAAGAGGAGTTGTCAGTAAATCCATCTGTAGCTTGAACAAATGAAGATCCATCGCCCAAGTATACTTCAGCGCCATCAAAAGTAACATTGGTGCTTGAAGATAAAGATGTTAAGTCAAATGAATCAATCACGGGATAAAGCGCGGTTGGAATGTACACTAACCATACTGGTTCTCCATTGATTGTAGTACCATTGACATAAGGAGTTGGGACTGCGGATGAAGCGACAACTGAGCTAGAAGTAGAAGAAGTAGAAGATGATAAGGTAGTGACAGAAACAGAAGAGCTTGAAGTAACGGATGATGAACTTGAACTTGAACTTGAACTTGAACTTGAACTTGAACTTGAACTTGAACTTGAACTCGAACTTGAACTCGAACTTGAGGAGGTAGTTGAAGCTGATGTTACACTGCTACTTTGAGCAACATAACTAGACGTGTATTGAGGATAAGACGTGTATGTGAACTGCGTAGTATAAGTAGATGTGGTGGTACATGAAGCTGATGAGTCTTCCACTGTTTGAGGCTTAATAGAGCTCAAGTATATTAAGGACGAATAGCTGGAAAAATATGATGTTGATACCAAACTTTCGTGGCTACTTGAACTTGACCCAAATGTAGAACTAGAGCGTGAGAAATCATATGATGGATAATATGGGTCAGCTGATACAGATGAAGAAAGTGAGGTTGAAGAAGAGGCAGGTGAAGATGTAATAGAGTAGTAAGATGAATAAACAGGGGTCGTCTCGAGTGAGCTCATGATTGATGATGAGGAACTTGAGGATAAAGTTGGCATTGTGGAGTAGTATGAATAATATGAGGATGTGGATGATGAGGATGAATCTGGCGTGCTTGATATTAAATCTGACGATTCAGGACTAGATATAGCTGTGGATACATAACTTGAAGGTGTGACATATTGTGATGAAGAGAGAGATGAACTGCTTGAGCTTGTGTCTGAGCTGGAGCTGCTTGAACTTAGAATACTTGAGCTTGTACTGGAACTTGAAATTGAGCTTGAGCTTGAACTTGAGCTTGAACTTGAACTTGAGCTTGAACTGGAACTTGAGCTTGAACTGCTTACTGAACTCGAATCGCTTGAGCTGGATGCTGTGTAGGACGATGTGTATAAAGGATAGCTTGTGTAAGTGAACTCTGTAGTATAAGTGCTAGAGACTGTGCAATCTGAAGAGGAGGAAGTCAAAGATGTTAAAGTGGTTCCTGCCGCATTTGCTTCTTGAGCTATTGAAGAATAATTTCCATAATATGCAGCGTTAACGCTCGCTAAGGAAGAGAGTATACTGATTAGTACTGAGCTTCTCATTATACCTGATAATAGTTGATATTGAGAGATCAGATGATAATCAGCAAAACCGTAATACGTCGACATTACACATAAGATCAAGAATGAGATATATATGTATATATATACAGTGGAATGGAGAGGCTGGCTATGACAAAGTTCCAAAAACCAGCCATTTTTAATTTATAGTCTGCATAAAATCGATGCACTCAAAGCCAGATCGGGAAATTTCGAGATCTGAAAGTTTCTCCGAAGACGCTAAAAAATGCGAGGAGGATGGTTTTTGTGCTTGGTGAGTACTTGGACCGTGATCTGTGCTATTGTTCTATGTCCTGCCTGGAAATCATGAAAGGTGATTGCAAAAGATATTACTCCTCTTTGCGTCTTCTCTTGGGTCTTTAGCTACTGTAACATGTGTATCTTGTCACTACTTCATCAGAGATAGGATAGTCGCTATTTTATATGCTTAGACTTTTGTTTTGCTTAAACTTTTGTGCTTCGAGAATTTGCTTTTCCCATCTACTAGTTCGTTGATCTATCGAAAAGCATGGGAAAGCGAAAGCCGAAATGATAAGGACATGAAGCTATAATGATTTGCTGTAATTATTAATCTATATACGTACGCTTAGTTAAATACAGGTTGAATTTTTAGATAGATGCTTTACCTCTGGAAAAAATCTTCTCCTCCCTCGTCTTCATCATAAGAGGGATAGTCGTATTCGCTGTCTCCATCTACTTCATCATCATCTTCATCACTATTCTCACTGCTGTACAAATCAGAGTATGCTGCACCATCTTCGTCTTCTAAGGATAAATTGACTAGTGTCTCACCTTTGATCGCAACGCCTTTACTCACGCTGTATGTTCCTTCGACATAACAGTTCACTAACTTACTTTTGGAGCCGACATTAGCACCTATACCAATGATACAGTTCTCCAATTGCACATCATCTTCCAGTACGACGTTATCGAGTAAAATACAACCTGTTAATCGGCATCTCTTACCAATGGTACAGTTATTACCTATTACAGATCTTTTCACACTTGTCTTCTCACCGAGATGTGGATTCTCTCCAACAATACAATCAGCACCAACTGTTGCAGCACCTTTCTCCTTTGGTGCACCAATATTGCCAACATTTTTAGCTTTTGCTTTCAAAAACAATCTGTTAACTTCCATATATACTGATAAATTATTACACCTAGCAAATTGTGCACCTTCAGGTAAAATGAACAAACCAATTGTTTCCTTTGTTTCCGAATGCTTCCATGATCTTCTTGATAAATCTCTCTTTATCTTCGTAGCTGATTTGTTGGAGCTTAAATCTTTCTCCTCGTCTAAAATATCGATACAATTACGACGACCAAAAAAAATAAACGAATCCAACAAACTGCTTGAAACAGAAGTGTTTGGGTATCTCCACACTAATTGGGTTCTGATTTTCAGCACTTTAGATAATGCAACAGACGATTTAGAGTACAAATCCAATAATGAAGTGCTCCCGTCATTTTCGTTAGCATAAACTGTATAATTACTCTTCAATGCTTTCTTATCTACGTTCTCAAAGATATTATTGTAAAAGACACCCAATCCTAAATTGACATCATTCTTGGTACGATATACTTCAATTAATACTTGGGGTGGTATATCAGTTAAAAAGTCACATGGCAATATCACAAAGTCGGATTTAATGTTGTCTTTCAAGGAATGAAGGGTGGCGCCTGTGCTGGGGTCATCTGATATTATACACTCCATGGTGCTGGACCTCACAACCTCGGAGTCTCTGGTAGCTTGATATTTGTCAACACAAGCAGAAATAGCGTTATGCGACTTGCTATCTGTAATTACTGTAACTCCTTTAAAGGGGGCACGGTCACACCATTCTAAAACATATTCAATCATAGGTTTATTAGCAATTGGAAGCAGTGCTTTTGGGGTACCAGTCTCTTTAAGCGCAGAAAACGGCGAGAGACCGTTACCTGACCCACAAAAAATTAAAGCCTGAAATTCCATAGCGTATACAATATATGCACAGTGAGCCTGCTTGACGTTTATTCTGTGTATTGTGGCCTATACACCAAATACCGTATCCATTCATTCTGAATTAGCATTAATGAGTCTTCAGCTCTCTGCTCTGCATAGTTAAGCTTTCTGTAAAAAAAATTAAGAAAATATCTGGCGGTGCTCGTAACCTCTAGAGCAGGCCAGGCTCGATTGAACGTTTGCCACTCACTGTTTAGCTTTAAGGATGGAGGATTTCTGCTTCAGGCAGGATGGTGGGTTTACAAGAATTGATGTTCAATTGCATGCTTCTATACCCATCAATCACTAATAGCGCATACCACACAGCACAATTACACCATGAGTGAAGAGCATGATCCTTTGTTAGACGCCTTGAACGAAGATCAAGGCACAGACGCCGCAGATGCCCAACCTGTAGATGAAGAGAGAGAAAGAGCATTAACTGCTCTTAAGAACAAATTGATAGAACATAGTCAATGGAATTCCAGGCTCAAGCAGCTCAGGCTTAGTATACGAGGCCTAGATAAAGATTTCCAGAAGACTGAAGATGATATTAAAGCATTACAAAGTATTGGTCAAGTCATTGGAGAGATTTTAAAGCAACTAGACGAGGAAAGATTCATAGTGAAGGCATCTTCTGGGCCAAGATATATAGTTGGATGTAGAAGTACGATCAAGAGAGAGAAATTGATAAAAGGTGTCAGAGTTGCATTAGATATGACCACTTTAACTATCATGAGAATTTTACCCAGAGAAGTTGATCCTTTGGTTTATAATATGACATCATTTGAGCCTGGTGAGATTTCGTTTTCCGGTATTGGTGGTTTAACTGAACAAATTAGAGAACTTCGTGAAGTTATTGAGTTGCCATTGAAGAATCCTGAATTGTTCTTAAGAGTTGGTATTAAACCACCAAAAGGTGTTCTTCTTTATGGCCCACCAGGTACAGGTAAAACACTCTTGGCGAAAGCAGTAGCTGCTACAATTGGTGCTAATTTCATCTTTTCGCCAGCATCTGCAATTGTTGATAAATATATTGGTGAATCCGCAAGATTAGTGAGAGAAATGTTTGCGTATGCCAAAGCTCATGAACCATGCATTATCTTTTTAGATGAAATTGATGCAATTGGTGGTAGAAGATTTAGCGAAGGCACTTCAGCTGATAGAGAAATTCAACGTACATTAATGGAGCTACTCAATCAAATGGATGGTTTCGATTATTTAGGACAGACAAAAGTCATTATGGCAACAAACAGACCAGATACATTGGATCCTGCTTTATTAAGAGCTGGTAGATTGGACAGAAAGATTGAAATTCCTTTACCTAATGAAAGTGGAAGATTAGAAATCTTCAAGATTCACTCCTCAAGTGTCAAAAAGCATGGGGAATTTGATTTTGAGGCCGCAGTTAAAATGAGTGATGGTTTTAATGGTGCTGATATACGTAATGTCATTACTGAAGCTGGTTTCTTTGCAATTAGGGATGACCGTGATCATATTATACAAGCGGATTTGATGAAGGCGGTCAGGAAAGTTGTCGAGGCTAAAAAATTAGAAGGTAAGCTTGACTATGAAAAGCTTTGATCTTATTTATGTTATCTAATAATATTTCATATTTTAAATAAACTGAACTATTACACGTTAAAGAAAGGTTACCAGGTTTGGTTTTTTGAAATTTGTTTTTGTATTTGTATTGTGTATTTAAAACATCTAGACTATGTACAATTAGCTCGTCATTGAGTTAGTCGGCCACTCATTTCTCTTGGTTAGTTTTTCTTCTTTGTCTTGAGTAAAAGCTTGTTTCTTTCCTGAGCTTCTTCAGCTGTAGCTAAATTCTTTTTCTTCTGCTCCAACTTCTTGGCCTTTTTATCTAAGAAATATTGTGGGGAGTTCTTCTCCACGTAAACTGCAAAGTGTGGATCAGTGACTTCGTTCAAGTGAGCAGCAACCCTACTACCAATAAATTCAAGAACTTCCGGTGACATTTCTGTGACACGATTGGCCTTTTGTTCTTCCTTCTCCTTTCTAAATGCCGCCTTTTCTTCGGAAAGTGGCATTTCTGGGGGTGTAAGGCGCTTGATTTCAGCGGGTGTAAACTTCTTTTTATCCCATTTGTATGGTCTTTTAGCTATTGGATCTCTCAGACTCTTGACAATGTTTTCAGGCATACCTGTATTTACTATTGATGTTGGTATGTATGTTCTCTCCGTGGTGTCTTTGTTAGATGTTGAAAACGCACAATCCTCCGCTAGTTCAGGACGTGGCCATGGGATAATAATGTCTTCGTTGTATCTAACACGTCTGATAGGCATAACCTTCATATAATCTGCGTCGTAATAACTACCTTTGAAAACAACATCTGCTGCTGCAAAAGTTTGTTCCTCACCTGTTGTTTCGTCTACAGAGGTACCGATAAGTTTGACCGATCTAGCGTGAACACTCTTTGGGTAAGTAAGAATATGCGACGTCTGTTCAGGTTGCCATAAAGCCTGAGGTACAGAGATTTTCTTTGTTGGGCCTTCTTCGACATAAATATGATTGGTTTCGGCATGCTTTCCAACAACTTTGGTAATTATACCTTTGAACCTGCCCTTAGTGTGCATAACACGGTCACCAACTTCAATCTTCCAGTCTTGAGGATTCTTGAATCTCTTATTATCGGGGAGAACGGTACCATCCGGTCTGAAACCTGGGAGTTGAGATCTTTCAGACATTTGTTCAAACATTTTTTTGGTATAGTGAGGTAAACGGTCGACATTCGCACCGTACCTTTTACTGAGCTCCCTAAGTGAAGATGCCATGTTGCTTTATATTGCGTCTACAGCGGGCTACTCTTGAAGTAATCGTATTCAATTTGTCAAGTATCTTTGATGTTCGTCATAAGCCAGCATCATAAAGCTTGAAGCTTCCACCATCTTTCTTTCATTTTGTCTTTTGCTGGAAAAAAAATGTGCGAAAATTAGAAAATTCCCAGTATGGGTATTTGTTCAATCCATTTCTCGATTAGGAAATACGCTCGATCGGGAATAGTAAACGAATCGATGCTTACACAGTAAGTTTGATAAAGTCAATAAATATATGGTATCTCTTTTTATATTTGAACAAAATTAAGACTAAATTACATAAGTTATAGGTATTTCTAATTAGTTGTCAAAGCAGATTGCAATGAATTCTTCTTCGTTAACTGTTGTTAAAAAGGAACGCAAAGTTCGTAAGTTAGTATCGATAAATTTCTCAGCCGAATAAACAAATGTTATGACTTGCCATAAAAAGTTTACAAATAAAGTCCATAAAGTAAACGCGATTGATATACATACTTTCTCCATCTCCATCTAGATCAAATTCTTCAATCATGGCATTAAGTTCTTCCTCTGCTACTGGTTCGCCCAAATCTTTGGCAATTTTTCTCAAATCACGAACATTAATCTTTCCTTTATTTTCACTATCGAACAACTTGAAAGCCCTTTTAATCTCATCTATAGGGTCCCTCTTAATAATCAGCTCCGCTGCGTATCTGTTAAAGCTATCATAATCTATAAGTCCTTTATTTTCAGTGTCAAATTCATGAATTATATCTAAAACCTGTTTCTTCTCCATAGTAAAACCCAGAGCTTTCAAAGCCACTTTCAATTCATGATAATCTAGATAACCGTCATTATTCATATCAAACAAGCTGAACTGCACACTCAATTTAGCCTGGTTAGTAATTGCTGAACTTTCCTAACAATTTTGTGTGGTATGGGAGACGAAACAAGTCTCAAACCTTGAACAAATTCTGTAAAAAAAAGACTACGTACAACTTCTCTGATCTCCTGTTTTTGCTCGTTCAAGAGCTCAGCCTTCATCTGACGATTCTTAGTGCTGCTCATCTTGCCAAAATACGTTATTGTGCGTACGTGGTTGCTACTACTTCTGTCGACCTCAACACCATGTCACCAACTTCACTCTTAAAGTTGAATTTCAAATTCCTCCACGCGGTTTCTTCTACGCGAAAGAAGAATCGACGCGAATAAAGTCGGTGCGCCTGGTTGTGTGTTTACATTCAGTATCTTGATGTCTGATTTAAGAAACCTGGAGCACCATTGATATGCTTTTTGTTAGCCATACTAATGCTAGGCTGCGAAACAACAAATGGGTTTGGAGATAGGTGATAGGGTTACTTTAGGTAATGAGGTTGGTACTGTGCGATATAAAGGACCTACGGAATTTCAACCTGGTGAATGGATCGGAATAGAATTAGATGAGCCCAAGGGAAAGAACGACGGTTCAGTCAAGGGGGTGCGATACTTTGTCTGTAAAAATAATGATGGACTATACGGTGTCTTTGCAAGAGCATCTCTTATTTCTCATGTCAATGCACAACAAGGAGACACATCTACTCATAAGTTGGGGCTAATAATCCAAAAATTGGAAAGTAAAATTAGGACGCTTCAAAGTACTTCAGAAGTCACAAGGAGTCAGTTAAAGCTTTTAGAAAGTGAAAATGGTACATTACTAGAAAGAATAGAGAAATATGAGGAAACACTAGAACATCATACCGTTGACAAAGAACTTTTAGAGGCAGACAAGGATAGATTAGCGCAGAGCTACGAAGACCTAAATCAAAAGTATGAAGACTTGATTGAGAAATATGAATCGTTATGTCAAGAACTGAGACTCAGTCAAGAAATTGACGAAAGTCTTGAGGACAAGTCATGCGATGGGTATAAGCTTATGTTGAAGAAAAACAAGCTTCTTGAATCTGCATTGTTGAAAGTTCAAGAATCTGCAAAGAGTAAAGAAGAAATTTACTGTAAGCAGATGTTAGCTTTGAAAGATCAGGTGACTTACTTTGAAACTATTCAACAAGACTATTCAGCCATTTTGAAGGAGAATGAGTCTTTAAAAAAGATTAACCAAGAATTGCATGATCAGATATTATCATTAAACCAGTCAGATGGTATAATTGAAAACTTGACCGAACATAATTTGGAACTTTCTGCTAAAATTATTCAACTTGAGAAAAATATAAAAGAGCTTGAAGAGTTGCATAAACTCGATATGGAAATGGAAGAAAGCTTTGCAGAAATTCAAGCACGATTTGCAACATCAGATGCAAAGATTCTTCAAAAGAATTCTGAGATTCAAAAATTGCAATCCAAGATTAAAGACTTGGAAGAAATTATTTTAAGAAAACCAGATATGCAACTTCATTCCGAAGAACCGCAAAGCAGTGGTGGCACTGTTGAGGGTGCAAAAGAAGTTCCATTTTTGCCCCCAAAGTCTTTAGAGTTCGAAACTCAAAAGCTTTTAAAATCGGCGAACGAGACGTACATCAAAGAGATTCATGACTTAATAAAATGCCAGCCTCAGCTCGCAAATTCAGCTGAGTATATTTTGATGGTTGCAAGTGTTAAACGAGTTTCGGTTCTGTGTTCAAAAATAAAACAGTTTCTATACGATCGCCTTTTCAATGACATGGATGTAGCTTCTAGCGGGACGTATGATGAGGCTTTCCTTCAATTAGCCAACTACACCAAACTTTCTTTCAAGCTTGTCGAGATTGAATCGTTTTATTTCTCCCTGTTATTCAGTGACACCCCAGTCAATGAAAGTGGAAAATTACTTCAGCAGTGTGAAACGTTCATAAGCCGCATTGAGCTCTTTTTAGACAACGAGGACTTTCCGTTGGATGACGTCAAACTGGAGTTGAGTCAAGTGCAGGTTCCTACTGCGATTGAGATGTTCCGCGATGTTTATCAACAAAAGAACTTCAGTCTTACAGTTGTGACATGCTGTATATGCACTATTGACTTGATTCTTCATGGTCTTGCCATAGCTTATTTCGAAACAAAATTTGAGCTTCCCAAGGAACTGGCCTCTTTAAAAACTATTTTACAAAGAGTTGAAGTGGTTTTGGAAGAACAAGTGAGTGCTCTGGAAAAAGCCAAACAGCAGGGTACGTTCAATTTTGAGACGCCTGTCAAAATCAACGAAAACAAGTGTGTACTTGATCTTCTGCAAAGACTTCAGCAGTTTGCTTCTGATTTGGGATTGCAAATAACAGGGATGTTTTTGTCTGCCAAAGA
Organism: Wenyingozyma nanaspora; assembly: GCA_030557475.1. NCBI lineage: Eukaryota > Fungi > Ascomycota > Pichiomycetes > Pichiales > Pichiaceae > Wenyingozyma > Wenyingozyma nanaspora. The sequence continues at coordinate 279,491 of JAKTPF010000008.1, read as the reverse complement.
AGAACTTGTTAATCAAGTAGAGAAGGATTTGTTTGAAGGTGGAAACTCTGTTTTTCATGTCATCAAAGCTTTCTACAAAGAAGTATCGCTGATCTCGCCAAAAATAAAAGATGGTTGTGAAACATTTGAGAAATTTAAATGGCAAAATTCCATTCGAGAGCTTGATCTGACGAAGCAGACTTTATCGAATCAAAAGGACATTTTTGCCGATAATCGACTGATCTCAGAATTACAGTTGAAAATAGATATTCTCGATTCAAAATTAAAAAAGAGTACAAGCGACGAACTGAAACTTCTCGAATATCAGACACAATTAAATACTTGTAAGGCTGAAGAAGCTGAGCTTAAGAAAAAGTTATCTTCTCTTGATTCTGCTCTTGAGGAGAAAAATAAACTACTTGAAATTAGCAAAAAACAAAGAATCATTGGTGGTGGTGATTTTGGTGATATTTTTGATAAGAGGGAATTTGCTGAAAAAGCAGCATTGTTATCAGAACTCGGAATCTTGAAAAATGTTTTAAGAAAAGTGAACACAAATTTCAAACTAGTGACTAAGGATGAAGCATGGTTATCAGAAAAATTATTACCTGAAAAGATACAACTACACTCAATTGATGACAAATTGAGTAGCAGACTGATCAAATTAAACAATAACTATGGTATGGTGAGTATCACCCGAAGCGCACCAGTTAAAGGATCCCTGCAAAACTACACAATGTCTATGCTAAATGATTTGAAAAAGTATAAAGGGTTCTCGGCTTATTGAGACATACAATATGATATATGATACATAAAATTCGTTAATACACTCTAATTTAATATTATTTACTTAACTTCACAACTTGTAATTTCAACCATGTGACTGCAATTTCATCGTTTTTTTCAACGGCCATTTTTTAGCTTTGTCTATATCCCGAATTGGGATCAAATAGTTCAAAACAGATAGCAAAAGAATATCAACTACAATACAAACCACATACAAGACGCCAGCCCATGAGCCTCCGCCAAAGTATTTCTGTAATCGGGCTACTGTATCGTTATCTCTGGGAATTTGAATTCTTTCATACACCAGTTCAGTTCTTCTTGCAACATCTGCCCAACCGTACATTCTCTTGACTTGGTCGTGAAAATCTAAAGTATTGATTTTTCCTTCTTTTAACTTTTTAACTGCCAAACTCACAGCATCTACTAATGAGTCCTCTTCTGGATCTGCAAACACCGTCATTTTTCCTGGTAAAACTTCGGGAATACCTCCAACTTTCGTAGTCACCACAAGCAAGCCGCATGATGCTGCTTCGACCAAAGCAGTACCAAACGCTTCTGTAAGAGAAGCATGCAAATAAATGTGGCCTTTGACCATGACATCTCTTACTTGATCATGCTTAATGGTACCGATCAATTCTACTCTGTCTTGCAGTTGAAATATTTCTCTCATTTGTTCCAAATCAACAAATTTAGGACCATCTCCTGCAACTAAGAAATTGATATCAGGACTTAATGCGCATATTCTTGGTATTATTACAGTTAAAAGGTCCGCACCTTTGTTCTGGAATAGTCTTGAGATTACTACGACTGTGATTTTTCGTAAAGAAGGTTGTTTCTCAGCTGGCTTAAAATCCTCTGATATCAATGCATTTGGAATAACCGACACGTTGGAAGGATCCAAGGAGGCCCTTAGTACTATATTTTCTTTGCATGTATGACTGACGCAAATAACATGCCCTATGTCCGTCAGGGAAAACTTCAAAAGTTTATTTCCCAATATAGAAGCCACATCAGCAAATCCAAATAAAGAGTGATCGGTAAATACTGTTTTCAAATTCATTGTTTTGGCGTGTAGTATAGCCTCGTGTGCAAGTGAACTAAATGTTCCATGACTATGCACTATATCTATATTTTCTCTAATGAATATATTTCGAAGAATGGGGAATGCAGAGAAGACGGTTGGGAAAGAAGATTGTCGATAAACCACGGCAAAGGGTACGTAATACACTCTGACTCCATCTGTTAGCATCCTGACTCCGGTTCTGTCGCCATAAGAATGTGTCACCACAATTACTGAATGACCTCTCTCTATCAGCATCTGTGACAAATGATAAACGTGCAATTCCACCCCTCCTGGTTGGGGATAAAAGAAGTCTGATATCATTCTTCAACACCGAGTCCAACGTGAGGTTAGTATTAAACCCAATTGATTATCAGCAAAAAGAATATTAGCAGCGTCAACTTACGCTATATTATACTTCGCCATTTTGAAGTATATTTAATAATGTTATTTCATACCAGTACTTCTGAGAGCATTCCTCTGGCCCTTCAGCTCCAAAAGTAGCTACCATGTTTGTGATATCCTGATATCTTCTAATCAAAACGGTTACGCACATCAAGCTATTGTCTCTCTCACACCGCAGACCGGGCTGAGCAGTTATAAGGAAACGATAACAATTCAGCTGCTGTGAAGGCAAGCATGTTTCTGTTAAAATGGAAAGAAGGTAGTATGTAGAGGCATTTCACCCAGTAGTTGTTTTCTGGGTACTATCCATAGGTCAGAGTATTTGGGATTACTGGCTAGCCGGTTTGGTACACTTTGTCTCTGTCTTGATACTACTGGAAAATGTCACATTATAACCGCGTTGCTGGAGAAGAACAGCAGGATGTTGGAAGCGAGTTGCCTCCAGATTATGATGATTTGGAGCAAAATCACGAGTTTGAACAGTTTGAGATAGAGGAAGATGATATACAGATAGTGTACGATTCTCCTGTTTCCAATGCCAGGGGGATGTTTTCTCGTGCAAATGAGGCAGGTCAGCGATTTGCTCATAAGTTCAAGAGCCGAGTTATTCAACCATTCAAACAGGCCTTAGATCCTGTTTATGAGATCTACGTTGAACTTAATAGAAGAGCTGAAGTAGTGCTCTCTAAGTTGGGAAACCCCTTGATTATAAAAAGATTGTTGTACGTGATATTTATTGCTGGTATAGTATACTTAATGACTATGTCTGGAACATATGACAATTATTCAAGCATTTCATACTACGGAAACTTTTTTGATACGCAGAAACTTTACGATTACATTGATAATAATATTCTGGTTTCAAGAATGCAAGAAAATCTGGAATATTTTTCATCTATGCCACACATCTCGGGTACAGCTGGTGACTTAGTACTGGCAAGATACATAGAAAAATATATATCCGATAGTGCATTCAGCGTGGATTCTTCAAGCAAATTTCAAGCATACGTTAATTATCCGGATATTGTAAGTCTGAAACTTTTCAGTTCAAAGGGGGATTTGATACATGAAGCCACTCTCAAAGAGTCTGTTGAATCCGGTACAGACAACGAACAGATTGACTATATAGCATTTAATCCAGGTTCTAAATCTGGAGAAGTAAAAGGTCCATTGGTTTATGCCAATTATGGCTCTCAATCAGATTTCAAAGTTTTGGAAAAACTCGGTGTTATTTTAGAAGGCTCCATCGTCATGGTGAAATATCATGGTAATCCCAAAGATGATGTTTCTGAGGCTGATAAAGTTAATTTAGCATATCAATATAAAGCAAATGGTGTGATTTTTATAAGCGATCCTGCGTCCAATCAATATCATTATGATCGTATGGATGTGATAGAAAGAGAATCGTTGGTCAATCCCGGATACGCACCAGGAGATTTGATCAACCCAGGCGAAGGAGGAGAAATAGATTACAACAATTTCAATCTAGAAGAAGCTTGGGCTAAATCGAAAGCTACCACCAAAATTCCCGCATTGCCCATATCATGGAAAGATGCTATTCAATTGTTAGATAGCCAAAAGGATCGTGGAAGTAGGATTGAGGCATGGGATATGACTTTTTTAGATGACACAAAAGTTGAAATTTGGACTGGTGTGAATGATAATGAATCAAACTACATTGAACTTACAAATAAACCAATCGAAAAACCAGATAAAGAGTTATGGAATATAATTGGTGAGTTGAAAGGTAAAGAACAAGAAAATATGGCTATTATCATTGGAGCTCAAAGAGATTCATCCGGGTCAGGTACTTTGGCTGCCAACTCCGGAACCACCATTTTACTGGAAATTATGAGTGTAATGTCTCATATGGTTCACCAATTTAAGTGGAAACCACTGAGAAGTATTTATTTTGTTTCGTTTGATGGTACAGAATATAATTTAGCAGGAGCGACCAAGCTTTCCGTTGAAAAAAGTAAGATATTTAGAAGAAATGCGTACGCATACATCGATATAAGTGACGCTGTTTCTGGATCTGAATTAGAGATTGCTTCAGATCCACTCTTGTGGGACGTAATTGCTCAAACTTTGTCTTTGGTGAATGACCCAGTCTCAAATGTCAGTCTTCGTGATACCAACTGGAACGGAAACAAAAAACTCAAGCTTCCAAGAGAAGCAAATAAAAATTATATACCATTCATTTCTTACAACGGTATTCCAACCATTGATTTGAAGTTTAAAGGAAGAAGTTATCCTCGTGGATCACCATTGGATAATTTCAAGCATTTTGAAGAAACATCGATTGACCCAGATTTAAAATACCATAGAACATTGGCAGCTTTGTTACTAAAGGTGATTATACATCTGGTTGAAAAGCCTATTATACCTTATGATATTGCAGGTTATGTATTAGGCTTGAACGAATTTGCCAAAGATCTTCGGAAATATGCAGCATGGAAAATGTCAGAAGAAAACGGAAGTTCGGATGGATCCAAACTAGATTTCAATAAACTTGAAACTGCTCTCGTGAAGTTGAAAAGATTAGGAAGGGAGCATCTTTCCTTTGTTGATACATGGCAGGAGATTGTCACCGCTGGTGGGGGATCAGAGCCTAATTTACTTGCTGTGAACAGATGGGACTGGAATTCCAAAATAAGCCTTTTGGAGAAGACAATGCTGAGTAATGCCATTCTTGATAGGCCATGGTATAAAAGTGTTATATTTGGCAGACAATTGAATCCTCCACAGATGGCGGATACACCAAATAGTGCAGAACTATTCCAGTTTTCAACATTTCCTGGGGTACGTGACGCAATCGAGAAAAAAGACTGGGCCAACGCTCAGCAACAATTAAATATGGTTAGTGATATGATAGAAGATTCAGTCGGATTCTTTCTTTTAGGTAAATAGAGCAAAAATTTCATACATATACATCGTATACCAATATACATTTGTACTTTAATTCAGAATATATGGACAACAGCGCTAGGTGCCTGGCTTATTTGCGCCGCACTCGCGTCGTAAAGATCGTATGGTTAAAATCTGGCAACTTCATTCAAATTGTATCGTTTGATCTTCTTGTTGCCTTTTGAAGCATGTAGCTTAACTCAAGTCAAAGACTACTATTGAGTCACATCTATATATTCAAATAGAAGGATGGAAAATTTGATATTAATAGCTGTTGGTGTAGTCATCTTGACTATCATTTTAAAGAATACTTTATTTGCATCAGTATCGACAACTGATCCTCTGGAGGCAGAAATTGATCCATCCAAGTCATCTGACGGAGCTATAGTGGAAGGAAAATTTACACCAATGACCCTATACAAATATAATGGTTTTGACTTAGAGCAAATATACATTGCTGTTAAAGGCACAGTGTATGATGTGAGTAAAGCTAGGTCATTTTATGGGCCAAGCGGACCCTACTCTAATTTTGCGGGCCACGATGCTTCCAGGGGATTGGCTAAAAACTCTTTTGAAGAGGGTATGTATCATTTTGTGCTAAGCTACGCCACAAAAATAAATAACTATTGATACTAACATTTTTTGCAATTTCGACTACAGACATGATCAAACCAGTAGACGAACCAATTGACGATCTTAGTGATTTGACCCCAGAAGAATTAAAGGCCTTGGATGGATGGGAAGAGCTCTTTATTTCCAAGTACACCAAGGTAGGTGAGCTGGTTGAAAATGGAAGCATATAGTATAATAATCTTTATTCTGTCTATTCCCATCTTCATCATTACAACAAATATTTTACTTCTTTATATCTAAACTTTGAAGTTAATTTTCTAGCTTTTTTACATAGTACAAGTCACAAAATAAAAAATAATTTCAATCCAATTTCCAGAGCATCCTACTCCCTCAAATAAGTCATGGTTCCATCATGTCTACATGTTAATAGAGATACCACGCTTGATCCAGAACACACGTATAAAACTTCATAATCTATAAGCTTGAGCAGGATTTGGTGTCTCGATGATGCTTTGTGATCACTGCCACCCAACCACAAAAGTTTATTCGAGCCGCGGATAAAAAAAAGCTCTTGGTTTGACATGGGGACGGAAGCATCAACGCATCGATACAATCGCTTCTACCAGTCATGTTAAACTATCATGGTTACTTGTGGAAATTACGTAAAGTACTTATCACATAACTAGCTACTTGTACAAGGGAAGCTCCATACTAAAATGTCGATAGCTAATTTGTCGCTTGGTAGTCTGACAGCGAATAACTTAGGCCTTTTCAATAAGATCACAGCACCGTATGAATATACAGAAGCATACATTAAGTTAGCCAAAGAGTCTGAAGATCTCGCACAATACGCATACTTCAGTGAAGTACCAGTTGGAGTCATAGTGTCGAAGCCACTACAGCCATCTAATTCCCAATCGCCAATTGGATTATGCATTGAGATTCTAAGCGTGCTAAAGCATTACCAAGAATATGGAATAGAAGATAAATTACTGAATTATATTGAAGAAACAAGTAAAGATAAGCGCCATTTATCATATACCTATGCATTGGTGGATGCAAAAGATGAATTTTTGATTCACTTTTTTGAAAAGAATGGTTACAAAATAGAATCACCTGACCAAGATATTTATAAAGGATTGGAATTAAAAAATGACGGTAAAATTTTTTACAAAAAGGATCTCAATTGAATGGACCCATAAAAAAGTCAACTTTTTAAAAATATCATTTTGTGTACATAGACACGCTCTTTTCATGAAGCGGTTGAATAATCAACTGTTTTCACTGATCTATAGATAATCTTAAAAGTTTTATAGTTTTACTCTGGAAATTTTTTTTTGAATAGATTTGTCATTTGTTAGAGCTTAATCCGTAAACAGTCAACACGAACACAGAAACTCAAACTCATATAGAAACAAAATGCACTTCTATAGTTACATCGTAGACACCATCTAATGAAAATGTAAAAAAATAAACTTAAATGAAGAATAAATGTCATTAAAAAAAAATAAATGGCGTCACGGACAGGATTCGAACCTGCGAAGGCATAGCCCATCGCCTAGCTTCGTCGGAACAATAGCAGGGCGACGCCTTAACCACTCGGCCACCGTGACCAACTGATAATAGAACCAAAGCTGCATTAGATTCAAAGCTTTAACTGGTGCACGGGTTTTTTGCATTTTCATAAATAATTTAGTTTTTGTTGGCTTGTTTCAGTTGTTCTCTAATTGTATTATTGGCTTCATGCTCCATTGATCTTAAGACATATTTGTCTTTTAATTCAGGTTGCTGCAGCTTTCACGACAATCTGATTAGGTTTGCATGTTCTAAAATACCTACAACATACTGATTTGTTGTGTCTATAATCCTATCAGATAAGAATACCCTTTGTCAGGTTATATTGACCTCAGACTGTACTAATGTATTCAAATTCTGTCGTCATACCTTAGATTATAGCTCTTCACTTGCTGAAATTGGTAATTTTGAGCTAATATGAGAAGAATGCTTAAAAATAGTCACTCTAACTCCAAAATCTAAAATTTGTTTTCTATTTACAACCACAACCAGCTTTTGTCTTCCTTGAGATCAGCCCGTAACTATTGAATCCCTAAAAGGTTTTTCTTAGTTGCCTACATCGGTAACAAGAAGCTCTATCATACTAACGGATCCTTGCAGCAACAATAGTAACAGTAATAGTGGGTTTATTGTGGTCAGAATCTGTTTTTTTTTCTACTGTATTTTAATGCACATGAGATCGCAAAAAGTTTTATGCACGAGAAAAAAAAAAAAAAATATTAGTTATCAAAAATTTATCTACATTTCATTATCTATAGTATTGAGCCAATAATTCATAAGCTACAGAAATAATATGAGTATGGATTCCAGACAGTATCTCAAGTCATACGGCTGGCAAGAAGGGGAAGCCCTCAAAAGAGGGGGCTTGAAAAAGCCTATACTGCTGAAGCACAAAAAGGACACTAAAGGCTTGGGACATGATAAAGACCAACAAGAAGCATGGTGGGAAAGAGTTTTTGATGGCCAATTAAAGGCTCTTGACATCACATCTAATGTACAGACAGGAAATGTAGAATTCAACCAGAAGGAATCCGTTGCTACTGCTGTATCGCAAAAGGTATCGCCTCTTTATAAAATGTTTGTGAAAGGAGAAGGTTTAGCGGGAACTGTTGGCCAAAAGTCAATAGAGAAAAGCGCGTCTACTGTGGTAGTTAGCACACACAAAGGAATGGTCAAATCAAAACTACGAGAAGAAAAGAAAGAGGAGAAGGGAAAGAAAGAAAAGAAGGACAAGAAAGAGAAGAAGGACAAGAAAGAAAGGAAGGAAAGGAAGGAAAAGAAGGAAAAGAACGAAAAGAAAAGGAAGAAGGATAAGATAGCGAAAACAGATGAAAAATTATCAAATAAAAAGCTGAAAAGTGCTATAAAAGCGAAGAAAACTAAAAAAGTCAGAAAAGACAAAGAATATCCATCCATCAAAGAACTTAAAACTAAGAAGTTGGAGCAGAAAGAGATAAAACATGATAGGAAAAGTTTATCAACTTCAGATAAGTCAAAGAAGAGAAAACGTTCTGGAGAAAACGAAAAATCCCCAAGTAAAAAGAAGAAGAAAACTATCAAATCAGCTGAGCAATAGAGATGTTTCAGCTTCAAGGAGCATTGAAAGTTTGCATATAATCCATAATGTAATGTATATAGTTCACATTGTATGTATATTAGCCTGCCTTATCATAAACCAAAAGACACTTAATAGTAAAATTATCTAAATTATCTCAAGAACACTAAAAGCGTAGCACTAAAATATTTATACACCAATGCGAAATAAAAGAACAAAAGAAAATGATAAACATTTATTTCAGTTTAATTGATTGATGTGCAAAGAATGATAACAGAGGGATTAGAAGGATCCACAGAAAGCGTTACACATGGATCTTTTTGACAAAAGCCAGTTTAGCAGACTGAATGAGACAAGTATAGACTTACTGCGATTGGCGTTGAATAAGGATAATGAAGGTTGGAACGCATGGTTAGCCGAACAAGTTTTTGATGAAACGCTGCTAGTATATTTTGAATGCTTGCTTTATAGAAACCGACTTAATTATGTTTACTGGATAAGGTACTTTTTGTACATGGACAATTTTAAGGAGAAATATGTCACACTCGAACACATTAATAGCAAGATGAATCTAGGCCTGGAAGTTACAAAATTTGACGTTGCATCTTCGCATAAACTCTTGTTTTTTTGCCATGATTATTGGTTTAAAAATCAAATCTATATCCATATTAGGCGGGCATATGAAACAAAGCTTAGTTTTCCTATGTTAGAAATTGAAAAAGTTTTCAATAGATTTTCATCATTTGTTTCTCAAATATATCCTGACGAGTACCAAAAAATATTTACTTTAATTTCTCCATTAAAATCTAAAGCAACTTCAATTACTGAAACTCTTGTACAGTGGGAAGAAGCTTTAGAGTTGAATGGAAATAATGACGTACACGTGTGGCTTGAGTATCTGAGTTGGCTGAGAAAGCGTAACTTCAAAAACAAAGTTCTGTCAAACGGACTATTCACTACAACGTTTGAAAGATCAATCGTAGGCAAGGAGTATAGTGATCCTCAATGGATTGAACTTTGGAAGTATTACAGCTCTATTGTGGGAGATAATCAGGAGATTATGGAAAGACTTGTACGCGATTATGCCCCTACTATCCCTTATGCACTCACGCTGTTCCTAAATACCTTTAACTTTGATGATAAGCAAACACAAAACCAGTTTCCTGACTGGTTAAAATCTAATGCGGTGAAGGCAATGAATTCTTGTACCACTTTTGAAACATTTTCTGAGCTGGCAATCTCATATTTAGAATCTCTGTGGTGCTTTGTCAATAAAGATGGAAATTCAAGCATAGACACCGAGGACAACGTTCCCTCAGATTCACTAGATGAGATTGAAACTATTTTTAACTTGGCTTTGAATTTCAAATCAGAAAGCCATACTGTGGAAAAACTATGCATTCAAATGTATGAAAGGTGTGGCCTTGATTATATTGCTCATTATTTAATAGACGAGTTTATAAGTCATCCATATTGTCAAAACCAAGTAGACACCTGGATTTTTGCCATGGATCACTCTTCTCCAAAAGTGGACAAGCTTGATTACTGCAAAAAGGCATGGGAGAATGCCATCAACCTTGATCATCCAGAAAGATTAATTGATGCATGGGTGAGACTTGAGGTTTTAAACTCAACCAACGTATCTAGAAAAGAATCCATTAAGACTCGCCAATTATTAGTCTCTGAACTACAGAAAATACGGCAAGAGAAGATAGGAGAGAATCCAATAAAAACGTATGATGAGGAACATTTAAAGCTTAACACTAAAAAAAGAGCAGCTGAGGAGCAAATTAGCAATGAGTTTAAGAGAAAATCAAATATAAGAGATAGAGAACATCTATCTCTCAGAGTTAAAAATATAACCAAGGGTACCACTGACCAAGAACTGGCCGATTTTCTTGGTACTGACGGTATAAGGAATATCTATATGAACGGTTCCTATGCCACTGTTGAATTCTCAAATAGGGATGAGCTTCAATTAGCTTTAGAAAAAAATGGGAAAGTATTGCGAGAAAACAACATTGAAGTAGACATTGCCAATGACACGACAATATGGGTTACTAACTATCCACCTGAATATAGTAAGTCAGATATGGAAAAGATGTTTACCACTGATGGTTTAGAAGTTATGAGCATCAGGTTTCCATCGTTGAAAAATAACGTCAATAGAAGATTTTGTTACGTTGAATTTGTTGACAAAAACATGTCTGTTCATGCTGTTAGGTTATTTGATAAGAAAACTATTCAAGGAGCAGATGGAAAGGATTATACCTTGACTGCTAAGATTTCCAGTCCAGATAAAGAGGGCAGAGTAGAGCCACCAAAGAATGCCGAGGAAGGTAGAGAACTGTTTATCAATAAACTAAACTTTTATAAAGTTGACGAAACTCTCTTGAGGAAAACTTTTTCTAAATACGGAGATGTCAAATCTGTTACCTTGCCTTTATCTATCGCTGGAAAAGAGTCTAACAGACTGAATGATGGCTATGGATTCATCATATTTTCATCCAAGGAAGAAGCAGAAAATGCTCTGGAAATGAATAATGCCAAGATTGCTGGCCATCCTGTTGGTGTAAGCATATCTCAGCAAAGACCGTCATCCAACAGGAGCAAAAAAATTGGAATACATTATCCCCAAAAAAAGGAGAAAGAATCTTTTGCGCCCAAATCAGAAATAGCCAATAGAACTGTAACAATAAAGAATCTAGATGACACTGTGACACTGGCTCAATTAGAGCAAGTTGTTAAACCCTATGGGGAAATCTACAAAACTGTACTAATTCCAGAAAAACAAGGAGCATACGTCGAGTTTATAAAAGAATCCTCAGCTGGTAAATGCCAAATGGGAATTAATGGCAAAACAATAGGAAACTCAGTTATTACAGCCATTCCTGGTCTTTGTTTGGAACGAACAAGTAAAATGGACGACAAGAGGCTCTCAATTCGAGACGACAATATTCATATTTCAACGAAAAAAACTAGCGGAGGAAAGCCCAAAGCAGCCATGTCTAATGAAGATTTTAGAGCAATGATGGGTTTAAAATGATTATATGAATTGTGAAGCTTATTAGTTTATTTTCATTAAGTATTGTTATTATTTACAGCTGTATTATATATTATTCAATTTCATGCTATTTTTCAATCCATCAAGGATTCTTTTAACTGCTTTATTTCTTCTACCAATTCATCCGTAAACTTGCTTCTCGAAGAAAACTCTAAAATTCTTTGTTGCTCAGCATTGATTGGAACAATACGCAAAGTCAAGTATTTAGGATGAGAAATCAGATAATTCAAAGATGAGATAAATGAATATCTCTCTTCTTTGGTATCTAAACCAGGAATTAGACCATCGTTAAAAGCAGGATCATTTTGAACGTATGATTTAGCGTCCATAGAATTAAGAATCTTTGCCAGGAATATAATTTGGGAAGTTTCTTGAATCATAGAGGTGCTAATAGCACTATTTGGCTCAAACCATGAACGTAATGTATTTGAAAACTGGAATCTGAATACTTTTGTGAAAGTGAGAGCATCATCTAATAATTTATCATCAAACATACCCAATGTTGTTAATATAATTGATAAAATTCCATCACTCCATAAATGATGTAAATGAGTCTTTGTGGGAGAGGTAGAAGACACACCAGATTTTTGAATCAAAATTGACATGGGGGACTCAATTAGTGCAGAATACAAGCCACAAGCAATAAGTTTTTCAGCAATAAACTTGACCGAAACCAAGTCGTACAAAAACATCAGTGAAATATCAGCAAAAATCTCTTCATTATTGATTTTAATCAAGTGAGAACAAGAATAAAGACTCAATATTACAGATAAAGTTCCGGATTTTGCTAGAGATTTTGAAATGGAGCTTTCCAATGCTTTTGGCAACTTTAAGCCCAAAAACACTTTCCAAATAGACAAGATGAACATAGAATCTTCTATTTGTTTTAAGAGTAAACCATTATTACTGAAATCTTTATTAGGGTAGGAAATAGCTTCATTTTGAACCGAGCTGAATATGGCCTTAATGGATTTAGACGCAACAAAATCAAATATATCTGCAAATGTCGCGGAGTATTCAACCAGCAATGGAGAATCACTTTTTATCATTTTCAGGGCAATCAGAAGTATTCTGAGAAGAGGTCTGTAGTATGTGGGGTTACCAAGACTTACTATACCCGACATAAAGCTAACCTCAAGAGACATCAACAAGTTAGAAGAAAGAGATATGATGGAGAACAATATCCTCTCACTATCAGCACCTGCAAACATGCCATTAGAATTCTTTTTGGAAAAGAGGAAGATAATTAAAAATGCAATCTCAATTCTTTCTTGATACACAGATTCAAACAACGGAGAAGGGATACCGTCATCTTCATTCATTTTCAACAATTGAGTAACCAAACTCAAATAATGAGAAGGAATCTGATCGGGGCATGTTTTACAAAAACATGTGATCAATGCACCCAAAGACTTCGCAAATGTAATTTGAGCAGTAGCAAATTGAAGATTAATACTTGCAAGCACAAGCTCATGCCTGAAAGATCCCCAATACACTTCATCATTTGCAAAGTAACTGTCCAACAAATTAAAAGAGTAAACAGCACCAGTTCCATACCTATTTTTCTTGAAAATATCTGTGTGCTTGAAATGAGACAAGGTCAAACCTGTGTTACCCCAGTTCTGAGCAAATGCCTGGTCTACTTTTGATCTTATTGATGACTTGTAGCCCACGATCTTGAATCTGGTACTTAACGATTTAACAAACTCATGTTTTTTAAGTGCTTCAAATATTTTAGATTTGCACTTCTCGTTTTGTGACACAAAAAGATAAAGTGAAAGAATCTCGGATATCTTGGATAGCAATCTCAATTCATAGCATGCTCTTGTGTACTCATCGTAGCTCTTTGTGTCTATTAAATCTTCATCCATTTCACAAAAAGATGTATCAATGGTATCAAAATCTTTCAATTGAACTAGCAACTTGTCAATAAACTCCTGATCATCTCCTTCTTCTTTTATTGTATTCCATGTATTAAAAGCGAGAGCGATTGCATCAACCAAATGTAAAGCAACAGAATTGGGGTAAAAGGGAATCATAGAAACATTTTTCTTGAGTGTTTTTAAAAGAGAAAATTCTGATTTCTTTGCCGACTTTGTATCATTCTTCTTGTCTAATAACCATTCTTTGATATCTCTACCTGTTATAAAAACAGTGGACAAACCTTGTTGATTTCCTTTCATTACGCTAGCAAAAAAGTCACATAATGACACTTTCATCAAATTACTTTCGAAGTTATTGCTCATATCAGTGGCAAGGCAATGCAGCAGAACAGTGGCATGATATTGATCCAAATGGGTTAACAAGGAAGGTGGCTCCCCTTCCCAAGGCGCATTAACCAAATTAGTCAGTAATTGAAGGACATATAGACGAAGAGACGCAATTCTTGAATATATGTCAATCAAATCTGGAATCTTGGCGAATAATGTCTTTTCAAAGGTGGATGCTTTAAGCTTTTGACACACAGGACGAACTGCAATTAGGTTGGAAGAAAATTCAAATGCCAAACAGTAAAATTTACTCTTCCAAAATCCGTTTATGTCGCTTGGAATTTGAGATAGCGAGGTCGAGGAAAGCATGTTGATAGTATTCAAAATTGGCTTAGTTGCTCTTGCATCTTGAATGTCAGGAACCAAAAAAGCTGCAGTGATTCTTTTTGAAGCTAAAGCAAAAACTTTCGTAATTTTTGAATCAAGAGAGTTTGTTATTGAATCCACACCATAAGTTGAAATCAAAATTTTGTTGAAAATATCAATTGTGAGAGAGCAAAATTTGAATTTTTGATATTTCTCGTTATATCTCCAGTATGAATGATTCTCAAATACCTTTACAGCATGTGCGACCAATCCTTCAATTACTTCAGATTTTAGCTTATTAGAAGTCATGATACTATCCAATAACAAACAGTCATGTATTAAACTCTCAGTAAGCTCAAGAATTGCAATTGTAAAATCATATTGACCAGTGATCATTTCCACTGTACCCAGAATTATATTAACCAAGCCATCTTGGGCCTTGAATCCAAACAAATGAGATGTGTAAAGGTAAGACCATACTCTGTACGAATAACCGTTATCACAAAGAGCGGCTAAAAAGTTCGCACAAGCGACAAGTACATTTATATTTCTAGTTGACGAAGCTTGATCCATGATGCGAAAGATCACTTCAATAATATCATTTGCATCATCAATGAAAGCGCTCATTGATTTCAAAACTTTCATAGCAGTATCATTATCGGAATCATTAATAACTTTAGTGACCAGTTTGAGAATTTCTTTCACCAAATCTGACCTTTCAGAAGTAATATCAGATTCAAGTCCATTGTTCACTGATTGGAAACTATCATCAAATCTGTTTTTGGAGATTGTCTTCAAAATTCGCCCTAATAAGGACCAGCCATTATAATCATACAAGAATGCAACAATAGTTTTATTCTTTTCTCCACTGGGTATAATCTGACCTTTGGTACCCTCTTTGAATAAAAGAGACAAATCTCCTGGATGTTCGTATGGCGGAATCACGTCAATATCTTGGGTAGTCGAAACCAATTCGGGATTCGTATCATCAATTCTGTATTTGTAGTAAAATTCTTCTTCGTCAAAGACTACCATATACGATTTTAAGTTTGAAAGCTCTTCAACTGCCAAATTGGAGTTAAGATTAATTAATCGTATAAATGGTGTAATACTGATAGGTAGCTTCGCTCTTTGAACAGTGATAGCGTCTACAGTTGCGGAGTTTGCATAAAAGCTTTCCACAATTGAGTCAGCACATTGAGAAATAACTTGACTAATCAGAGTAGAAACATCATCTGTCATTGTAATATATGGCATAAATGAAATAACGAAGGACCCCAAAACGTTAGCATAAACGTTATCAAACTCTAAAGTAGAAAAACACTTGCTAGTTGAACTAACAAAACCAAGCCTCTCAGCCTTTGATGAGCAGTTTAGAAAGCTTGTTTCCAAAAACTGTAGCAGTTCTAAATCTGCATCAGGCGATTCTAAAAGTAGCACATGTTTTCTATGAAGAACAATACTCCATGCATATAAGATAACGGAGTTATCACAGTCCAAGACACAATCTTGAGTAATTGTTTTCAAAGTATCGTTCGAGTTGATATAAGAATTAGAATCGTTCAGGGAGTCAAGTTTGAAATCCATATCCAACATAGTCAAAGAAATAATGGTTGACAGAGCTTCAAGAGTATCAAATAAGCCATTGTAATTTTCGTTGAACAGGAGCCTATTATTATTAATTGTACTCGTACTCATTTGATTATCAAAATTCCCTTCATGTTTTATTTGTAGCATGAACCTTGACTTTTTCATTAATTTAAACCATTTTGATACTATTTTTCTGTGTAAGCCTGACTTTGATCTTAGAATCAAATATTCAAGTAATTGTAGTATGTCAAGTAAAAGTAGACTGTTTTCGTAGAATATAGTGCTTTCTATCTCTCCAAGAGAATCTTCGGAGTCTTCATTTGATTGTACAATAGATGATATGCTGTCTAAAACCAGCTCTAAACTATCAATTAAAGAATCAAATAGCACTTTAGATGTGAGAAATTCCATGATCAGTGTAGATGCTTTATATGGTGAGGATGTATCTGAGTCTAATAAACGAATAAGAAGTTTGAAGACGGACCTTTGTTCAGAAACAATCTTGGTTATATACAAACAAGAAGTTTCATTTATTTCGTTTGTTTGCAAAAATTTCTTCAATCTAATAGAGTCAGATGAAGAGTAGGGATCACTAGCATCATTGCTCAAATTTTTGCCAGGCAATCTCTTTGATAGTTGAACTATAATTCTTAAAGCTTCCAAGAAATCTACTTTTAGGTACCCTGCTACATTCTTCACGCACGACTTTTGTAACTCAGAGAGTGCGTCTGTACTGTACTTCAGTCCACGGAGTTCAAAAGATGCTGGAATCTGTTCGCTTGCAACGGATTTTGCTTTGGAAACAAACGGAAAGGATTCATTTAATGATAAGAAAATATCCTTGTTTAAACTTAAAAATTTATCCAATGACTGTGCCATTATTGGGTCCATTGATCCCCTACTTTCCTCAAGTTCAAGTAAGCACAATGCATGTTCAAAAGTCCTATAATAGAGTAGTAATCTCAACGTTAGTATAAACAATCTCTAATAACAAATCGTCTGATCGTGATTTACATGCTTTTGAAAAAAAAGACAAGATAATAAAAAGAACACATACCAATTAGTGTCTGGAGTAAACGATTCAGACCGCTTAGGGTCTGGGTTCAAAGTGAGAGACATCACTTTAAAAAGTATCACGCAATCAACTACTAGATACCCTCCGCTAATTGATTGTTAGATGTTGTTTCAATTCACGTCAAATTCTGATGTCTTAATTAAACTTTGTTTTGATCTTCTCTCTTTTTCAAGTGGAAGTCGCTCATGGTGTACTTACAAAAATATCAAGACTCTGTCAATATCAGCGCGGGCAAGTAAAGAATAAAAAAGGCTTATTTTAGCAGAGAGTTGGAAAGTAGGCCAAGGTAAGTAGACATTTAACAGACAGGTACCTTATTATCTGGGCTGCAACTGTACAAAACAGGCGATATGCTTCTCAAGAGGTTTTTCAGTTCTGTACAGTCAGGCGCAAAATACACTCCGGAGTTCAAGACTTACTTGAAAATCTCAAATGGAAAGTATGGATCGTTTTTTCACGATGTCCCCATTGAATTTAACAAATCTGAACGTACATTAAATATGGTTATAGAAATACCACGATGGTCTAATGGCAAGTTTGAGGTATCAAAAAGCTTACCTTTAAATCCAATTGTGCAAGATATCAAGGACGGGGAACTAAGGTTTTTGAAAAATGTATATCCATTTCATGGCTATCCATGCACTTATGGCTCGATTCCCCAGACATGGGAAGACAGCACCCGATCTCACGACTTTGGTATAAGCGGGAATCTGAAGGGTGATTCTGATCCAGTTGACGTTGTAGACATCAGTTCGATTGCTGGTGATGTCGGTGAAGTCAGAAAAGTGAAAGTGATTGCTTCCTTAGCTATGATTGATAGTGGCGAGATTGATTGGAAGATCATTGCAATTAATACCAAAGACCCTCTTAGCTCTAAAATCAATGAGATTGAGGATATTAACAGACACATGCCCAATTTACTAACTGATTTGAGAAACTGGTTTAGAGATTACAAGATCCCGGATGGGAAGGGTCAAAATGTATTTGCATTCAATGGTGATTATCTTCCTTATAAGAAAACTTCAGAAATAATAGACGAATGCTACGAAAGTTGGAAAACATTGATCGCCAATAAGGTTCCAAAAATAGGTAAAGAAGCGATACCGAAGATAAATAATACTACTCTGTCGGGAACTCCTTTCCATGATGAAAAATTCCAAGTAGATATCATAACTGCAGAAAAAGATGCCGATGTTCCCAATGATGTTAATCTGTTATACTTTACTCAAGCCAAGTGATAAGTGGCATCAATTGTAACTGCACAACCACTAGAATAAGATCCTGGATGCAGACACTGATGTACATATATAGAAAGCATTTAAATAGAAAACTCCTGTAAATAGCAAAATAATAGAAACAAAAATATACTGCAACACTTTAAAAACTTTGTCTTTAACTCTCCTACTCAAGTTTGTGGCTAAGGTAAGGTGTCCACTATCGTTTTGTCATGTAGCTAAGTGGCAGACGTATGCTATGCTATTCATGCCGTTCGTGCTATAGTGAGTTTGTGCCTCGGCCTTTCCAGCGACTCAACACTTGCAAGCACAAAACATTCTCAAAAAAATAATTACATGAAACAATGCAGCACAATGTAATATGTAAAGATCAAGAGAAACTAAAGCGAGAGCCACAGTAAACAGCGTGTTTTCACCATAGGCTAATGATATACTGATAGTGGCAAGTGTGTAGGTAGCTATGGAGGGAAACAACCTTGGCGCCAGCACATAGTAAGAGCAGCAAGGAGCTGCGGAAAGAGTTTAACAAAGAGCCCAATAATTTACATTAATATAAAGAATTTGAGGCAGCTTACATTATCTCATTGGAAATTGGCATGAAAAAAGTGGATATGTGCATATAGTGGCCTCTGAATAGTCCGTCCTTCATAGCCGAATAATTCCCAACTGATACGCTTTATCATCTGTGCATATCCCAGCCTGTACGTGTTATTGCTGCCAGTTACATTCCAGCGTCCACCTAAGATTTATTGAACAGCTGAATACGTGAATGGAAACTGTAGCAAGTAAATTGGGGGGTTTTGTTGCAATTCCAAAAACCGAGGAATAAACAATTTTAATCAATTGTACTCAGAACATATAATGATTAATTTTTACCTGCTGGTTGTTACCAAAGACTCAGTCAGTCTTTTATGATTCAACTTCCGAGGCCTGGATTCAGAAAAATAACTCTGTGTGAGATTTATGTTTTAAAAAAAACAGCTTTCTTTAATCGAGATTTTAAGAAGTAATAATAAAGTGATTTATTATGGCAGTAAAAGATACCCAAAAAATATAAATATAACAAATACAAATAGCAGAAGTGAAGAGAAAGTTCGTCAGCGTAAATGGGATGTTACAAGTGAGCAATGTAAAAAAGACGCAATAGGGATTGAGCTGCAATAAAAATGCTCTGGAAAAAGTAAAAAATAAGCGTAAACAATGCAAAATAAAAAAGAAACACATATCAAGCTTTTCAAATTGGTGTTAGATAAAAGAAAATGGGAAACAAAAAAAATAACAATAATATAAGACAATTTTTGGAAGTGAAGTCGTAATAGGAAAAGTAAATATACAGTATTTGTATGCAGTATCAACAATCAGTCAGTATTATTCCAACCATTTCTAGATACAATGTATGGAATAGAACTTCCTAAATATCCTTCATAAATAACGTTTTTGAGAGCTTCATCGACTTGATCTGTATACTTCAAATCACTTGAATTCTTCTGGTGTGATTTGTTAGTTGAAGAGATACTTCTGGTATTCAATGTACTATCTGTTTGGACGAGATGAAAATTAGCATTCAAAGTCTTGTTATAGTTGAATGGCAAATTGAACATCTTATGAAATTTAAGACAACAAATATCACTGTTCAATTTTTTGGATCTAGATTTAGATAGCTTATTAGACAAGTATTTCCATTTGTGTAATTCAGATAAAGGTAATATAGACTTCAAAATTACTATATCATCTTCGGTGAAAGTTGAAATGTCTACAGCTGGATCAGCAGGAATATAGCTACTAGGAATCGAAACAAACCCTCCATCATTTAATCCACTGATTCCCTGCTCAAAGTTGGCGCCTGGTACTGAGTTTCCGGTGTCTGCATATACATAACTCGGATTATTGGTCTGTTGCATATTTATACTGGTACTAGTATTCAAATTTATCATTGGGCTTATGTTGGAATTTGTGATATTATTGACGTTAGGATTTACGGACATGCCCATTTGATTTACTTGCATGTACTGATTGGAAGCATGATGAGGGTTATGGGAGGAAACATATTGCTGTTGCTGTTGTTGTTGCTGTTGTTGCGTGAGCTGAATAGAGTGGGAGGGTGTGTGGCTATGCTGATGTGAGTGAAGGTTTTGTCGATTTGAATTGGAGTTGGGCTGATAAGAAGGAGAAGAATAAGGTGCACTTTGCGGAACATTTTGGTTAGGATAAAGTAGGTAGCTGGCAGCTTGTGATTGACTCTGGCTATAGGAATGCTGTGAATATTGTTGTTGTGGTTGTTGTTGTTGTTGTTGTTGTTGAGGTAAGCTCATGCTGTACATTTGCAAAGGTGTCGATTGATGCATATAGGAGTTCATCACTGGAAGTGATATCTGTGGCTCAATTTGGTTCAAAGACTTTTGAGACGTGTGTGTCATTGTATGCTGTAAAGGCTCAGTAGCTATAGACTCATCTTCTTGATCTTCGCCTTCTACCTCGGCATCTTCATTTTGTACGTTTGTTAGATCTGCTGCTATTATATACTGATTCTGGAGAGGATGAGTAGATTTATAAAATTCGTGTGTATTGCTTGAATTATACATGTATTGTGAATTGTTCTTGCTAAGCTGAGGCTTCACTTGGTATCTATTTGAGGTTGGGTACGACAAATGAGCGTTATTGTTTGCAGACGAAGTTGAGCTCAAATTTGATAATGAGTTTGTTGAACGATGTGTAGATGACGTTTGAGCGACATATGACAATGACGAGTGACTACTATTGCTGTTTGGATGTGAAGAGGATAAAGAAGAACTGACTACTGGTGTCACTGGACGGTTCAAAGCTGGGGCCGATGTTGAAGTGGCTGGGAAAGGTGAAGTAAATTGTGGAGGTTGAATTGCTTGTTGTAAATAAAAGTTTGAAAGAGACGGTAAAGTTGGGGCGCCGTTTGTGTGGTGAGAATGGTGTGAGTGAGAGGTGTTAAAATTTGGAGTAATACTAATGTTGTGCGAAGAGACGACATTTGAATTACTTGTTGTTAACTGATTCGGCGTATTTTCATTATGACCGTGCAATGGTTGCTGGGGCAAGTTGTATAGCGATGGCTGTGGAACTGAGGGGTCCAACACTTGTGGAATAATAGGCGGTTCTACTGGAGGATTATCACTAATGGAATTATCTGCGGTATGATTCATGGACTTTAAATGTGTATTATCTGTATTCTATTTCTGAGTTGCAGAGCATTTGTGCCGATGTAGTAAATAACTGAATAAAATACAAGTGAACGAAATAATCTGAAATAAAAAGATATCTATGAGTATACAGTTGATGTATATTCAATCTTGATAGCAATATTTTGACTGAACAAAAAAAAAAGTTTTTAACCTTCTGCAAATGACCAGTGAAAAAATGCACTGGGCAAAACAGTGTTTAAATAAATTAGATATACCGATCTTCAAAATTAAAGTTAAGGAAAGGCCTTTATGAGGAAAAAGACACTTTATATATGAGAAGATGACTGAACAATAATAACTGTGTCTAGAATCAAGTAGAAGTGGGCGTGAAGCAAAGGAAAAGGTTAGACAAAATCTAATGGACAAAGCAAAATAATAAGAAGATCTAAAGCTTTGTTCGCAGTAAGATTAGCTTCTGGACTGCGGGCTGTAAGCCTGTCTTTGTTAGTCGTGGTGCTATCTCTGACCTGTACAATACTGTGGGAGGGCAGACGATGCCTCCGGGTTAAGATAGACGGCGTGCGTTGCGTGCGACGCTTATAATGCAGTGGTGCGGTGCAGCGTACTACAATTATCCCGCGTGCTATTCTGCGTGCGATTTGCTGATTTTTCAGTGTTTCTGCTGCTACTGGGCTCCGGCTGTTAGCTGTGAGCTGATCTGGACGGGAGATCGCGCGCGGCTAATCTGCCGGGCTGCCAATCTCACTCGCTGCTGATACCTGCTGGGCTGTGGGCAGTGTCGAAATCTACTCATCGACGAGCGATATGGTTACTGTATGTAAGATGAGATGATGTATGTATGTATATATGTATGTGTATGTGTATATGTATGTGTATATGTATGTGTATGTGTATCTCCCCAATAGTGTATGAGTGTTTGAGCAGAGGCCGCTAACAACCCTGATAAAATAAAGGAGCCCCAACTACAATAGCCGCAAAAGAAACAGCGGAACATTTAGCCCTATTCAGTGGAAAGGATGACTCGAGTTTGGGTCATTATCAGTCTCTATTATCAAAATTATCCGTCGTGCTATTGATCGACTATGCGAGCGAGCCATTATTTTTCTCCATAGCTCGTATGGCATTATACGCTTTTGCCTTGTTTTCTCACCTTAGACAGCTACTAAAATGCTATGGCTGCACTAGTCCCCATATGCCGAACGATTATTCTTTTTAGTAGTTCCAACAAGAGAGGCAATAATAACTGTCAGTTTGGTCAGAATTTTGCATAGTATACACACACTATTATCGCTAATCAATCAAAACTCGTTCGAGAATTACACTTTCGTATTAGTTCCATGCCAGAAAAACAAAAAGAAAAAAAAAAGAAAACAAAACAAAACAAGAAAACACCAACACACTCACCACAAGATTAATCCATATTTTCAAGGATGATTTATACGTTTCATAGTGGTTCATTGACAAGAGGAGAGAAACAAAGGACACAATCTCGGTGAATGGCATTTTACGAATAAATAATGGTTTTTTCAGTTTACGTATTATTACATCGTTTCATAGCGAAAGTATAACAGATATTCACAAAACCAAGCAGCTGTACAGCAGAAGATCTCGAATTGTAAACACTGACATGCATCAAACGGTCAAAAGAAGTGCAAGAAATCTTCTATTATTTTTAAGATGTTATCAGCTGCTTCTATTATATTCTTTGTCCAATAGGCCCTGCGCTACCAGTCACTTCTTCAATACCAGGTAAGAACTTTGCATGATCGTAAAAAAGGCTCACACTATAGGATCTAGAGTCACTAGGATTAAGGTGGTACTTTTCTTCGGTCAAGTTGTTCTCAGTTGAAAGACACAAGGGAAGAGAAATCGCAGGCAATCGCCGACATTTATAGAGGGATAAGAAACTATTTATGAATAGATAGAATAAGTCCACGAGCAATACTATTGTTTGCGTGGCGTAAAATAGGAATACCGACATATGTCTTTGCCTGAAGTTAAGGCTGCCAAATCTTACAGAACAAATGCCAAAATTTCTCTCTCTTTTTGTGTGTTTTTCTCTCCTCTCGACGTTTCAGAAACATAAGGCATCTCGAATTCTAGACGGATTATTGAAAGATGGCATCAGTTGTTGTAAAAATCTGGGATTGTGCCACTTTTGTCTTTGTCCATATGACCGGCGACGTGACATATCTATATGTTATGGGCTAGTACTCTTCAAGCATACAAAAGCTTCGATAGTCTGGAACAAATATCTCCAAAGGAGCTAGACTCGAACTAGTTTTAAACCGTCTCAGCTAAATGTTGAGACACAGAACTAAAACAAAACTAAAAAAAAAAATAATCTTTCTACTTTTACGCACCTTAATGCAAGTATTTATCCACAAATATGCGCAAATATGCAACAATATGCATGATTTCAAACAGAGCAGCAAATGAAGTTTTTTTTTCTTTCAATTCTTTTACACCTGTACACCCCTCTAGAAAAATGTAACACCCGTGCATTTAAAAGTAAAACGCGTTTGAGTATCTTCATGTATGATCTAGGTAGACTAGACTCGTCAAATAAGAGTAAATTAAGAAAGGACAAACAGAGATCAATCAAGAGTACAACAAAGTATAAAGTCCCATTACACACGAAAAGTGGGTTTTGAATACTGAGTACACAAGCACAAAATGGAAACTTCAGTGCTCCTGGACAAGGCATGGTTGAGCGTATCTGACTCCAAATCATTGTCAGAAGAAATCAAATTGAGTGATATCTATATACTAATTGAACAGCTTTCAAGGTCAATAAACACAGACATTTTATCTATAGATTTAAAGAAACTTCTAATGTCCTTCATACTGCAGAATGACGATGGTAGAGTATATTTGAATAAATTTGAATTTAAAAGATTATTTTACGAGTTGTTTAACACTGAACTTGACGATGTATTCATCAACGCTTCACATGGTGATTTCACAAATTATACTATTAATTCATTTAATCAGAATACAGGTTACACAAGAGAAGTTTTGAGAAAGAATAAAAGGACACAAAGTTATAGAAGCTACAGATACGATGATTTGCTTGGTGAAATCAACGGTCTTAAGAATAAAATGAACAATGATTATGATATAAATAAGTCTCTAAGGTTACAAGATCTGAAAGACAAATTAATTGATGCATATGAAGAAGTGATTTCCAGATTAAATCTTAAAGGGAACGAGGTATCTAATAAATTACAAAATTTGAGCAATTCTCTAATATCTCAAGATCAAACACTTGTTTCAATGGAAAACAAAATCAAGACTCTTCAGATGATTAAAGATAATAATAATAATAATAAAAACAATAATAGCATTAATGGTATGTACAAATTAAATTGGCTCAAGTGGATAAGATCCAAATTAGTGACATCAACCTCCAGTATCACACCAAATTATAAAAGCACTACCAGTACAATAGCTGCTCGCATGTTCAATCTTCTACTGAAAATGATTATATTTCTTTTCATAATACTACTAATAATCCCATTATTACTAGATTATATTACCAACTCACTGATGCATTGAACCACCTACTCATTTCAACGATTCTTTTTAATATTGTATTATCTACACCCTTTTGTATAACTAAACGATCTAGTAATAGCTACTCCAATTTTTTGCATTCAACACATTCTTTTTCCGTATTAACTGATTCTTCGCTAAGTAATATCCCGTTGTTCTTATTGGGTTTATCTACATGGTTTAATTTCAAATGAGGGAACAATAAACTTTTAATCCGTTGTTTTATCAATTTAGAGTCGGGAAACCCGCCTTCGACTTTTCTATCGAAAACCATCGTCCACGATTCAATTGATCGTCCATTATCATTATTCACATCGCTATCGTTTAACAAAACCATGATCTTGAAAGTTCCAGGGATAAGACTTGGATTCAAACAGATAGAACCATCAAAAGGCTCGTCTGGTTTGCTATTGGTAAATGTCTGTAATATCTCCTGGGCATACCAGTCGGCTCGTAGACCCCATTTGCATTTGACACAGTATGATATGGAAATAATTGGGTATTTCAAAGGATGAAACACCGGCTCTGCTTCTAACACAGACATTCTATGTGTATCCTTATTACAAACTGCAAGATTGTCGTTTATTAATTAGTTCTAGAAACCCCTAAGAACCCGTGTAATCTGCACAGAACCTCTCTTTGTAGGTCCCAGCCACCTGTACTATTTGCCTGCTTACTACCGCTGCTTCGTCTTGTCTTCTCTTGTCTTCTCTTCTTTCCCTACTTCTATTGCTGCATTACGTAAGAGGCTGCTGCCGAGGCTGTGCAGTCGCTTGCTGTGGCGTCGGCTGTGCAGGGCAGCGCAGTGCTTGCGAGGGCCTTCGATTGCTCTTTGCGCAGCCTTGGAATATCGAAAATGGGATGTGAAAAGTATGGGGCAGAGAAACCGTTTTCACAAGATTTGGCAGGAATGTCTCTGGCCGATGTGCATGTATGTAGATATCATACACGGGTGCAGTTCATGGAAATAACACTACACGGTATGTGGAGATACAGAACACTGCACTATGTGAGTAGTTCACAATCTAAACATAGAGACCGCCTTCTGTGGCAAGCCAGTGCTGTGAAAAAGAGGATAGCAATCCTCGGAAGCAAATTTTAGCAATTTTACATTGAAGCATTCACTAGTTTGCTTTCCTTTTTGGATGATCCCTTGATTCCACAGTATTCTCTTGCAATGTGTCCACGTATGATGTATGCTTTGCCTTTGGGATGCCTTCAATTGCTGCCCACTAGTCAATTACTATAAATATCACTACTTTTCCCCTCCTTTGTCAAACACCCTGATTCGCACTAGCTCTTTTCTTCTTTCTGTAGAATTAAAACTATTAACTTAATAGCTTTTATACATCAATTAACTTACAAATTACAAACTTATACTTTACAATGTCAGACTTAGGTAGAAAATCATTCACAGACAAGGCCTCCGAAGCCATCAAGCCAGATTCTGAAAAGAGTGTTTACGAAAAGACCAAGGAAACCGTTACTGATTCTGCTGACAAGTTAGCTTCAGGTGTTACCCCAGAAAACCAAAAGTCATTTTCTCAATCTTTAGGTGACTCTGTTCAATCAGGTCACGATGACGCTAAGGATGCTGTTGATGCCAACCAAAAAACTCTCAGTGAAACCGCTGGTGAATACGTTGAAGCCGGTAAGACTAAATTAGCTGAAACTGCTGAATACATTTCTGGTGTCGTCACTGGTGCTACTGAAGGTGCCAAAAAAGGTGGTGAAAAATAAGTCCATTGAAGTTGAATTTATCTTTTTATGATTGCCTTTTTAATTAATGATATATTAAATGAAACATAAACAAAACAAATACAAGTATTAGTATACAAATAAACTATTCCTTCCTTATTATTATTATGATATTAACGTATAACATTACTTAATCTTTATCTAACCGTTAAATAATTTACTTATATAATTATTAGTACTTTAGATTGTATTATCAATAAAAAAAATAACAATAATTTTTGTTTGAAAAATCTATCTATAAAACCATGCTATAGTATATACTATTAAACAGTCAATGAGACCCAAAGATACCTTGTTTACGACACCAACAATCATCAATTTCATTCTCTAATTGTAAATAAAGTTTCTTGAAAATTCTAGACGAATTGACCAATTTTTCCAATTTACTCTTCAGAATAATCGAATTTTCATTTCTGTAAAATTGAATATGAATATAGCCCGTGAGTAAATCTTTATTAATTGAACCAATATCATTATCGTACTCATCATCATCATTACTTAAGTTGTTATTGTTTTCAATTGAATTAATAGGCCAAAATCTAGGAGTGGTATATGACTTAATTCCATTAACTTGTAAAATTTCATTGAGTAAATCTCTAATTTTATCCTCTTGATTGGAACTTGAATCATTAAGACCTAACAATAAATTCTTTGATGACGACTTCAATAATGGAATAGATGATAGTAAGATCAATGATGCTATCGATATTGAAGTAATGGGATCAATTATTTCCCATCCTGTATATTTGATGATTAATGTTGAGAAAACAACACCTAAAGAGCCTAATGTGTCTGCTAAAATATGTAAAAAAATACCATGCATATTGTCATTCACATCTTTTAATATCTTATTGTTGTGTACTTCATTTGTCTCTTCTCCGTTGTGTTGTACAGTGTTTCCATACTCTGGTTTTTCTTCTTTATTGTGGTCATGCTCTGAATGACTGTGTGAGTGGGATTCATCATGTGAATGAGAATGTGTCTCAGTATGACCATGACTATGACTGTGTCCGTGACTATGTCCCCCATGGCTATGTCCGTGATCATGACCATGATTGAATGCAAATATACCAACTAAATTGACAATTAAACCTAATACACTGACGATCAATAGTTCATTTGTCTTTTGCAAAACTCTAGGATCAAAGATTCTTTGAATTGATTCGTTATAAATTTCAATTACTATCCCTAATAGTAATGAACCATTCGCAAAACCCGCTAAAGTTTCTATTCTATCTAATCCAAATGGATAACTAGTTATATAGTTTTTCTTGGATCTTAATTTTAAATCTTTTTCTGATATTAAACTTGCTAATAAACCAAAAAATAAAGATGTACAGTCCAAAAACATATGCAATGAATCACTTAGTAAACTCAATGATTTGGACCTAAAAGAATATAATAATTGAATAAACATAAAGGATATGTTTAGTAATAAGAAATTAAAAATTGATCTAGTTTCTTTTGATTGAAACAATTGAATTAATAACGACAAGAAAGTCATTTCATATTCTGACTCTTTCAAGATGACGTTATTTGCTTTTGTGACATTTATGGATTCGCTTGACGGTATTATTATGAATGCAAGTACAATATTCAAAACAAAAGAATATAATTGTGAAGCAGATAAGGCGATTTTATCGGCTAATGCAATTTGATTTATTAGAAGTGATAAAACACTCAAAACTATAAGATTTGTTTTATGATTTTTTAAAAATAATGGCTTATTGAAAAATGAATGTGTATGATTTGTGCGATCTGTTTCAAATTGACTAAATATCAAAAGCAACATTGATAAAAGACTTATTAAAAAAAGATTAAAATTGAATTGTTCGAATTTGAAAAAAACTAGTAGTATTAAATTGCAGATTAAAAGGCTGACTGATATACTGAAACCGGGAGTAATGATTCTCATTAACGATTTCGTAGACTTTCGCCTTGAATTATTACTTGCAAACAATGTGACAGGCAAAACTAACAGTAAATAACCCATTGCTGATCTTTTGATTTTTTGTTCATCAAAGTATGACGTATATATAAGATCACAAATAAATGAAAATAACAATACACCATAGTTTTGATAGTCTTGCCATATTTCAACAAATTTATTTGACACCCCATCATAAATACTTCCCTTGATAAGCAAAGATACTGTCAATAAATTGATAAGTCTTGAAGGTGAAATCAATAAAAAGTCCGAAATAAATATAAAGCCTAGAGCTAAATATAGTATCAACGTCGAGATAAGCTTGCTTGGGTTAGAGCTATCTTCGGCTTTACTCTTCGAATCATTGAAGCTCCATTTGACAAAAAGACTCATAAATACTAGACATATAGAAGAAACTAAAAACGACTGAAGAACAACTACAGTGTATTTATCATCCC
Source organism: Wenyingozyma nanaspora (assembly GCA_030557475.1). NCBI lineage: Eukaryota > Fungi > Ascomycota > Pichiomycetes > Pichiales > Pichiaceae > Wenyingozyma > Wenyingozyma nanaspora. The sequence continues at coordinate 250,240 of JAKTPF010000008.1, read as the reverse complement.
ATGAAAGTAAATCAATATCCACCTCTTGATTTGAGCTAAACTTGTTATTGGTCAATGTCAATGATACAAATATATTAGGCAGCGTCAAAAACAACGGAGAAAGTTCAATTATATTGGCTATACTCATTCTGTCTGTGTTTTACGTTCCTTTGTGGTAGTATGCTTGTATGCTTACGGTTTGGTCTATGTGTCAAGGGTCAATTGAAATATTGTAATGTGCTTCTATTGTTCTATAATTTATCAGTTTTGATTCCGTGTTCCTTTTTCCGTTCTGGTTTGTGTGTATCTCTTTCTAATGATACGGCTTACTCCTTTCAAGGGCCGAGTTTGCAATTATGCGCAAGTAGTGCTAAGTCTCTAGAACTGCTTTGGTCAAGTGTATACTCTATAACGACATGGGAGATCGACATGATGCAGTATGCTAATTTAGTTATTTAGTCAAGCATGCTCGTCTTGACCTCTCTTAACCACCACAGTAGTCTTTCAAGGCTTTACGTGTCTTGCATAACGTGGGGTCGATCGTCTAAAATTACAGTTTATAATTAAAACAATAAGCTCGATTTAGAAAGTTATTATTTAAACACACCTTTGTAGTCAATTATTTGATCGGTCATATGTATAACATATCTTTCATAGGGAGAAACAGATTTCAGCTTGTCTACAACTCATCATGGGAATAGGAGTTTACCGTAAGATCCAAAATACCTTTGTAAAACGGCATCTCTGACAGGCGATTTACCAAGCTTACTTTTCTTGTCAATAAACGCATGAATTGGAATTTCGACTTCTTCGTATTTATCAAGGCATAATTTGGATCCTTCAGTATCGCCTAATTGGGCGTACATTGAACTTAAATTTTTAAAACCCATCTTGGCTATCTTTGCAGAATTAGCATTTTCCTTAACATTTATCATGGTCACGTATGCAGACTCTCTAGCTAATTCAATGGCTTTTGTCCGGTCTCCATAATACCATAGCACCTCCGATAAGTTAGATTTGACCAATGGAATTATCTCATACTTTAATGCTGATAATCTCTCTGAAGTGATATCATTTAGTGTCTTTATGATGGCTTTGTACTTAGGATTATCCATGTGTCCTAAGATGTCATATTCAAACTCAACTGATCTTAACACCGATAGTAAAATAGGTAATGATTTCTGAATATATTCCGATGATCTCGTAGTGATATAAAAGCTTGTTAGATCTAAAATCGAATACACTAAGGAATTGGAAACTATCATGCCCTCGGGTACAATTGCAGTCTGATATAACAACTTTCCATTCTTATATTCTCTTTCAATATCATCTTCACTTAGCATCATCAATTTATCACCTTGAGCTGAAAGCTCATATATCTTAATTAATGTGACAGCTTTCAAATATAAACTTTCAATCTTGGTGAATGTCCTGGGATCATTATGGTTCTTAGATTTGAGATAGTCAGCTAAAAACCTAAGACTTAAACTCTTAAGTTTGTAATTTCCGAATTCCCTACCGTAATTTGTCTGAAAATCGTCAATTAAGTTCAGTGCTTTTGTAATAAATATACAACTTACATCAATTTCAGGTGATGTTAGCCCTATTCTAACCAATAAGTCAAAATACGAAGAAACTAAATCAAATTTTTTAGAATTAGCCAGTTGTTCAAGTACATCGGTAGACAATATCATTTCAAATAACTCTAATTTCTCATCTTTATTGCCAGTTTTACTGTAATGATCATATACCATCTTGAGAACTTTGGCGTAATGCTTGTTAGCCGCCAAATCATCATTCATGAGAACTTCGTGAGCTACACCTTCTTTGTATTGAGTAGCCACCCAGAAGCCAAAGTCCATAGGAACCTGCTGAATTTCTGTAAGGTACATATTCGTAAGTACAAACATCAAAATATTAAACAAGAAGTTTAACAAAATTATCAAGAATACCACCACAAATACTTTATACCTTAGATTTCGTCCTACTCTTCCATCGTATTGATCGTTAACAATAGACCTTATGTTCTTAATACTGGATCGGATGTTCCATGAACTGGCGTTTCTTGAAAATGATAAAGGCAGCCTAGCTACTACTCCAAAAATTGCTTTACTGTGAGGTTCGAGTGTAAACTGGCTTCTCAAATAGTTATCCCCATTGGTATGTCGTTGAATTGTGCTTAAGTATTTGGACTTCGTGAAAGTGGGGTTTATTGCAAGGGGTTGCAATCGACTGTTTAATATTCCCAGAAAAAGATGTGATTTAGGAGCCACAAATGGCAAAATAGAACGCGGCCTATATATGCCAAACCGTATTGCATTCATCTTAAAAGTTAGCTAGTATACACGGATATCACTTATAAACGAATAAAAAAGTGTCATGATTCCTTCCTTCCCCATATTTGTAATGTTTTTCAATACACTGTCTTTGCCTGGGAAATTTACATCGCACCGCCGTGGTTTGAACCGAGGTTTTGTGATTTTCAGTTTTGTTTTATCTTTCAAGTCACAAAAGGAAACAGAAGGAAAAGTCTTGAACGGGATTGCACTACTGTTGCTCCATCATTTACGGGTCACAGAGCCCATTGTCAATGCAAATGGAAGAGGTAAATGATGCATCTAACTCTGTCAAAACAGATCTTCGAGCGGCGAATGTACCGTCTTTTTCAGAAGGATCCTTTCCTGGTCTTAGTAAGCTTCAAAGGATTGCTACTTGGTTCGTAAGTGATCCTTCAAGTAATTTGAACAACACAAAAGTTAACCCAAAGTACAATTATCAAGCATATAATATTCCTAACTATTTATACTTCTTTGGTGGAAGATTCAAACTTGTCAAGATATTCGATAAGAAAAATATGCCATTAGGAAGAAGCTCGGATCCAATAGCACTAACAGTACTTATGGTATTAATTATGATACTTCTTCCGTTTGTGTTATTTTTTGTATTTGAAGCCAAATGGTGTTGGTATAATATATCACCTGTTGCAGTTATCTTTTTTGCATATTTTTCATTACTTTTACTGCAAAATTTCTGCTATGTTGTTTTCAGCGATCCAGGTATTTTACCAAGAAATGTGCACTTGGTTGACAATTTAACTACTGATGGATTGCCTCAAGAGTACTATAATATTATGACATTGCCAGGACCCATAAGGAATCAAGGTAAATCAAATGAGAAGCATACTGCAGTCGAAGTAAAATATTGTTCGACTTGCAATATTTGGAGACCATCAAGAAGTTATCATTGTCCAAGGTGCAATGCATGCATACAGGCCCATGATCATCATTGTCTCTGGCTGAATACATGTATAGGACAAAGAACTTACTGGTATTTCTTTGCGTTTGTGATATTTACAGTAGTTTGCTGTTGCATGTTGATTGGATTGTCCTTTTATAGAGTTCAAATGGAGTCATTTAAGACTGCAAACACCGCAGGTCTACGAGTATCTTTGTTCCTCGGCATATATTCTACGATTGTTTTGACGTTTCCACTTATCCTCTTGATGGCACATATAATGGTAGGATTTTTAGGTATTAATTCCAGAGAATTTTTGAATCTGGAGAAGACAGTTCCCAATGGAGCAAAGGTAGGACCCAAAAGGTTCGTTTGGTTTATCACAGAAATTAGTGACAAGTCACTTTTTAACCGGGGAAATCTTTTCTCAAATATTAAAATGCAGTGGTTTAGAAACAGAGGTGTTTCTAGCGTACCAGTGCGGAAGCAGTATATAGCAGGAGACACAAGATTCCAGTCGTACGCAATAGGTGCCCTAGAATGATCCAGAAATATATACAAAACGATAAATAATACATGTACATTACAATTACATTACACCAAAAGAGCCACCGAAGACTAGAGATAACAGCTGCACTGCGATAAGAAGCTTATTAAAAACAGCGCGGCCGGCAGTAACAAACTTGCCTTCACAAAAGAAAAAAGGAAAATTTTCCTTTTTTTTCCATTCTCTTGCCTAATTTGCACACTGTTCACATAGTTCTGTCGTTCTATTCAGTAAGAGTATATATTGACTTTTAATCCCACAAGGGTACTTAACATTTTCAATTAGTTTCAGGCTAGTATTTGTGCGCCTTATTGTACGCAGATCGCACAGTACAGCAATATGAAGCTTTACACATCTACTCATTATTTCGAGTACCCCTGGGGACAAGTTACAGCAGCTAACTGGCAAAAATACCCAAACGAGTCTTCATCCCATGTCACTGCAGTTGATATCATCCGTAGGGAATATATTCCAGATAAAGAATTGCTTGTCACAGAAAGACTAATCACTTGCCAGCAAGATATTCCATCCTGGTTAAGATTCATCGTAGGAGATAAGAATACCTCTTACGTCCGTGAAATCTCCACCGTTGATAGAAAGACACAGACATTGACCTTAAGATCGTGCAATCTGACGATGAATAATTTACTAAACGTTTATGAAACCGTGGTATACACACCGGATCCAGAAAACCCATCTACAAGAACTCAGTTTCAACAAAGCGCTGAAATCACAGCCTATGCATCTTTTAAAAAAATATGCGATAGAATTGAAGATTGGTCAGTTGAAAGATTTGGTCAAAACGCAATTAAGGGCAAGATTGGGTTTGAAGGCGTTTTGAAGTTGCTTGATTCCAAATGGAAAGAGAGTACAAGATTAATTGACGACGTCACTGAGAAAACAAGTGCCGTCTTGAACGAAGTCACAACTGAAGTCTCTGGTAAGATTAACGAAGTTGGTGAAAAGACAAGCGAAGTCTTACAAGAAGTTGAAAAACATCTCAATCTTCCTGACGGTACATTTAAATTCACAAAGAATTGATTATCTTCATAATAAACGACGTCCCGACAGGTTCAAATGCCATCGATTTTCCTTACCGATTTTTAACAATTTCAGCTGTTTTTTTTTTTCGTTTTTGAATTTAAACGATACCATTAGTCTAACCATCTATTATCCACTATTATCCGCATGTACATATTCCAATTATAGTGATCCAAATTTTTCAGCTATTTATTCTTTGTTTTTTTGTCTTTTTGTTCCATGGCTTTTTGGTAGCTTGAGAAAGTCCCTTACACAACTGTTACTTGATTTATGCATATTTTTACATCATATTTTAGATTTTAACGCCTTCTTCATATTACATAGTTTTTTTATAGAAATAAACTGCATTCTTTCCCCATTATAAAATTGATTTTAAAAAACACAAAACTTTTGACTTTATGCAACAATGATATTCGCTATTTGTACTTTTTTATGGGGAGCAATCGGGTAAGAATAGGTGTGATTTCATTTGAAAACATCAGCTTTTGTGGCCAAACTTCGAATAACGGTTGGTACATCCAAGTAAAAAGTTGATAAGACCACTGATGGTATTTGATATGTTTGCCCTTCAGGGGGCTTATATAGGAGAGGTAAATGCCCAATGCCACAGAATCATGGCAGAAGCAATTCAATTGATGGAAACCGTTCCCCAGTCCACCAAAAAACCAGACAATGCCGCAAGCCAGAAAGTACAATGGAAGCTGAGTAAACTGTTCCAGTCCCTGGGCAATGTAACTACAAGTACTTATAAGGCTACAATCAATAATGAAGTATGGGCCAGCAGATCTACGTCACTCAATTGTACTAAGCTGGGTATCAGATATGAGGATTTCTTGTACGGCCTCACTGGTGCCAAAAACCAAATAGATGAGGATAATGCATATCTTATAGAAGAACCATATATTCACACAAGTAAAGAAGTCGATTATATTCATGTGCTACAGAAATGGGGTAAGGGAGAAACTGAACCTGTGAAAATAGAAAATTCAACTTTTGATTTTTATTTGATTGATGTAGAATTAAGATACTATTTTGGAATGCCATTGAATCATAGACACTTCAGTGAGATCTTACTTATCACCACTCCTCATATTAAGGAAGATAGCGAGACAAGTTATATAATATCTATCCCAAACTCAAAGGGTAAACCTTTCAATGATAGTGATACCAGAGCTCAATATTGTTCCGTTGAAAAGATTCATTATATCAAGTCTAAGAATGAAATAGAGTGGTCTATGGCTACTGCAAGCAATGCTGGTGGTAATTTACCCAGGTGGCTACAGAATATCAGCGTGTGCAAAAGTATTTCTGAGGATGTTCCTTCTTATTTAAAGTATTTAAAGTCAAAAAGTACGTAAAATAAATGTTTAATGTTTTTAATCATAACTATATGCAAGTCACAAGTCAGTCGTTAAGTGGTTAATTAAGATGAATGTTGTTTAGTCTTTGTTGTTTAGCCTGCTTTTGTTTCTTTCTTAGTTCCCTCATGTCAGGCGGTTTTTCGATTCCTAATTCAGATCGTAAAACGTTAATGTCTTTATCTAGTATATTCTCCCAGTAAACGTTAATCAGTGGCTTACATGTAAAGCTATTTTGAATAGCCCAAGGGTAAAAGACATCAAGTAACCTTCTTCTCTGACTGCTTACAATGTTAATTGGAGCAAATACCGCTCCCATGCCAGCCATTGGAATTTTTAGGTTTAAGAATTCAAATAATTTTAATGCAATTTCACCTTCTCTAACGATAGGCAATCCAGTGATAGTGTGGTAAAAGTCGTGGCATTCTCTGTATCTTTGCATAACATATGCCAATTCTTCATCATCAATATAGCGTACGGGCTCTCTCGTATCGGGGGAAACGCCTTCTCTTTCTAGCCACTCAACATATGACCTACCTAATGTATTTGGTGCCATGGTTTTTAACTTTTCCAAGTCTAAAGATTTTGAGGTCATTCTTGGTCTTTCCTTCAATATTAGTCTTCCAGTTTCATCATTCAACATTTGAGTTCTTAATTCTTTCAAAACAAAATCGAAAGCTGTAGATTCGCCCAATGCCACAATGAATTCGTTTCTTTCTGGGTGAAAGAATGCACCAGCTGCAGAACCTACAAACGTAGCAAACTTCTCTATTGGATGTAAGGGAACATGATGAGGATAGTTCGGTTCTGGTCTCGTGAACAGTGGTTTATATTTCTCTCCAACCTGCTGCAGCTCTCTTTCATTTGCTGTCTTAGGCTTATGGAGCTCTCCATTTTCCATTTTATCTGCTAACGCAATTTCACTAGAAAGAACTTTATTAGCAATAGTAGACGCTATAGAAAACGCAGGGAGAATAATTGTTCTCTTTGAGCTCACTAAGGCTCTACTTTGCAGCATCCGCGTACCTCTTGACAACATCCTCTTATTCTTTAAGGTGCCTTATTGTGCTATTGAACTTGTTAGAGGTACAATTGTAAAATCCCATTCTATCCGATTAAAAAGAGATAGACAGTTACTTAAGTTCTTTGAAATGTCGTTTGATTTTTCCTTTGACTTAAAAACCAAGGCGGTGCATGGAATATATATATTTATTGATCTTCAAAAGAGGTATCGTATGCTATGGCATGGTATGGTATATATTATGGTATATAGTATGAAATGATGGGTATAAGAGTATGTATTGTTTATGTACGAGCGGTGACGGCAAAAGGTTATATGTCTAAGTCACTTTCGTAGTCGTCATCTTCGTGACTTTTGGAACTTGAACCAACTCTAATGCTTTTCAAATCAAATGCTTTTCTATCAACCATTCCGTTAAACAACAAAACTTTTTCCAGATTTTCAGCTTTGAAGTGCTTAAATGGATCTAAAGGAGTATTATTGTTGTTTATACTATTGGATTCTAGAAGCCCTTCAAATCCTACTATTCTTCCTCTTTCAAGACCGTTGGTATACATTACAATACACGGTAGTACTTTAACTCTCAGTTTCACTGCTAAGAAAGGTGCATTTGTAGCTCTAATTTTGTAAAATCTAGTATTAACGTGTCTATATGCAAGTTTCTCTAATGCCTGATCCATCAGTTGACACGTCTTAAAATTTTCATTGTAAAAGAAAGTTATCACCAATGGATTTTTAGCTGTAAGTTTAATAAGTTCACCTTCGTCTTCTATATCTTTCAAAGCGGATTCATTAGATTGAAAGTTTTCCTGAATCGCTCTCTTAGAATTGGCCATTTGCTTACTCAACTCATTCATTCTAGCCTCTCTGTACTTTTGAAGCTCACTTGAGTCACCTGCATCTATCTCATTTTCCAGCTCTTCTAGGATTGAATCTGAATCAACTTCTGAAATATCATCTCTTGAGTCTTGCTCTTTGATTTGTTTATTGATCTCACTGTCCTGGAACTTTTCAATATATTTTGACTGTACGTAATCTGTCATTGCGGTAACTTCCAATAATCAAACGCTACAAGTATATCACTCATTCAGAGCTCTCTACTGACACATATACTTTCAATCAGCTTTAACAAGATAAACCTAAATGCTTAGGATTTCGCGTTGCGGAAGTTTGTGTTTTTCCCCAGAGAGTATCGCTTTTTTTTGAAACATGTAAAAGAAACAAGGATTAGATAGATGCATAGCTGATATGGCTTGTATTTTTAACGTCGTAATAGCTACCAAATTAGAGGCAACATGGCCACCTCACAAAGGCAATTACATAGGGAATTTACCTATAACTACAGGCGTCTTCCGCATACTAAGAAATTAGCTAGAAACATACAGGAATCCTCCAACTTAAGTTCTTCTTCGATACCGACACTAAATGGAGTACAACAAAGCCCTCATAAGCTGAGCCATTCACCTTTAAAAAAGGGTCTCAACGTTAAGAAATCCATTGAGAGTGATAAAAGAGACACCCCTGAGTACTTGGAGAAGCTCATACGATCTATTTTCATTCCAAACAGCAATGCTTTGTCGCAGACGTCAACAGTTTCACCACCTTTAACGTCACCAAAAACCCCTAAAAAAAGCCATAGTATACCTTTGTCTGACCACTTACCTGCTCTTACATCTTCCACAAACATTGATTTATCCTTATACGCCTTAATTGGTTTGTTTATGAAGGAGTTTATATTTAGTTGGTACAATAGATTCTCTGTTGATCAAAATCAAGATTTTATGAAAGAGCTAATAGGTGTCTCAGCCCACATATCTCGTGGGATTCAAGAACGTTGTAGCAGGTCAGAAATGGACTGGGGGAAAATGTTACTTGATGATCTGCCTGAACTATTAATAAGGCATTTCAATGCCCTTAGTGAGGCTAGGATGATGGTGAACAGTAGACTATCTTGTGACGTCTGTGATGATGAAGACACAGACTCAGAAATTGTCAATAATTATTGCAGGTTGAACGGCCATTTTTGCCTCAGCTTTGAAGACTATCTCAGTGTACGAAAGTCATCTAATAATGTCAAAGACACATGTGATGAAGATGAAGAGGACAACAAAGAAGAAGATGATATTTTATCCAACGACGAAGACGATGATGAGGAAGCAGAAGAGGAAGAAGGTAACAACAATGATGATGATAATGATGATGATGAGAGCGATGATTATAGTTCAGATGAAGAAAAATACATCATGACCAAGGAAACAGAGTATAACAAGATACTAAGCAAAATGGTTGTGGCTCTTTTGTTACCATTTGAAGAACGAGACTCAGTGCTATCCAGAGAATTTGTCAATGCAATAGTCAGTGATTTGATTTTGCAAAACGTAATTGAAAACTTGAGCGATAATTTTGCAATTTGGGGTATGATTAATGGGATTATTGATGCTTTAAATAGATCAAAAGCAGAGAGTCTGGTGTCAAAAGACGATCAGTCTAAAGTTCAAAGTATAAAGGATAGTTTTACCATAATTGGGAGGAAAATAGGACATATAATAGCATACAGTACATCAGCTTTCTCTAAGTCAGGCGCAAATACTAAAGGGAAGAAATATAATAGAAACCAAGAACCTAATATTTTAAATTATTCTATTTTCAGATTAGTTTCCAGTATGTTTAGGTTAAGCATGAAATTTCCACTAATTGTTGGTTTTTTACAAATTTTTGCGTATTTCATATCCAAATCTAATAATATATTGCATTTACTAAACAATTTTTGCTTTAACATTATTTGGAATATTTTACTTACAGAACACACTATCTGTCTGACGATCAATAGTATGAGAAAGTTGTTCTTCCCTGAAGACTTTAGATTCACAACTAATAAGAGATACGTGCCAGAGACAAGCGAAGATTTGGAGAGGGTCAGGATGACAGCAAAGACAAAATTGAGTCTCTATTTAGCAGATAATAAGGTACTAATGAAACTTATTTACCGTAATGATAAAACGAGATTAAACCAGGACGTTGATGATTTTATCAATTCTTTCCAGTATAAATATATAAACAAACATTTATTATGGAATGTGATTGATTTATTGCTAGTTAACTTATTTCCAGAGTTGATAACTCATACACCCTCCGATATAATCAATAATTAACTTTTTTTTCCAACTATATTTATATATATGTATCTGTATATAACTTAAGTAACGCTAACATGAATAGAACGAATTTTTTACAAACATGTTTTTTTATTACTTAAAAAAATTAAAAAGCTGGTGTCTCTTTAACTTTCTATTCAAACATTGCAATTTTCTTTGAGTAACAGCTGTGTATATCTCTGTTTTGCTCAATAGATTGTACTTGTCCTTATAGTTTTGAAAAAAATCATGATCATCTATAACTGCAATTTTACTAGAAGTCATTAGTCTCAGTTTGCGATGGAGAGATTTTGTCTGTTTAACCTTTTCTGACTTGAGATACTTATTAGCTTTTTTCAAGTTTCTATCTCTGGTAGACATAACAATTGAGCCAAATGAGTAGCAAGAAGGCTGGTTTTCCAGTGAGTTCCCCTGTTTTGTACGCCTTTTGCTCATTATCAGCTTTTGGAAACGATCAAGGTTAATAAACGCATCATCTCTATGTTTTTTCAAAGCCAATGAAGTCCTTTCAAGTAAATCTATGTTGATATGAAATTTTTTCCTAGTTATATTTTTAAATCTATCAATGCTTGTTTTTTTTCTTGTCTTGGGTTTATTATAGCTATTATCATCTTCATTTCCGCTGTTGTCATTGTCATAAGCATAATTATCGTCTTCATAGCGTAAATTAACCCCATATATATCTTCATCATTCAAGTCAAGTACCCTAGCACTAAGGCCTTCATCTGGTAGATTGTAATTACTGGTGAAAAAACTAGAATTGAAGTAATGGATCCCAGGCCTATTCGGGTGGGATATCCCTTTAGAGCTAAAGTATAATGGATGTTTAGGAATAAACTGTTGCTGCTTAGTTAACATCTTCATGTATGTGTCTACATATATATATATAAAGCTACCTCAAGACTCCCTGTGAAGTGTAGAGAATTGAGCAAAAACAAAAATCTAGACTATTTACAAACAGCTCATCAAAGCCACAGACATATCTTGAAAACAGAATACAACAACTGTTTATACATTTTGACAAGATCATGTTGTTGTACCCCCATACATTGGAGATGTCGTACGTATAATATATAAGCTATTCTTATATAATCAATAAACAGGTAATGCACAGATGTAATGTTAAAATTTAATATCACGTGCTATATAAAAAGGGTATAATTGACCTCAAAGTTTAACTATATGTACTATCACGTGCCTGTTATTATTGAAGAGGTTTTAGTCCGCGACTTTCTCATCTTTTTCCTTCAGCTAGTTTGCCAGACAAATTTTTTCATTTCAAGTTAATCTTTTACTATCTTGTCAATAGACAGTGATATTATTGTTCCTTTTAAAATTTTCTTTTCCGATAGTTAGGCTAGAAAGAAGCATATTTTTGCAGACGAACCTTAAATTCAACAACAAAAATGCAAATTTTCGTTAAAACTTTAACTGGTAAGACCATTACCTTAGAAGTCGAATCATCCGACACTATTGACAATGTCAAATCCAAGATTCAAGATAAAGAAGGTATCCCACCTGATCAACAAAGATTAATCTTTGCTGGTAAGCAATTAGAAGATGGTAGAACTTTAGCTGACTACAACATCCAAAAGGAATCCACTTTACATTTAGTCTTAAGATTAAGAGGTGGTGGTAAGAAGAGAAAGAAGAAGGTCTACACCACCCCAAAGAAGATTAAGCACAAGCACAGAAAGGTCAAGTTAGCTGTCTTAACCTACTACAAGGTTGACGGTGATGGAAATGTCGAAAGATTAAGAAGAGAATGTCCAACCTGTGGTGCTGGTGTCTTCATGGCCAACATGAAGGACAGACAATACTGTGGTAAGTGTCACATCACTTTCAAATTACAATAGATTACTCGTTTGTTTAATAACAACTCTATTATAATTTGACATGACGTGTGAACACTTTTCCTTCTAATTGTGGATGATCGATATCATATTTTATTGTGTGAAAAGCATATACATATACATATACATATATTTATAAAAATTTGTGCAATAATATTATCTTTGATTCATGATAAGCAAAAAGAATAATTCGTAAATAAAATTTGGTTGGTTGATAGATATATGTTCAATTATTAGGGTCAATACCCAAATCTTCTGGGCCAAAGCTTAAGGGCAGCAATTCATCAACGGTCATTTTAATACACTTTGAACCATCATTATTAAACATATAAACAGGCAACTTTAACCCCAGTTTACTCAACCCTGCAAATTCTCTAATCACTTGTCTACAAATACCACAAGGCGAAGCACAAGTGTCTAAATCTGTCGACACTGCAATTGCTTTAAATCCATTACGGTATCCCATAGATACAGCCTTGGTAATTGTAGTTCTTTCTGCGCAAATTGCAGCTCCATAACTTGCATTTTCAACATTAGCTCCAGTAATTATAATCGGCTCTTTTAATTCTGATTTTAATTCTGATTCTGAGTCAATCAAAATGGAGCAGCCAACTCGAAACTTGGAGTACGGAGAATAGCTCATTTCTCTTGCTGCAATGAATTATTAGTAATTATACTAAGATATGGTTTATGTCTCTCCAGACTTTAATGTTACATACATTTTAAGCACTCCTGTGTGAGCACATTGAACTCGTAGTCACTAATGCCTTCGTGTGAGGCAACTTTATTCAAATTGGCCATTCTTGTATCCCACCTGTATATGTATAACAGTATAGCAAAACGGTGTTATTTCTTATACTTATGTCCACAGTATAGTCATTGACTGCATAACTTAGCTTGTCAAAGAAGAAGATACGGTGCAGATAAGCAGCGCTGATAAGCGATTGGCAGTAAAGAGCATTAGTATGTAAACACCCTCGAGATTTACTGAGAAGGTAAGCGTAGTGGTATATTTATATTTAGTGTGTGTTATTTAGGGGAATTTATTGTGTGATTTGTTTGTTGAGTTGGAATATGTTATTAATGGCGAATCACTTCTTACGTAGCTCGGCTGTGGCTTTGTACTTAGCTTTGTTTTTAATGTAGCAAATCAAAGCAGACAAGAGTCCTAATGGAGGTATCAGGACTTCACAAATCGATATAAACCAACTTGGTTCAATCTTATTGATGTATTGATCTAAGTTCCCATATAACTGGGACAAATCGCCGTTGTTTTCAATAACTATATCAGCTAATTGTTTCTTCACGTCACTGCTCATTTGGTTTTTAATTCTATTCTGACATTCATCTTCTGTTAATTCAGGATTACGAGCTTGTAGTCGTTTTAATTGTATATCTTTATCGCATAATACACAAAGATTTATTCCGCAGTAAATATCCAATTTTGATTCGAATAATAATGGAACATCTAATATAACTAATTTATTAAATGTGAACCATTTTTTCATAATTTGCCAAAACATTTCAAATCTTACAGCTGGATGAGTAATTGAGTTTAATTTAGCTAATTCTTCAGGATGAGCAAACACATATCTGCCCAATGCTGCACGATTTAAAGATTTTGCGTCATCATCGTTGATTAAATCAGGGATATTAGGGCTGAAGTGTTCAACAATTGCTTTATACGCCGATTTGCCAGGCATTACTATCTCTCTTGCAATTTTATCTGCGTCTATCACAGGAAGCTTGTATTCGTCTTGGAGTCTCTTTGAGACAGTGGATTTCCCCGTAGCTATTCCTCCCGTGAGACCAACCAAAAGCATGACTTGAGTTGTGAATATACTTGAATATAAGTAATTAAAGGCCTGTGGCGTGGAAATGAAGATGGAGATGGTTGCTGACTGGGATGAAAACAAAAAGAGTAGAGGTACCATCTGTGTCATTTGATCCTGATAGACAGAGATTTATTTGTTTACAGATCTGGGGCTGCGAAAACAAAAAAAAAATCCGCACGGAGTTTTATGTCGCTGTAATTCTTACAAAGAGTTATCTACAATAGTAGTTGAGCATATATATATATATATATGCTAAGTAAATAAATATGAATAAATAATAATAGTAACTAACCAATGAGTAAATTGGATGGTGTATCAAAGATAAACATGTGTAACTCTGTAATAAATAAATAAATAAACGAATAAATAGATGGATCAAGAGATAAGCTTGTTGTTAAAACATCTCATGTAGTTTTCTTAGTTTCTTCGTTAGAGAACCTATCTTTTGAATTGGGCCAAACAAAGAAAGAGTCATTATCCAGTTGTTTACCCACAAGGACGGTATGAGGAGGTCTAAACTCAGTCTTGTCAGAATAAGGGGATTTAACTTCCCACCAAGGAACATCTTTCATAATCTCCTTTTCTCTTTCGTAATAACTATGCGTACGACGAACAACATCTCTATCCTGTTCAGCTTTTAATAAAGGCAAAATATGAATACGAGCCCATAACTTCTCACGAGAGAATTCAACCATCTCTCTATTTCCCTGGCCAAGTTTATAAAAACCGTAAGTTGTCATTAAGACTAACCCTGCAAACCATATAGTTGGTCTAAAACCTCTAGAAGGTGTGTTCCTCTTCCATTGAATCTTCTCGTACCCGCCAATTGGGGGTAAATCCTGATGGTGTTTCACAGACATCCTTTGATAAGCCTAAATACTGCACATATATATGTACGTGTATGAATAATGAAAGTATTTGTCTACCCTATACCTTTCACTCTCTCTCTTAGTGTACCACTTATGCTTCCCTTCTCTTCCCTTCCCTCCTAGCGGTATTCCACCCCACTTTTCTCCAGCCACACTTCTTTGCAAAACATCAGCCACATGTTATTTGATACTTTAAGGCCGGACTTCTGTAGATTCGTGGCGGTGTATGCAGTGCACTTTGCAGTTGAGACATGCTATCAGCTACTATTATTATATATACTCAAATAGATAGCTAGAGATAGCTAGAGATACTGTGAGTGCAAGTCAAGTCTTAACTTCTGTGTAATAGATTGAAAGATTATAGATTGAATTTCACCTTATAGAGAGATTATAGATCATATACAGATATGTCAGTTAAAGTCACATCAAAGGAAACAGCACAGAAATTGCTTGACAATTATGACACTTTTTTATTCGATTGTGATGGTGTCTTATGGCTAGGTGATCATTTATTACCTAAAGTCATTGAGACTTTACACTTACTCAGATCTTTGAACAAGAAAGTCATTTTTGTGACTAATAACTCGACCAAGTCTCGTAGGCAATACACCGAAAAGTTCAAGAAATTAGGGCTTGATGTTACAAAAGAGGAAATCTTTGGATCAGCTTATGCTTCTGCAGTTTATATCGAGAAAGTATTAAAGACACCTAAGGATGTTAAGATATGGGTTTTAGGTCAATCAGGTATTGAAGAAGAATTGAAAGACTGTGGTTATACTACATTAGGTGGTACTGATCCTGAATTATCTAAAGAATTTAATAATGATTCTCCTTTGTTAAACTTAGATCCAAAAGTTGGTATTGTATTAGCAGGTTTAGACTTAACTTTTAATTATTATAAATTAGCAGTTACTTTACAATACTTGTTTAAACCTGAAGTTAAATTTATTGCAACCAATATTGACTCTACATATCCTCAAAAAGGTAGAAAATTACCAGGTGCAGGTTCCGTGATTGAAAGTGTAGCTTATGCTTCAAATCGTCAACCTACTGCATGCGGTAAACCAAACCAAGCAATGATGGAAGCTATAAAAGCTCAACATGGATTTGACACAAAGAGAGCCATTATGGTCGGGGATAGATTAAACACCGATATGAAGTTTGGTAGAGATGGAGGTTTAGATACTTTATTAGTCTTGACTGGTATTGAAACTGTTGAAAACATAGAAAAGTTAAGTGATGATGAGAAACCCACTTATTTCGCCGACAAGTTGGGAGACTTGTATGAATTGACAAACTAAAATATGCAGTCTAGAATAAATATCAATAACACGGCGTATATATACAGCATACAGCACATAAAAATACAAACAATTTTTCAGAAACAAATATCTACAAGCGAGTAAAAATAATAAAACCAATCTGTAAACTCACTTACATGTAGAACCAGCATAGCACATAAGCACATAAGCGTATATATATATAAAGGCCCAATAACTTAAAATAAATACTACAACAACAACAACAATTAAAGGACCCTTCTTTCTCTGCCCTTACAAAACGTCAAAAAAAGCGACCCGTTAGCGACCTCAAATGTTGCAAATGCCCAACGCAACGCGCAAGGCACAACAAGGCAGGAGAAGGAATAAAGGCATCGATAGAATGAATATGTCTTGTCCATCCACATTATACCTGCATATATTATATGACTTATTGCTTCCCTTTTACTTGCACTGCTCAACACTAGACCAGTAATATTCTTCTATCACACACATTGCAGTGCATTAGAAGACCAGGTTATACACCCTAGTCACGTTCGCTTTCCCTTTGTCTCTTTTCCCTCTCGCAATAAAAGTAATTGCGATTATATTCCGACTGAGCGAACTCATTTCAGGATATTCTAATTATAGCAAAAAGAACAATTGCTAGCCCTGAAAACAAGATTTACAAACCAAAGATCACATTCTACATACTGCAGGATTATAATATATAAACAGATATAACATAACATACCCCAAAGAAAAAATGTCTGCAAGTCAAGAAACGTTAGAGAACTCCTCTTTAATTAACTGGACAATCTTACAAGAATTATTACTAATGGATGAAGATGAAGAAGGATTTACTTTATCATTAGTCCAAACGTTTGTTGAACAAGCTAAAGATATATTTAAAGAGATGGATGAATTAATTGTGAGTGATGATAAATCCGACGAGCAATTGACCAAATTATCCAATGTAGGTCATTACTTAAAAGGTTCAGCAGCAGCTTTAGGATTAATTAAAATACAAGAACAATGTGAAAGGATTCAAAATTACGGACAAAAGATAAATTTTGATGAATACGAGCCGGCTACTAATGCAAAGACTAATTCAGATTGGTTTGAATGTTGTAAAGATGCTTTAGAAAATGCTAAAAAATATTACACTGAGACTATTGAATTATTAAGCTCATATTTTAAAACTGAATTATAAAACAGGTTTCCTATAATTAAACTAGATTGAATAGTTGAGTAACCGCTTTAAGCGTTCAAGCTTCATTATTCTACTTTTCTTTGTCATTACTGATGGGCTATAGTACTCTATTCTCTGTGTTACATAATTTTGTTTTGTTTTATTGTTTTTGTTCTGAGTTTAAATTTTTAACTAATACTTAATGCTTTTCTGATCACTTTGTTGTCTCTTGCTTTTCTTTCTTTGTTTTGTTTGTTGCCTTTTATCTAGATACATGTATATCATGAATAATATATTAAACATATAGTACTTTTTTTTAATTTTTCGTTAAATAACTTTTTTCAAACGCTTTGATTTTGATTTCATTCTAATATAGTAATAAGTATATTCATAATATAATAAATAAGTATACAATTTTTTTTAATATCCTCATAGCAACCTAATATTATCCCCTTCTTATAATAGTCGTACTATTTTGTAGTGGCAGCAAAGACCACACACTATTGCATCTTCTTATCGACTTCATCACTTCCTTTCTCAGCCCTGACGTTATTTTCAACAAATGAATAAGTAAGTATCAACCCCATGGTGATTACACCGAATGCAATGGCTATAGTATTCAATTGTGAGTCTGTTATCATTCTGTTAGTGGAAAGTACCTGTGTATATGTTGTAACGTAACTTCCTTTCGGTTATTTCACTTTTCGTTCTACAACCAACACTCTTCTTCAACTGTGTGATCTGTCTATCTTTCACCATGCTTCTAAATCCAACCTCGATAACCACGTTCAATAAAGGCTTGAAAATAAATGGTTTGTAGTGCACGGATGTTTTAATTTTATTAGCCCTCCATATATTATTATACAGGTAGAGAGGTCTATCTCTACCTTGATGATGTTATTGTCCCTTCTTTTATATTACAAAGACTAGTGTTATTTGGTAATAGTACACGGTTTGAGGGACACCAATGCTGATATAACAATGCTGGAAAATTACCTGTATAAATTGGTATGTTTTTTTTGTTTTTTTGCTTATCGGGTATAGGTATACTTTCAAGTCCTCCAATATGTCAATTTATTCATGATGGTAGTTAATATACTAACATTTAAGCCATAGCTGATGCAAAGCAAGTCATTTCATAGGTTTGTCAGAACAATTCACGCCTACGTAAATGGGCTCCCGCCTCCATCAGTACAGGATCGTATGGCTAAACACCCACATGACATAAATCAATTCGACATATATTTTAAGCCTACTTCAGCACAGAAATTTAAGGCATATAGAAAACTATTCTGGCAGGAGATGAGGCGGAATTTTGGATTGGGTAATAGGTAGTAGTAAGCTTGAATGGGAATGTAAATGAAAAACAATAGAAAGATCAGGTTTATATTAGTTTGGATATTTACTATATAAGGTTTTGCTATATACGGGTATGAAAATGTAAGTAGTTTCATAATGAATGAAAGAAATAAAAAAGCGAAACAAAAAGTTAATAAATTGAAAAAATATTAAAGTAATTTAAAATTGAAAGTTCAACTTAAACTAACAAGAGAATAATTAGTAACTAAAGAAGTGAAAATTAGCAAAGGAATAAGCAAAGAATAAAAAAATAAAAAATGAATTAACGCCATTACAAAAACAGCGTGATAATTTTCCTAGAAGAAAAACACAGAAAATGGTAGGATTTAAACTACAAATCACCACGTCTTCCTTTGGAAAGTAAAGTATCTTTTGTAGCTTTCTTCAAAGACTTTTTATTGAAAATGGCAATATCATCAGCTAATGAAACAATAATATCATTTCTATTATTAAATCTGAAATTATCAGCATTAACCGTATCTCCATATTTTTTAATCAAATATGGCTCACTATCACCTCTTAAAATCTTCTTCAATGACCATTTAATAGCGTATGGTCCAGTAGCTGATACTATCGAAGTAGGAACTTTACTATTCATCTCAGTATCAAAATGAGCAACTGTAAATTCAACATTCTTACCAGTCTCCTGTCTAATATAAGCAATATGATGAGGCAATAATTGTAATCTTCTTGGAATTGGTTTCTTATCTTTGTCAAATGATTTAAGAAATCCTAAACTATCAACATTCTTACCATCGTGAATCTTAGTATCCAATAATAATAAATATGTCTTAGTTGTCGCCAATACATATCTTCCATCATTGGAAACGTCCAAGCCAATAATACCATCACCTAAAGAAGGTAATTGTGTCTTAGCATTAACACCAATTCTGTCATATAACCTTATATCACCAGTGGAACTACCAACTGCTAAATAACCATTGGCAGTAGTGGAAATTGCAGAAAAGTTTGTTTTAGATTTGTAAGACTTCATTTCAGAGTCAATAACTTTTGAATTTTGTAATCTTGGATCAACCTTGAATATTCCATTAGATGACAACCCGTTAAATAATTGATCGTTTGTCAACTGAGCATATTTTTTCGAAGGACCAAATTGAACAACATCAAGCGGATTACCATCTTTAGTTGACATATCCCAATCTTCGACGACTTTACCTACTTCAAGATCCATCTTATATAACTTATTTTGGTTCTTTTCGTCCTGTAAAATCATCATTCTATCCTCTTGATGTAACATCATTTTATTTGGATTAATCAACTTCTTCTTATCCTTGGATGATTTAATGTTCTCGATAGTAGTATATAATTCTAATCCGTCATCATCAGTCTTGAAAATACCCAATCTATTACCTCTTGCTACAAAAGTTCTATCTGATTTATAACCAACGTTTAAACCACGATTATACTCTTTAGATTGGAAATAATTACGTTTGCTTTCACTGTAATCTTCATCACTATCATCGTCACTCTCAACAAACAATGGTTGGTTTTTTCTTTTATTCTTATCGATTCTCTTCATTGAAGAAATAGTCTTTTTCTTTCTTGAACCTTGTTCTTCCTCTTCACTATCGGAAGCAGAGTAATATTCCAAATTAGCTTCTTCATCATCAGATATCACTTCACTAAGATCATCTTCGTCTGATATTTTCATATTATCAAAAGCATTTGTTAAATAATCTTGATCAGCTTTAGAACTGGCACCGTATTTCATCTTAGTTATGGACTCCCATAAAGAGTAAGTGTATGGTTGTTGAAAAGCAAACAGCTCAGAATTACTGTTAAATCTTGCGGCCCAAGTAATAATATTTTTCTCTGAGTAGCAATTGAATAAAAACATTTGTGAATCAGGATTAAATTGTGGATTCATATCTTGAATGATGTAAGATTCTACAATAGGCTTCTTTAAAACTTCGTCAGAAAAACATACAGCATATTCCCAGTCACCAAGTGATAAAACTTTACCAGTACAGTTTTTATCCTGTAAAAGATACTCACCTTTCAAAGGATTAAAGAGGAATAAGGCAATGTGTTTACATTCATGTAGAACTTCACCTTTGGATATTTTTTGAAGTAAATCATCTGAGGATTTCGAAGATACGCCATCTGTTGCATCTTCATACTTGGCACCATCTTCTTCTTCACTTGAAATTTCACTTTCGTCTTCCAAAAACTTATCTCCATCTAATAATATGGTTTCATCTCTAAACGATAAATTTCTATCCAAGATGAATTCTGATAAATCAGAATCAGAAACATCACGACTTGGCTTTCTGTATTTTCTTTCAAATTCGCATTTATAAATGTAAACCATGAATTTGTCAACATCATCTGATGGTACGCTGATATCAACTCTAAATTCAAACATGTCGCCAATATCACCATGGGGATCTTTCCAAGTGATCACTTGCTTACCCTCAGTATTTTCAAATAAACAAAATTTCAAAGACTCGTCAATCAAGAAGGTCCATTCGTCGTTATTGCTTGATAGTTCTTTTAATCCTTCATCTTCTTCACTATCATCCTCATCGTCATCGTCGCCTTCTTCTTCATCTTCCGGAGCCTTTGTGATCTTCAACTGATAGTGATATGGATTACTGGTCTCTATGATAGTGGCAAACACATCACTATAAAGACACTCGTTTTCACTCTTTGGAGACGATGGAGAACGGACCAAATACAATTGGCCGGCTGGCAAACTATAAAGTTCCAAGTCCCCATTGGAGTTGTTTGAATTGAGCATTTTCTTTAAGATATTCATTCGGAGTATATGCGATCAAAATGATCCTGAGTATTAATCCAATGTGTACAGAAACAAAAACAATGCAAAGCTCCGCTAGTTCGACCACCTGACTTCAGACTATATGCCAATGTACACTTCAGATGTGGAGAGCGTTGTGTGTAGTTTTGCCCTTGTTGTTGTTATTAATCTTGACATGCACTAGAAAACAGAGAAAAACAAACAAACTTTTTGGCGCCCGGCTGGTTATCAAGCTGCATCAGAACGCACCCGTGCACGCGAGGCTGGGTGGGCAGTTTTATTTTTTTTTTTTTGTTTTAACCTACTTTCATCTGAATTCGCCGTCTTCTGACTGTATGGACCAACTGCAAAGGCAAATAAGTGTGGCCAAGAGGTAAGAGATTGCACTTACAACTACGTAGTTATGATACCTATACGGACACAAGTATATGGTAGTGCGTGCTTTAATGCCAGAAGACTAGGGCTACTATTGGGTCGGTGGAATAGCACTCTGCAAATTTCACCTGAAGTTGCAGTGGATGATAAGTCAAAGCAAGAAGCTAAGAGAGTGAGGCCTACTGAGTGGAAGCTTCCTGATCTTGATAAGCTTCCTGGTGGTTTCAGGGGTAAAGTTTACAATAAGAGAGACTGGGTCAGTTTTTTGTCCAAAAATACCAAGATTTTAGATAAGTCAAAAGAGGATACCGATAACTTATCTCGACCCAAATTAAAACCACCGCCACAAGGGTGGAGAAATGACAAGAGTTTACCACAGTGGAAGAGACAGAAATATGCATTGAGAGAAAAGCAAATGACTATTGATATCAACAAAGTGAAAAGGGTAAGTCCTGCCACAATGGAAGGTATTAGACGATTACATGCGGAGCATCCAGAAGAGTTGACTACAGAGAAGTTAGCACAGTTTTTCAAAATTAGTCCAGTTGCGGTGAGTAAGATTTTGAAATCCAAGTGGCGACCAGATGCTGAGAAACTGAAGAAGAAAGAGTTCAAGTTCCTAGAAAAAAGTCAAGTTTCTTTCAAGGAGAGATTTGTGGAAAAGAAGTTAACGGAGTTTTTTGAACATAAAGAAATGGAGCTTAAAATGGAGATCCCGCCATTTATCAAAGAGAAGCTTAGGGATCACTACGTTTTGTATGGACTCCAGGCTTTGGACCCATATTTTAATGAACTTAATGAAGCTAAAAGGAAAATAAATGAAATTAAGGTCGAGACCACACCCGTTGGTATCAGTAATGAAATTGATGAAAACCTATCCAATAGTATTAAACAATAAATAAATACTAATATTTTTATCTATGTACATAACAAACTAAATTTTTCCTGAACATATAACTACATTAACCAAGTTAGAACTAACTAACCAAATTTCTATATATAGTCTTCCAAACAGAAAAAACTATTAATGTTTCAATTCAGATCTTTTTTTATCAAGTATGGTATTGCATTCTTTAACACTGGATCTCAAGTCATCTAGAATGTTTTGAGTTTGGCCAGGCCTTCTCTGCACTGACCCATACCCTAATTTCCTCTTAAACAAAGTATCCCTTGGATGGGAAGATGAAACAAGCTCCAAGTAGTTTTGGAATTGTCTAATTTGGAACATCAAAGGTCTCATCTCACTTATATCCGATTTGCTAGTATGCAAATTCACCGATAAATCGCCTTCCTTGTAACTTGACACTTTCAACTTGCTTAATGTTTCTTTGAAAGAGTTCATTGTATTTTGTATTCTAGAAGATGAAGCAAGCGTTAACTTGGTCAGTTGTTTTGGATCAAGGGTCAAATTGTTTGATAACTCGACTTCATCTGCAAACCTAACTCCCTTCACATGATTTTCACTGTTGTTTTTCATATATTGTTTTTGATGACTTACATCAAGCGCTTTTGCATCATCTTCATCTCCTGTGATATCTTCGGTTTTAACCATTGCATCATAGTATAAAGTGCCATTGTATTTAACCGCAATCGAAGGAACGACGTTTAATTTCCTAGTAACTTTCGTAAAAAAGCCATTCAGCTTCCCGAACACATGATCCAAATATTCAGCACGCAGGCTATATTGCTTCTCAAGTAAAGGTTTCAGTATCACTATCGCAAAAATGTATATAGCTGTGAGGAAAGCACCTGACGAGTAAAGGATTCTAGTCAGATAAAGTAATGTTTTGGGTTTTGTGCTCTTCGAACTCAAGGGCGGTAAATTCTCTGGAAAGGAGATCGCATAGACGGGTAAGGTGCTCCTAGACGACATTTCAGTTGCAATTTCAATAATATATTCAGGAAGAACCAAGATACAAGCTCTCTCCTTCTCTATGTTTAGATCAAATGGCAAAAGAAGACTTATCTTCTTGACTATTAATCAGGCGGCTTGTGATTTTGTTTGCAGATGCTGGGCTCGATAAGAATTGCAAACGGTGGCTGCGATTTCTCGATTAGGGAACTCTGCGGGGGTAACTTTGTGATTGATAATGAGATCCTGGTTTGTTTATTTGTTGACAGTTGTATCAGACGCTATAGAAACACAAGTGAATGGCAAATGAAACATAAGTTGGTAGGGATTACATCGGCTTATGGGAATTTGCTTGGGGTAAAGTATCAACCCACAACAGTTGTTAATGTCATGATATGTTTTTGAGCGACATTATAAATTTAAATTTTTTAAAATAAATATTTTTTTTGTAACAAATAGTAACTTTTGACATGTTTGAAATGTTGGCAAAGGTAACAAAAGAACCGAAACATTTATTACTAAGCTATACTAGTGCCTACGATACTTGAGTTTTCTTGAAACAATGGATGTCTTATATATCAATAGTCAAATAAACTAATTAGAATAACTATATAAGAGGGTACCAAGATGTAATTATGATTAGACTTGAAATAATACTATTTCAAAAGAATAATTCTAATCATAACATATATATATATATATATAAACAATTATACACTAGATATGAACACGTGGAATAAAGAGCTGAATCAATCAATCATCTTTACCAATAATCTTATGGCTTGGGCCTTCGTCATCATCTTCATCATCGTCATCATCATCAACCATAAAACTATCATCATTCTTCTGCTGTTTCAACTTCTTCTTTTGTTCCTCAAGCTCACGATCAAAATCTATGTTCTCGTCGTTATTGTCTTTAGGATCAGCAAATGGATTATCCAAATCGCTTGGTCTTGAACCTGCCCTTTCTTCATCGTCTAGACTTCTTAAATCATCAAATTCAAATTCATTACCATATTGGTCCATATTGGAGTAAATGTTTGTAGGTTCATCTAATGCTGTATCATCGTTTTCACTTCTTGGAATTTGGGAACTAGCAGCTAACAAATATGAAGTATCTGTTGGTCTCCAAATAAACGCTATACCTATGAATACAATTAGATAAATAACAGATGGCCAAACATCATCCAAAATAACGTTAAAGTTAGGGAATGTATAGGCTAAAGGATCTTTGAAAAACAATAGAGCACCAATAATGAATGAAAATAATAATAACAATAATGAACCAAACATGAGTTTAAATAATTTGCTGTACATTTGTAATTTAACAACTTGCTTGTTTTCTTTCAAGAGTTTGGTGGTCTTATGTAATGACGTTAGAATCAAAAAGTAGAAGGCAAACAACAACATGGCAACTGGTGTGATAATAGCTAAGAATAACCAACTGTTTGAATCCAATACGCTAGCTTTATTTGTTTCCACAGTACCTGCATCTGGCTGTGCTTGTTGTGAAAAGTAAGAGAGGATAACATATGCGGTATTGAAAACAAAATAAGTACCAGCTAAAATTTTAACTTTGTTCATAAGGTTTCTAGGCAACTTAGGATAAACAACACCATAACCCAACGATATAATGGATAATAAAAATAGTGAAAATGCAACTTTGAAAGAGTTAAGCACTGAGACAACTACAACATAAAATTTGATTCCTCCTGGTAATGGATATGCTTTATTATTATTTTGAACGTCATATAATGACCAAGTTAATATATTCTCTATAGTCAAGAAAACAAAGAAAGCAGCCAAATATTTTTGGAGTAGAAGCAATTCAGTTCTGTGTCTATACACTTGAAATAAATAAATTCCAAGAAACACAGCATATACAACAGCTAATAAACCGTAGAGTGGTAATTTTGGAATCTCAGAAGCTGCTAAGTTACCAAAGGCATTGTGGAAATTGACAATCATTTTCATATTGTTGGCCTTTGAACTATCCCAAGATGGGTTATAAACAGCAATACAGTAGTAACCAGTGTTAGCAACATGGTAACTGAAATCATTTGTTCCTAAATCAGTTAAAAGAGCTGTTTTGATTGTACTTCTGGACGGATATGTAGTATTATAGACAAATTGATATAATTGACTAGATTCACAGTAGCCCAATTCAACCATTGCTTCACTGCAGATGTAGTGGACGTAACCACTTGAATCTGCATGTCCCAGGCCATCTATATCATGATAATCAAAGACAATGATTGCGACTGATGCATTATTTGTATTTGGATTGAGTTGATCCACTGATTTCAAATCCACTTTGATGAACGGATCTCCTGAACCGCTCCAGTCCTGTTTACTGTACATTCCAGTACAGTATTCTGCCGTGTAACCTTTCAGGAGGGCTTTTTGGGCATTTGCAATACATGCAAAAAACACTATGCTGAGATAACAAAATCGACTTAAGAACATGTCGGGATATATATGCCTGTGATGTTTTTTGGAAAGGTAACAAAGCCAAGTGAGACAGATATACCGTTTATGAGAATGCCTATGAGTCTTGAAATAATTCAGCAGTGTATATAACCACTTGTTCAATGGGATTGATTCACTGCAACATTACCGTTAATGCCCCCATCAACTAACTCCCTACTGTCTCAGTACCGTACCAGCTCTGCCAGGCAAGAAGTGAAAGCTCCGCCACTGCCACAAAATAGACGCGTCGCAAGTTTTTTGTGATTTTACCATGCAGGCCGGCGGAGGGCTATTTTTTCATCTTATGAAGCAGTATACAAGTATTATGTTGCTAGTTTATTAAGAGATTTTCAAGGTAGTAAGTGCCCCACAAAGTATCTGCAAATTTTCAAGAAGATGCTTTCTCGTCGTGCAGCTAAAACAGTGCTTTCAAACTGCACCACCGGCCTGCGAAAAAGGTCTTTGGCCACAACAGTCGATGCCAAAGTTTTGAAGAAGTACCCTCTCAAATCTGAGATCAATGGTTATGTTATTGACGAAGTAGTCTCCGTGCCCGAGTTCTCTTTGACTGCAGTTGGACTCACTCATCAAAGAACAGGGTCGAAGCATTTACACATTGACAGAAATGATTCCAACAATGTTTTCAGTATCGTTTTCAAGACTAATCCTCCAAACTCCACCGGTTTGCCACATATCTTAGAACATACAACGCTATGTGGATCTGAAAAATATCCAGTCCGTGACCCTTTCTTCAAAATGCTTAATCGTAGTTTATCCAATTTTATGAATGCCATGACTGGACACGACTATACTTTTTATCCTTTCTCCACTACTAATAAAGTTGACTTCAAAAATTTAATGAACGTATATTTGGATGCAACTTTAAAACCTTTATTGAAAGAAGAAGATTTTTACCAAGAAGGTTGGAGATTAGAGAATGAAGTAACTGAAGACAAAGACTCGCCTTTGGTTTTCAAAGGTGTTGTTTACAATGAAATGAAAGGCCAAATGTCTGATTCTGGATATTATTTTTGGATTAAATTCCAAGAATCTATATACCCATCTTTAAACAACTCAGGAGGCGATCCAGCTAAAATGACTCAATTGGAGTATGAAGATTTATTAGATTTTCATGCCAATTACTATCATCCTTCTAACTCATTTACTTATACATATGGTAATCAGCCTTTGAAGTCTCATCTAGAAAAAATCAACAATGATTTCATGGTTTTCGGTAAGAGAGCCAGAAGAAATGTTATTAAGGAACCAATTAAGCTAACAAAAACAACAGAAGTGTTGGCAGATGGACCAGTTGACCCAATGTTACCTCTGGATAAACAGCACAAGACTTCATTGACTTGGTATGTTGGTGAACCACAAGATTTATACCAGTCTTTCTTATTCAAGGTTTTATCTACGTTATTAATGGAAGGACACTCTTCCCCATTATATCAGAAGCTCATTGAATCTGGTTTAGGTACCGATTATTCGATTAACTCAGGTATGGAATCCATGACTAGTGTCAATCTATTCACAATTGGATTACAAGGTTTAAGCGAGGAGTCTGCTCTGTCATTGCAAGATGTTGTTATGACAGCTTTGAAAGAGGCCAAAGCTGATGGTATATCAGATCATAAAATCAAAGCTATTATCCATCAGATTGAATTAGGTAGAAGAGTCGATAGTGCTAATTTTGGAATGAATGTTCTTAGTTCAATAGTTCCAGGTTGGGTTAATAATGTCAATCCTATTAACTCTTTATCCTTCAATGATATTTTAAATAGGTTCAACACTGAGTATAAAGAACAAGGCGATAAGCTTATTACTAACTTGATTGATACCTTGTTGGAAGCACCATATTTAAAGTATACGATGAAACCAAGTGAAAACTTAGAAAATGAAATCATTGAAGAGGAGAAGTCTAGGTTACAATCTAAAGTTAATGCATTAAACGAAGAAGACAAGGAAATTCTGTATAATCGTGGCCTAAAATTATCCGAAAAGCAAAATGAAAAAGAAGATCTTACATGTTTACCTTCTTTATCTGTAAATGATATCAACAGAGATGGATCGTATTCTAAGGTTAACTTTTCTTTATTAAACGATAGCAAGACTTCATTACAAACAAGAATCTCTCCAAAGACAAATGGTTTGACTTATTTCAAAGGATTAACCTCTTTTTCTGCAAACGAAATACCTAAAGATTTAATCAAATATTTGCCATTATTTAGTGATTGTTTAACTAGTTTAGGTACTACTTCTAAAGAAATGTCTCAATTAGATGACGAAATCAAGTTACATACTGGCGGATTGAGCTCTAGTGCCTTTGCTCATGCTTCTCCAACAAATCCTGATGAGGCATATTTGAAATTTTCTATTGGGGGAGTTTCGTTGGATAGCAATTTTACTAAGATGCTTGATTTATGGAGAGAAGTTTTATTAGAGACGAATTTCAAAAATACGGCAAAATTAAGCACGCTGATCAAATCGTTAAGCAATGATAATATTAGTGACATTGTGAGCAGTGGGCATAGTTATGCACGTACTTATTCTAGCTCCAAACTTTCACCAGTTGCAGAGCTTCACGAGTCACTAAGTGGTATTCAACAAGTCCAATTCCTTTCTGAGTTAGCACGCTTAGATTCTCAAAACCAGCTAGAATCAGAGGTAATCCCTAAATTAGAGTTATTGAGAGACACTTTTTTAGAGAACTTAAAGTTTCAATTCAGTTTAACTTGTGGTCGTGACGTTCTTTCCTCACAAGAATCAGAATTGACTAAATTTCTAGGCCATTTCTCATCTTATCCCTCTAGCAATATAACTCCTTATGAGGTATCTTCTGACAGCAGATATGATACTAATCATAACACGATTATCCAGTTACCTTCGCAGGTCAGTTTTGCTGGTGTTGGTATCCGTGGATTGCCATACATTTCTGACGAGAGTGCTTCTTTACAAGTATTGTCCCAATTACTCACATTTAAGCATTTACATCGTGAAGTAAGAGAAAAAGGAGGTGCGTACGGTGGAGGTGCCACATATGACGCTTTAAATGGAATGTTCAACTACTATTCATACAGAGATCCAAAACCTTTTCAATCATTAGACACATTTGGTAATGCTCCAAATGTCATTGCTGAGAAGATAAACGAGGAAACCATCTCCGAAGAAGACTTAGAGCAAGCAAAGCTAACGTTATTCCAAAAGATTGACGCTCCAATCAGTGTAAGACAAGAAGGTATGACTTTATTCAACTATGGCATTGATGAAGAAATGAGACAAGAGAGAAGAGAAAAGCTACTTGATGTTGAACTCAGCGATGTCCAAGAGATTGCAGAATCCCATTTTGCAAACGCTGCCACCAGTAGAGTACTCATCGGCAGCAGCAAGCTCGCAGAAGAGGCTCAGGGCCCATGGGATGTAGTCGAACTTAAATGAGCACACACCCTTGTAAATATATACATGAGTACATGCACACATGCACCACCCCCAGATTGCTCCCACTGTACATAGCAAATAAAATAAATATAGCAGTAAATATAGTGATAGTAGTAAACATTAAACCGCATGTTTAAATATAGTAAACACGCACCGCCCGAAAGATAAAGATTGGGTAGCGCACACATGCTCCGCCCATAGTGAAACACTGTCCCTGAGAAAGGATCAAAAGAGAAGGACGAGAGAGAGAGAGAGAGAGGCACAGAGAGAGGACAAACCGCATCAGGGTTTAAGATGTAAGAGGAAGGTGGCTATGGAATGCATCTGCCTGTGCGTCCAAACTACTTCAAAAGTCAGCCTATATACCTTAACACCGTTACAAGGACTAGACTACAAGGTTTCATTCACTCCCTTGCCTTTCAATAGTCACTCTACGATCACTAGTAGTACGCTCCGTCCTTATTTACATTCTTTTTAAAAATCAATAGCAAATTTCAAATCGCCAATATACCCATATTATTATTAATACCAACTTATACCACCATTCGTCGTTTTTCAACCCTTCAATCAGGCATTTCATATTTTTGTTTTGAACTTTGTTAAGTACACACACTGCAATTAGATAATATAATTTATGACATAAACATATCTGATAGATCATCTTTTTTTTTCTAATTTTTGATAACAATAATAATAATACATTAATAGTGTTATTTGATATATTTTGTTTTTAACTCTCATTTTATTCTTATAAACTTGAATTTTTTCTACTTAATATCACTGGTATCATCATGAACATGTTTTCCAGAAAAAAGGCTCCCGAGCCGCCAATGGAGAAACTGTTAGAAGTGTACAACGAAATAGCAAGCAGTTCACTTAACAACTTAAGCCTTGAACAGAATAACAGATCAAATGAAGCATTGAATGGCTGGAAAACATTAACAAACTCTGTGCGTGAAGAGATAGAAGCATTGGATAAGTCTCTTTCTGGTGTCACCATGAGTGATGAAGAGACTTATATTTTTGATGAAATCAAAATTTTAGAAGCACAATCCATAGATCATTTACACCGTCTTGATCAAAAACTTTACGGTGCACCTTTATCTGCTAGTGGACAAACATCAGTCCAACAGCAACAGCAACAACATCAGCAGCAAAAACAATCAAATGCATCATCACCATCTCAAATTGCATCGAATCCCAAAGCTACTCAGTCAGCATCTAATTTGACAGTACCGACTTTAAGATCGTCTAATCCAACGCCGATGAATACAAAAAAAGTTTCTGCAAGGCCACTTGTTAAAACATTGAGAAAGACGCCAGCAACTGCCAATTATTCAAACTCATTACCTTCTGCATCTACTACTTCAAAATCTAAATACAGTGCCAAACAAGCGGCTACAGTATCTTGGGATGAGCCACATAGAATATGGTCTCCTTCAACAAGCTTATCTGCTAATAACTCCAAATCATACTCGTCAGGAGATGATTTGTTTGGTGACTTTGATAATGAGTTAACAGAGTATCAAAGAGAAACGATACGTCAAGAGACTTTAAGACAATTGCAGCATGCCGGTAATTTGACAAGAAAGTCAAGAAAAGCCCAAAATGACGAAGATTTAATAGACTTAACAAACTCTTTGTCACTTGAACCCATAAATTCACCTCAAAAAAATGCTCATAATATAGCATATAGAAAGCCTACAAAGTCTCCGGTTTCAAGAGGAATGACATCAGCAGATCGTTCTAGAGCAGCATTGGAGAAATCAGCTGCTGTTAAAATTCCGTCATCAACGAGAACTGCAAAATCACCTGCCCCTATCAAAAGAGCAGCAACGTCTTCATCCGGCTCTTCATCTTCAAATAGTGCAAAACCTCGTCACCTTTCGCCTAATGCTGCTAATAAATCAACTAGAGCTCAACAAAAACCAAACACAAGATCTAAGGGTGCCACTCCGGTCAATGGTAGTAGAGACGATCTTCTTGAAAAAGACACCGAGACTTTAGATAACGGTGACAGTAACCTAGAAGATGATGAAGTGTTAATAGCTTCATGTAAAGGTGTTGACATGGCTGCCGGTAAACAAATATTGAATGAAATTGTTGTCCATGGTGACGAAGTTCATTGGGATGATATTGCAGGTTTGGAAATTGCAAAGAATTCCTTGAAGGAAGCTGTGGTATATCCGTTTTTGAGACCAGATCTGTTTAGTGGTCTTAGAGAACCTGCTAGGGGTATGCTTTTGTTTGGTCCCCCTGGTACTGGTAAAACCATGTTGGCTAGAGCTGTCGCTACTGAATCTAAATCCACTTTTTTTTCCATTTCTGCATCCTCACTGACTTCCAAATACCTTGGTGAGTCAGAAAAGTTGGTCAGGGCTTTATTCCAACTAGCCAAAGCTCTAGCTCCTTCTATTATTTTTGTAGATGAAATTGATTCGTTATTGGGTAGTAGAAATAACGATGGTGAAAATGAATCATCCAGAAGGATAAAAAATGAGTTTTTAGTTCAATGGTCAGATTTGACAAAAGCGGCTGCAGGTAAAGATCAAGGAGAAGACTTACAAAGAGTCCTTGTCTTAGCAGCTACAAACTTACCGTGGGCAATTGACGAAGCTGCAAGAAGAAGATTTGTTCGTAGGCAATACATTCCTTTACCTGAGCATGAAACAAGAAAAGCCCAGTTTGAGAAATTATTGTTTTACCAAAATCACACACTGACTGAAAAGGATGTCGAGACATTAATAGACTTAACTGAAAATTTCAGTGGTAGTGATATCACAGCATTAGCTAAAGATGCGGCCATGGGTCCATTGAGAGAATTAGGCGATAAGTTGTTACTGACAGCTAAAAGTGATATCAGACCGGTTCAACTTAGCGATTTTGTGAACTCTTTGAACTATATTAGACCTAGTGTCTCTAAAGAAGGTTTGCGTGAGTTTGAAGAGTGGGCTAAATTATATGGGTCATCAGGTGTTTGAAAAGACTCCTTTTATAATCATCTATATAACTATTTCATTTTCAGTATATATAGGTCCAGAAATATAATAAAGCGTATAAGAGAAGAATCATATCTATTTTATGAACGGACTTTATTTTTATTTATATAAATTATCCTTACTCAAATGTAAGTGAAGATACTAAAGCGTTCATTTTTGCGACTTGAACATGGGCTCTGACAGCTTTTTTGAAATCCTTATTTTTAACTTGTTTGCCTTCTCTAGCCATGTCTTCGTAAATCTGTGCCTCTTGCGATTCTTCAGCATTTCTTTTTGCGGCACTGAATAACTCACCAATGTAAATCAATGCGTTTGCTCTAATATTTCTTATGTTGTTAGGAACAGTCTTGTCTTTCAGTATTTTATCACAAATATATTCTAAAGAAGACTCCATTTCATACCTTGATGCACTCCATGCCACTCCAATAACTTTACCAAAAACAATTCTTTGTATAGATGCTAAAATATATGGATCCATATGGCTTGCTGTACTATCATCAATTTCGCTGGCAACCTGTGTAGCTTCTTGAACATCTAAGCCCGACGATACAAGACCTTTGATACTACTAATATCATTCTTGGCCTGCTTGAAAAAACTTGACGTTTTACTGAAAACTCCTGTTACAGCCTTTTGGCCCTTTAAAAAACTTTTGGCTTTGAAAGTGTAAATTTTACCAATTGTATGACAAATTTCCATTCCAAATGATTCCGTCTTCATCTCATCAATTTCTTTCTTTAAGGTGCTTCCAAATTCAGACAAAACTTTTTCATTAAATTTGCCATTAGCATAACTTTCAACTAGTGGATTTATTCTGCTTAATAGTTTTTGAGCAAGCTCTTCATTCTTCTTTTTCATTCTTTCGACTTCTTTTTCCCTTTGTTTTTTCATATCGTCTGATGCAGCAGCTACACTTTCAGTATTTTCACTATCGTGCTCAATTAGCTTTTGAGTAGTATTGGGGTCAATTGAGTTTGAAACAGCCATTTCTTCCAGGACATTGGCTATGGCTAAAGTACCGATCCAATCCACAAAAGCCTCTCCTCCTATCATTTGAGAGAAGACTTCAGCGGCATCAGCAAAACCTTCTTCAGGGACAGCCTCTGCCTTACCAAATTCATCATATTTCTTTCTTAACTCGGGTTCTTTAAGCACTTGGTAAGCTTCACCTACTTCTTGAAACTTCTTTGCAGCATCTGGATCATCTCGATTCTTATCCGGATGTAACTGTAGAGCAAGCTTTCTATAAGCTTTCTTGATGTCTGCATCGTTAGCAGTAGGCTCAACACCAAGAATATCGTAGTACTCCGTTTCTTTCACCATAATTTCCTGGCATAAACATAAATAAGCGGATAGAGGAAACAGGAGCACTTTTTCACTAAGTAGTCGTCTATATATACTTATCTGTTTCTATATATGTTATAGTTTCCAAGGCTATGTGATAATTGTGGCTCTGTTGGTTTCAGCAATAGTCGCGTCACAGAGTTTCAGTTTTGAGACCGAGGCATAGCCGAGAACAGTTCATTGCCGAGTTTGCAATCTTTACATTA
Source organism: Wenyingozyma nanaspora (assembly GCA_030557475.1). Classification (NCBI taxonomy): domain Eukaryota; kingdom Fungi; phylum Ascomycota; class Pichiomycetes; order Pichiales; family Pichiaceae; genus Wenyingozyma; species Wenyingozyma nanaspora. The sequence goes on along the minus strand of JAKTPF010000008.1, from coordinate 216,078 downwards.
TAATTACATGGATCTCTTATCGGTGCCAGTCGTTTGTTCATTAGTCTATTCGTATGGGTCATAAGTATGGCGGTAAGCATATTCTACATATCTACATAGAGGTAAATTTGTCGTTTATACGGCATCAAAGTACTTGCAGATTTAAAAGCTAGTCTTCCTCATCACCATCATTTTTAAGATTCCAGGAGCAACTAATATCCCATCTTGATCCAGGAGCATTGAAACTGACGTACTTGACAAACTTCAACACGCTAGTGTCCCTGAGTGTCAGGCATAGCTTATTCCAACAAGCTTGGGAAGTATATAACACACTGTCATCATTATCCGAAGATTTGTAAATGGCTGCCTCATCCTCGTTATTCATTATATTGAGGACTTTATTTCCAGATGTCTTATCTTCATCGGCATCCCCGGCATCTGTTGAATTTTCTGCATCCTCATCTTCATCGCCATTCATGCACAACTCATACCCTCCAAGTTCACCTGACTCCCATCCGGTGGTTGGTGTAAGATTCAGTGTAGCTTCCAGTACAGCATCCAAGTACTTTTCAGTGTCCTCACACTCATCTAATTTGGTTGCTAAGATAAAGTCATGTCCCGGTCTAAATCTTCTTATAATAATCTGATCTTTAACAACAACTAATCCGGTTACCAATGCCAACCATTTTTTAAAAGCAACGGATCTCATAAACTCAGCTAATAAACAAAGCTTCTTGTAGACTATAAGCCCGTCATTAGTGTTGTCCTGAGAGACAGAAGAAGCTGTACTTTCAAGCAGCTCAAATAACTTAGCAGTGATACCAAAGTTAGGCTGCTCTTGAGCTACGATTTGATTCGTCTTATGAATTTCCGCAGCATTAGCAATATTATTGTCATTCATACCATCTATATATAGATAACGTTGTTTATGAGGGGGCACAGCAAGCTTCCATGGAAACTTCACTTCAGCCTGCTTTTGAGGCATTGGCGGCATTTCATTGAGCTCCAAATGTTTCATTTGGTCCTTTAGCAGCTTTTCGTAATCTGAGTTTAAAAATGAAAAAATATCAACAATAGATTCTTCTGTGAATATCTCATTTAATTTGAAAATCGTTTCTGAGGTCACCAATTGAGGGTTGATAAATTTGCATAAATACTTCACATCGCCATCAGTTAGCTTCAAGTCAGGGTTATTGGATAGATCATATTGAGTAACCTCAAGTTCTGGTATGCCTGTTAAAACTGTTTTAGGAAAATCGTAATCTTTCAATTCTTTTGATTCCAACTGCTGAAGCGTACTCAAAGATTCGGTTTTCTCTTGCTCTCCTGGGATATAGCCATCTTCACCTTTCTGCGGAATATGAAACCAACCTTGGATAGACATTCTTTGTTTATCAACTCTCACTTCTTCGACATCATGGAAACTTAAACCAGGCTGTACTCTAAAAAATGCAATTTGGTTGAACTGTGGGGTCAACTTACAATGAAAGTCGGATTGAGGGACATTTGGAACAACAGAATCAAAAAGTCTTAGAGAACCACCGTAATGCGGCTTCCAGGTTTTACCTGGTTCAGGCATATACAAAATAAAGCTAACTCTTCTGGAACCAATAACATCGTCATGTGTTAATAAATGACAGCCTTTAATATATGTATTTAAACTCATATCTGTCTTAATTCCACTAAGTTTACCACAGCCAGTCACCTTTGAGATCAAATCTCTAAAAGCTTGGGAATAGATAGCAGATCTCAACTTATACAAAGAAGGTAATCTGGAAAGTTCTGTGCTTGAAAGGCCCGACAGATTAGCTAGATCACCACTTTGGTAGACCTTATATATATCTGTCTCCTTCTTGGTAAACTGAATTTCCCTCATGATCTCTTTTCTAACATTACGAAGAAGCTCGTCATCAATTAAATCAACAATTGTACCCCACTTATATGGTTCGGAATTTTGAACACTTTCTTGAAGCTCTTGTTGTTTATTTTTATCAAAGACATGTGGTTGAAAATAGTCCTTGGCCTTTGCTTCTTCTTCTGGAGTTTGCTTGATTGTAATAATGCTTGACGTTTTTTTTTTAGTAACAATTTCAGATTCCTCCGTATCTGTTCGTTTTCTTTTGATATTTGAGTCTTCAGTCATATTATTTATACTTGCCTATGTGCTTATTATACAAAACCGTCTAACAGGCAATGACTGACGCTTGAATCATGCAAGTGTAAAAAATGTCAAAAAAAATACAAAAATTTGAAAAATATCATTCGATCTATAAACGTCAATCGACGCATTTGTTTTCGATACACAACAGTCTTTATGTATGCATGTTACGGCTGGCATTCAAATGATAACTGCTAACCATATAAATAAATAAGAAGATATATAATCTGTAGAAAAGGCACTGGTAAGTGCTATATATCATATGTTTTCATCCAAAAATTCGAACTTTGAAATTATGGGCATGTGCTGAAAAAAAAAAAAATAAAAGCGTTAGTAAAAAAGCAATCCGGAACAGGAAAACGTATCACAAGTGGTACTTACATCACTGGGGTATTCATCATTTGGAAAACCTTCATAGTTTGCCAAATACTCATCATCGATATCGCCCAATGACTTGATGAGTTTTATACTTTGGTCTGAATACCATATATAGTCAATAATTTGTTTAAAGTGATTTGTATAAGTTGTTTTTGTCATTAGCTTGTTTTCGTAAAGATATTTATATGCAGATTGCAATCGAAAGTCCATTTTAAGCTTTGGAAGCAGTGGACGTCCATAATGATACTTCTTAAACCATTCGTTGTTTTCAAGATCAATTTCTCCATTATTCAAAAAATTGTAAACCATGGAATCTGGCGAAGAGTTGAAATCCCCACACATTATCACACTATATTCTTTACTAGCTATAGCCTTACCCAGTTCCAAGTTTGAATAGCCAGATTCGTCTTGTAAATACCTTTTGACTATTTGTGTAAGCATATAAGTGTGCAATAGACTGACGTCTGAGTGTTTTGGATTCCAATAGAGATGGGTGTTAGTCAAAAATAGCTTCTTTTTCGTTTGGATGTGCTCCAACGCTACAAATAAAGCCACTGTATTTCTCTGAAGAACTCTTTCTTTTAAATCATTAGTTTGGTCAAATATTGTATCATTTGATGCAATGTCTGCAAAATTTATTTGTTTTGAAGTTAATATTTTGAATTTTTCTTTATTAACGAATATTCCCACACCATCCATCATGTTCGCATCTTTAGTCCAGTATTTAGCCTCCGGCTTGATTATGAACCTTGAATCATACTTCTCTGAGAGCTCTTTTGACCAAAACTCTTGATATATAAGACTTTCCATCTCTTGAAAGCACATGATATCGGTCTGAAGATCATGCATATTTTTGTTTATTAGTGCAAATCTCTTATTCCAGTCAGTTGAGTGCTCCGGTAGATAGCTGTAGACTTGTTCCCATATATAGTGTCTTGAAAGTATATTGTATGAAGACACTGTAAACGCATTGGATTCTTCCTCGACATCATTAAGTGTCACCCATTTCCTTCGTTTGTAAATTGAGTTATCATCCCTGGATGTACTGTATAAGTGCTTGCTGATTGGGTTTACATATTGGGGTAAATACTCACGATATGAAGTTCGCAAGAGTACATTAAATTTTTTCGGTATCAACGTCTTCATTGTTGATTGTTGGTAATATATATATACACACAACAAAAGTACCAAAATTTTGAACACTCTACGGAACATTCACTAGTGTTCTTGGATAAATATTTGCTGATATACAAGAAGAACCCCAAGATCAATTGTCTTTATTGTTTAGTTTCATAGGGCTCTTAACCCAGTATTTTTTCCTGTTTTTTGAGGCTCGAGAGAATCATCCTCCGGGAGGCTAATCTTTACTATATTTACACGATTTGTTGAGGCAAAATGGAAATAAATATATTATATGTCTATACATAGAGGACAACAGCAATTAAATGGTTTCGCACATAAGTAATAAATGGCAGGATAACATAACAAATGGAGAGAAAAAAACTCAATGATCATAATTAATAAAATAAAAAGTAAAAGTTGAAAACGAAGTTAAAAAAACGCAAATATACAGCATTATACAATCAGCTCAGTAAAATCTAAGTGACTAAGTTTTTCTTGAGAAAGCACCAGGGTTCTTTTTGGTTGCCGTGGTCAATTTTTTGAAGTCAAATTTGACAATAAGCGGTAAATGATCAGAAGCATACTCTGCACTTGGAAATCCAATTAAATCTTTCGTGTAGTTAGGATCTACAGCTCCTAACAAACCCTTAACTTGCAAGGTTGGCGTACTATACCAAATGTAATCAATGACTTCGGTAAATGTGGGTGTGAAGTTGGTAAATGGCAATTCATTGATGGAGTTATAAGCTGAACTTAAATGGAATGGGTGTGTAAAACCTTCCTCAGTAAACTTACCATAGTTTCTACCCTTGAAATCTTGATGTTCTTTACATACACCTTGACTAAACAATTGATACACAGCAGAGTCAATCTGGGAATTGAAATCACCACATACCAATATAGGATACTTGAGATAGTCACCACCTCTTTGCTTAATCATGTTTTGAATTTCATCCAGTAAGACACCAACTTGCATTGTCTTCACATCATTAAATTCAGGATCCCAATGTAAATGAGTATTTGCAACAATAATTCTGTTACCACTAGCAATATGCTGGAAAGTCAATACTAATCCAATATTATCTTTATTCATAAATCTATTGAAGACATCTTCAGTCTTTTTGAACTTTTCTTGGCTCATGACAATACTATTATACTCTAAAACTTTTCTGTCTTTTAACTCGAATAACGAAGAGTTCCAAAATGTGGCACAGCCATCAACCTTCTTAGCATTTTTCTCATTCATAGTTTTGGATCTGGTCTTACAATGGAACGCACCCTTATAGCCATTGCTCTCCATTAATGGAACCCAATAATCTTCGTATGTCTTAGTTTCAACTTCTTGTAAACAAATGATACTTGTCTTATAAGAAAGAATTTCTTCTGTTAACTTTTGACGTCTGTAATCCCAGCTCAAAGCCCAAGATGGAGTATATTTGTACATTTTAGAAGTAGCATAATGTTGACATAAAGTGTTATAACTCATGATAGTGAATGTTGGCGCATCTCCAGAATTAACGTTAAGTTCACGAGAGTAGTTCGTAGTGGCTTCTTCAAAATTTGGTTCACCATCATCACTAATGCTGATCCATTTTCTTGGCTCTGCCTTTGTCGTTGGTGCATTATCTCTCAGGTGCATAATTAAACCTTTAGACCCTCTTGTTGCAAGAATATTGACCAAATCTTTGTCCAAGTTTACATTACCTTCTAAACCAAAAAATTCCAGGCCAAACAATTTACCAAATTCATAAGGAATAGTTCTGAGATCATTATCAAACGCATAGAAAAACTTTAAGTTATAGAGCATTCCAAGCTCTTTTGGAAGCTCGGTCAATAAGTTCGATGATACGTCTAAGATTCTTAATGCAGTTAATGAGCTTATTGCTGAAGGTAAGGAGCTTAATTTATTGCCGTTCAAATATAGCCTTCTTAAGAAGCTATAGTTAAAAAGCTTAGGAGATAAGTTTAAAATAGTCTGACCACTCATATCTAAACCAGTCCATAATTGTTTGTTATTTTCCTTAATTCTAATTCTTTGTTCTTCTTCTTCCTCATCAACAGAAACGTCAGTCGTAATTTGCTTCTTATGCTGCATCAAACCTTCATTCTGTTGTGGCTGCTCTTGAGCTTGGCTATCCCGCACACTTGCCAAAAGTGAAATGGTTACATCAGTAATTGAGTTACTCTTCGAATCTTTAGTACCCAATGGCTTTCTTGATGCAGTGGCTGCTTGTCTTGCATAAAAGTGCTGAGCATTAGAACTTCTAGATATTTGGGCTAATTGAACTTGATGCTGCCAATACACACTTGAGGATACCGTGGTGTCTAGTGATATCTGCTGGTAATTTTGTTGCGCCTGTTGTTGTTGCTGTTGGTACTGTAACTGTTGCAATTGTTGTTGATCATGCTGTTGTTGCTGTAATTGCTGTTGCTGTTGTAATTGAAGTAACTGCTGTTGAAGTTGTTGTTGCTGAACAGCAGACAGTAATTGTTGATTTGTCTGTTGTGGAGTTCCTGGCTGTTGCTGGAGCTGTTGAAGTTGTTGATGTAAGTTCTGGATTTGATTTTGAGAGGTACTTTGGTTATTCCCTCTATAGTTTCCTTGATACAATGCATGTGTGAGGACCGATGAAGGGTTTACACTATCGGCAGTATTTTGTCCATTAACTTGTTGTTGCAAGAAGCCATCCTGAAGTGAGTTATATTGCTGCTGCTGTAACGATGGTTGTTGTTGCTGTTGTTGTTGTTGCTGCTGTTGCTGATATAAGTATTGATTTTGGTTAGGATATTGTTGTTGTGGCTGCTGTTGAGCATTCTGCTTTGAGAACTGCGAAGCCAAATTCATAATGTATCAATATATTCTGTATTTGTTTGTATTTACAAGTTAACAATGATCAATTATATGTAATTTGTTTTTCTTCATTGAAAGAAAGAGGCAAAATAAAGTTTGTTAGATTAATAATAATCAAATAAATAACAGTAATGTACCAAAAACAGAAATCTGTTCAAGTGTACGTAGTTGATATTCCCTTGATCAAGTTATGCAAGTTAATTGTAAGTTAAGCTAATTGACAAGAAGCAGTAGTATTTATATGGAAAAAATGATTTTATTACAATAGATTTACTGATTTACATAGTTGTCTTGTTCCTCTGATGTATATTTATTATCTTCTCCTTCGACATTTGAGATTTCGCCGGAGTAATTGAATTTTTGCAGTAGAGACCAAAGGCTCATAACCACAAAAAATAGAAAGCGACTATAGACGCGTTTGACACACATGTTTATAGTTGTTGTTATAAAGGTTGCGGCTATTGCGATATACAGCTTTATACTCTAGATTTTTCGTACAGACTGTGACTTTATAAACATGAACTTACCAACTCAAAAGAATCGGCTTAAACCTGGGGGCAAAGAAAAGAGCAGTTGTAAGGTGACTAGTACACGAGTTTTGATGTTGTTTGAGCAGCCAAAACTTTTAGCAACACGCGCTTTTGTTGCGTTACACCTATTATATGTACACAATATATCACTGAATGCTTTCATATACTATGCATTCCGCTGTTGTCACTTGGGATCCACATGTGTCTCCTCAGACACACTGATGATTTCATCGTGGGAAACCAAGGGAAGTCTATAATCCAAGGAGCCTCTAGTAATTAAAGTAAATGGACTATTGATTATCAAATGCCATTGTTCTTCTGTTAGTCCTCCTTCAGCTGTATCGGATGTTCCTTCAGACGCCTTCTTATTAAACTTAGACCTTGCTGACCGTCCAGGGTTTGCAATTTTAACTTGACCTACGCTATTAAGTGCATCAATTGTTGAGCGGTGATTTAGTCTCCGCCAAATCACCCTAGTGGACTCTAGTAACGAAAACGATGAGTTTGTAGAGAAAATACCTTTAATTTCCAAAGGAATAGTAAAAGATTGCGAATTTCCTAACAATATCGTGGTTTGATCAGAGTCCGTACGCATGTTCCCTTCCGATTCAGCCTTTAAAACATTTGTCAATAAAAAAACATCCAAGTTCATATTCCAGATTGTTATATCTTGGAAATTATAGTTATGAGAAGAAGTATTCAATTCAAAGATTAGAAGCTCATCACTCATAATTATCTTGTCAACTGCATTGATTTTAAAATCACTAAGCTGGTTATCAAAATTTTTCAACACTATAAGCCTGATGGTGATGAAACTCAAAAACAAAAAAATAGAACAATATATCGCACCAGATATTAATTTGAAGAATAGGTTTTGTCTATAGTAAAGCGGCTTAAAATCATGTGGTGAGTATTCATCATAGCTGTTATAAGCGTAGTATGGAGTTTTCATTCGTCTGTAGTTCATGTCTTCAGAATCACTTCTGTCATTGGCATTGTTATTATACGTTCCAGAGGAAGTCATAAAAGAGCCATAGCTCCTCAACGAACCTTGATAATATTTTTTGTTGGTGGGCGAATTGGAGTAATATGGTTTTGTCAAAAACATATCGGGATCGTGCATGCCAACTTCTGTACTTGCATTGTTTTCATTATCTGCCTCATCATCATCGCCATCGGAGTCATCTTTACCATAATCTTGTATAGTGTTCATGAAAGATCTATAGACTGGAGGCTTATCATAGATAATTTGTCTTCTGTTTTCATTATTGTAAAAGTCCAAACCAGAGTTCGACTTAGCATATTTGTTGTTATGAAAAGTAGCCGTGCTCATCAAGAGATCAGTGCTAGATGATGCAACTCTTGGAGTGGGAGTGCTATTACCACTAAAAAGCCTTTGAGAGACTTTCCTAACTTGAGAGATAATTGCTTTCTTTGGATCCTGCTGTGTGTTGTTATTATTGGTAAAGCTGGTACCTAACTTGTATTTATTCTTCGGTACTCCCAATAGAAGTGTTTTAGAACTTGGTACAGAATATTGGTTAGGATATAAAATGTCAGGATTTTTGTAGCCTCTTGAATCAAGTAATGTTGGATAATTATTGTTTAATCTTCCATAAGACTTAATAGATTGAACATCATACGACTCAAAATCATCTTCGCCTTGATTTCTTAGTCCTAAACCATTATTACAGTATCCCGGAGTATACTGGTAATCCCCCTGTCTATTAATAGAAACCTTTCTTGATATTCTATCATTCATGAGTTCGTTATTATTGTGCCCCAAAGTATGGGTAGACACAGCATCATTGTAAATGAATTCTTCCTCTTCATTTTCTGCCCTATTTGACTGCTTTTTAAGAACATCAATTGAACTAGAAATAAGAGAGTTAGGATATATAGACTGAGTATCTCCACTTTCTGATTGAGCTGTGGTATGATGAAGAACAGATGATTTGCTATTTAGTTGGTGTAAGTTCAGTATTTGGGATGCTTGTGAATGAAGAGATTGAGCAGGTTGATGCTGAGACAAGTGGGATGAGTTAACATGTTGCTGCGATGGTGTTTGTAACTGGTGAGTCGTGGACAAAGGCTCCAAATTAATTGCTTGCTGTGATAAGGGTATTTGCTGCTGAAAATGGTGTGTTTGCTGATAATGCTGCTGCTGTTGATGTTGCTGTTGTTGAAGAAGAGATATCTGCGGGTGTTGGGAAAATATTACGGATTGTCTGCGGGAAGAGGAAATCGACTGTAGCCGTGGCTCTTCAGAATACTGCAGTTGCGGCACATTATCCATATTGTTGAAGGTAACAGGTTTGGAAGAGGTTTCTGTCTTGGTGTCTATAAGTTCACTTTTCAAGTAGTTGTTTAAAGGTTTGATGTTTGAAGCTTTTGTGGTAATTGTTGGAGAAGGCGGTTGAACAGCAGCTACAGGAGCGTCTGCTAAGGGAGATGCAGATAAGACAAAGTTGGAACTGAGTTTATTGGGTTTTGCTGTGCTGTCTTCTGTAAAAGTAGTCTCAGCTCTTCCGCTTGAGTCGGGATCAACAGTATTCTCTGAATCAGATGATGTGTTCTTCATTGTGTACTGATAAGGATGGGAAGTCTATCTATTAACAGGGAGGAAATAAGAAACTCTTTCCAAAAGAACAACAATGCAGTAAAGCCAGGGGGGACTTAATCAATAATCCTTTTGGCATCAAAGGGTGTCTTTATTCACGTCATAGGTACGTCAAAAATAGCTGTGCTGCTAATCAATGTTTACAATTTGACCAAAAAGAGCAACTGCGACGATCTCAAAACAAACGCGACGCTTTCAAGCTTTGTTATCAGATAAGCTGTTTAAATGTGTCATTTTTTATAGTGGTACATATGGACATAGGGAAATACATAAAGTGGACATTTAAACACTTGTAAGGAAATAGAGGCGTTCATAACATATATAAATACTTGTTGTCTTTCTTGATAATGTCTGCTTGTAGTTTTGGGGGAGCTTTAACTACCAACACACACAAAAAAAAAACAATGCAGAATAAATCATTTGGTAGGTAGGAAGCATATGGATATTCAGAGATAGATAAATAAAATGGCTGCCAAATGATCATCGCAACTCACCGGTACCTTTCTTTTCATAGTAACCATCCAAAGCGTGATCTGTTGAGCTTTTCTTCTGTTGCTCTGCCAGCTTCTTTCCTAGCTCACCCGATGTGTTTTTGGCTTTGTTACTAGTGAGCCTTTGCTCAGCTGCCCTAGCTGCAAGCTCTCTAGCTGTCAAACTCTGTGTATCCTTTTGCCCTTCAACAGGTTCAGTTCCAGTATTTGTATCAGAAATGTTAGACCCTAGTACCCGACCTTTTTCTCCCGATGAGGTGTTTTTGGAAGTTTTTGAAGTCTTTTTAGCCTGGGAAGCTCCCTTTTCTGATAAAGGAGCAGGGGTTGTACCCAAGCGCTTTGTTTCCTTGCTGAATTGAGCTCCAGCTTTTACAGACTCTTCTTTACTGGAGCAGATACCCATGACCGTATTTCCGGATTGTTGCGCTAAAGGATAGTAGGCAGACCAGCACCATAATCACCAATGATACAAGTAAGAATTGGACATGCACTTATCGCCTTAGACTGTTAAGAAAAGCCGTTATTTCTCAGGGCTGGCTGGGGACACAGAAAAAAGTTTATTTCACCGCCTTCTTTTGTTTTATTGAGTTAGATTTTACGAGATGCAGGGAGGGAAGTCATAATCAAGTATGTATATTTATAGCAATTCACGGTGAAAGACAGAAGTGTGTATTCAAATTTATATAAATATATAGAGTGGCAATTAGAAGTAAAAACATAAGGAAAAGAAGATATCGTCAAAAGTAGGGGAGAAGAATTAATTTGAAAATCATAAAGTTAATAACGTAAAATTTCGTAGTAGTAATTGTAGCTTGTTTTTGTGATTATTGGAATAAATTTGATAAAAAGGAAATAACTTAGCAAAATAGAAAAAAGCTAGAGACTTTTAAAAATAAAGAGAGAGAGAAGAGAATAAAAAACATACATAATCTCCATGTGGTTGTTTGTCTGTTTGTTTATATTATTATATTTTTTGTTATGATTGGGTTCATATTGTGAAAAAATGTTATCGTCATTAGTTGTTGAATAAGAATAGTATGGGTAATAAAATTAATAGGCGTAACCAATATAGTTTTCAATACTTGGATTCCTAGTAAAGAAATTAATTTCAGGAATTTGAATATCTGAAGCATCAATATTTGGCATTTCTTGATAGACTCTAGAATAAGAGCTATTTAATTTGATATCTTTATGGATATAAGTTTTGAATGAATCTAAATGTAAGAAATAAGGAGAACATAATTTCCATAATTTGAAATATAAATCGATTTTGTCATTAGGATTAGAAAATTTGTACAATTCTTGAGATGCAACAGTAGCATCCCTTAAAGCGACCCAATCAGCATGTGCAATGGCTTTGTAACCTGTTTTAGCATTCAATGCTAACAATTGACGGAATAAGGATAAAATACGGTATGAAGGTAAGTCAATGGAACCAGAAGCTTTGATAGCACATCTATAAAAGACATTAGTCTTTGGGAAATTGTATGATTCAGCTGCCATTAAAATGGATTCAAAGACTTCAGACTTTTTCCAAATTGTAGATTTGGATAACAAAACATTGATAAATGGTTCATCAAATGATTTGATTGAATTATAATCATTGATAATGGAACGTAACTCTTGGAAGGCTTCATTAGTATAAACCGGGTATTTTTCAAAGAAAATAGCTAAAAATGAATCGTTCAAAGATGAAGAAACAGAAGAATTAGACGACTTTTTCTTTTCATAATGCTTCCAAGTAGTCAACCAAATATACTTGACTTTTTGGAAATCCTTAGTGATGTTCCAAGAATTAGCAATGTATTTTTTGATAAAATTCAATTGTAAAGGAGTTAAATATGGCATTTCTTCGTTAACTGCACCATTGAAAAAAATATCAGCGGTATCAATGTCTTTACAGAAACCAATAAAGGATAAATGAGCCATGGTCATATAACTCTTAACATTAATTGGTGGTTCAATGTTTTTAGAAGTAAAGGATGAGTAAACATCAGAGGTCAATGTTTGGAAAACTAACAACGCATGTTCAGTAAAACCTTTGAATAAAGCAGCTCTAATCATACCAACTTGCAATTCTCTATGAATAGTTTCATTAGCAGGTTTAGAGTCTTTAATCTTATTGTACATTGATAAAACTTCTTCATAGTCGAAATTACCGTTTTCGACTAAAAATGGGAAAACTGAACCTAAAACAGCTTCAGATGTAAATAATTCGTATAAAGCTGGAATCTCTTTACCCTTTTCCCAAATAGCAACGGCTTCATCAGTAAAACCTAAATCTTTATATGCTTTGAATAAATGAGTTAAACCCAATGAATTTAGCTTGATTGATTGGTCTAAGACATTTTGAGATACTTCTCTGATTGACGAAGTTAAAAATGCATGAATTTCTTTTAATGGATTATTTGCATCTTTATCTAAATTTTTTTTCAATTTAGACAATTCCAATCTATGAATTCTCAAACCATTTCTTAACAAAGAAACTAATTCAGTCATTCTAATTTCGTTCAATTCACCAGTGTAAATCAGCTCTCTATATAAAGGCATAATCTTATGAACAGCACTCCAAAAATTTGTGACACCACCTGAGATTCTGCCAGTGGCTAAATCGTAAGAAGCATTATGAGCAGTACATTCATCAAATGCTAACAATTGTCTATAGTAAGGTAAATCTTCTTGAGTGAGTTGAGAAGTAACGTCTTGTAAACTGTATGGGAATCTTGGAGATGATTGAGCTTGAGAGACAGAGTGTTTATTAGAGGAAGATGAATTGGATGTGAAAGTGCGGAAGTTTGACTGAAAGTTTTGCTTATCTAAACCTGCAGCTGTGGAAGGTAATAATCTACCGTTATGTGGATGTGGATTATGGTGTTGAGGAGCCTTAGAAAAGACTCTTTGTCCCTGCTTTAATGAGTTTCTCAACATCTTATTGTTATGGTTGTTAACGACTGTTGAGGCAGGGTTAGATGTTGTAACGACAGAAATGTTGGAAAGCTAAAAGGAACTCTTTAAATGTGAAATTTCAATCTATAACAGTTAATAAGTTTGCCAAAAAAAACACAGGACAAACTTGTATTGTTATTTTGATTAAGAGTTAAAGAAAGAGGAAAGAAAAAAAAAAGAAGAGAAGAAAGAAAAAAATAAGATAGAATTGAACGATTAAAAAGATAAAGATCAAATTAAACAGGGGGACTAAGGTTAATTTAAATGAAAATGTGAACCAGATTGTTAAAATCCGATAAGCAAGAAGAATCTTCAATCTAAGTTTCAAAAAAATGTTCCTGTTGCAAAACGCCCGAAAAAGAAAGAGGAACGCAAGAAATTAGCTTGAAAGACAAAGAAACAAACCAGTGAAGTATTGTGCTCTTCTATACGGCCAAATGGTATGCAGATCTTGTATATTAGAGAGAGTATTGAAGCGAATCACTAGTCATTAACCCTAGCGATGTGCCATGATTGATTGACTGATGATGAACCTCAATAAATTTTTACATGCGGTGTTTTTCTTTTTTCTCGAGCCTTTGTTACTTTGCAATATTCTTGGTAAACAAAAAGGACTTAAGGGACGAGAGGTGGTTTAGGCCACTTATAGGTACTTTAAAGTAGGATTTCCACTTTGAAAAGTAAATATATGGGTGTCCACTTATTACTTCTACACATATCACTTCTTAAACCTTTTAAAAAGACACTCTAATGGCCCAGTAACTAGCGTGAACAAATAACCCGATCATCTACACAACACTCCAAGGGGCCGCTCTGCACAGCCGGGGCCGCTGGGGCGTGCGTTTAAAATTCAAAGTTTCGAGGCTGCTTTTGCCGTGGAAATTTCGGTGATTAAATTTGACTGAGTTTGACTGAATTTGATCAAGTCTGGTCGCTTTGCTTTGCTCTGCTCTGTGCTGTGCGTGGTAAGTACACACAACACTGAAGATTGTTGTGCGCGCTTAGCCCAGAGTTGTATGTGTCAAGTACTGTATATGTATCTGTGCATGCATGTATGTACGTAATTTATATTAGGTTTGAAAGTCTCTATTATGCCTATAAGCTGCTATGTACAAAAGATGTGTGTGATACTTAATGAGTCATTATAGGTCGATTGTCAATTATCCTTGAAGATAAATGGAAGGTCATGTTTCACCCTTTTTCAAATCCTTACTTCATCAAATGCTTGTCAAGAATGTAGATTTCATTGCTGGCTTTACGATGGTATACTAACCTGTCTATCACAGTCCCAGCAATGATGAAGTTCCTCATGTTCCATTCGCCTAAGTTGTATACTTCAGGTATCTTGGAAGACAACGACGGGAACAAAGTATTGTATATATCTTTATTCTCTAAAACGTCTTCTTTTGTGACTTCTAAAGTTTTCTTTAATTCGGCAAATGTATAATAAATGAAGTCTGGATATAACGTACTTAAATCCTTAGGTTTGGGTTCAATATAATCTCTATTAAAGACTCTAATAAACCATAAGGATAACGCTGTATTTTGATGGTTTTTATTGATGAGATCCTCGTAACTGCTAATTCCCATAGAGAGTAACAATGAATTGGCAAACCTTGTATCTGTTTTCATCACAGTCTTGAAAGACAATGGTTTATATTGCTTGATCAAAGTTTTCTCAATTCTCGAGATTTGGTCTATTGCGTTTTGGAAAATACTCAATTCACCTCTTTTATATTTTTTGACTTGTTGTATAACTGAATCTCTAATTCCAGAAGTAGAATCATTAGGGTTAGATTTCTTCAACAGACCAATCTGTTGCTCCAAAACACCTTTCAATGATTGCAATCCTTCAAGTTTCATTCTCAAAGTGTATTGGCCCCTTTCACTAGATAGTTGATGTAATAGTGCAAAGAAAACAATCAGATTTTCCGAAAGTTCTTTATCCTTCTTGGTTATTGTAAATGTAACACTCTTAGTATCTTCATCAAATACAGGTAGCTTATATCCTAATTTCTTCCCTTTTTCTACCACTGTTGCACCATTATCAATTCTCAACGTCATTGATACAGTATCAAACATGTTGTTATCTAAAACAAATCCATAGCCTAATAGTAGCTCATGGTTAGATTTATCACCATAATTATTATATATTTCAAAACCTTGTTTCAAATTCTTCTCTAAACTTTGGAAAATAACCATCTCCTTTTTCTCATCATACGACCACTTAACCTGTTTACCATTTTCATGGTTTAGTAAGTCGACAATTGGTAATAAGAAAGCTTGATTGAGATCTTTTGTTTCGTTGCTACTGATCAAAAGATGAGGAAATGCCCTAGAACGGAAACAGCAGCTTGCCCATAAGTAAGCTGCAAAGCTAGTCCATGATGTTATGTCTTGATCCAGTATGTAATATAATGCTTCATCACTTACTTTGCCTGACTTATAATCATTATAGAATTTTAAATCATTTGTGATTGTTGGAGTTGTTGGTAATAGAGATACTAATTCGTGCCATTCTTCAACACAAGCTTGGATATTACTCTTAACCAATCTTCCAGCCTCCGTATTTTGTAACATCTGTCTTTCAAGAGCATTCCAAAAATATGGGAGGTTCAGCTTTAATGGCAAATAGTCAATATATGGTCCAAATTTATTGTAAATGTCAAGTGGATCAGCCTTGTTGAATTTTAAGTTGGCAACAAGTAACTGCGTCACACCATTGACATTAGTGTTTGATTTAACACTTGTTCCAAAGACGGACTGAGCTAGCTTTAGTGTAATTAATATGTCATGTGGCACTTTTATAAATTCCTGGGGGTGTGACTCGTCTTCAATGGGTTTATTTAGCACTGCATGAACACCTCTTTCCTGTGAGTACTCGAACGAAATTCTTTCGTCTATCAACGTCCCATGGGATTTTGCCCAGCCTAATAACGAGTTCAGTTGTTCTGTCATTATAGATAGTCGATTATCTAGTATATATACATGCGGCTTCTCCACTAAACTTTATTTATACACAACCTACGTACAAGAAAGGCAAAAAGTAGTCATAAAACGACTGAAAAGAACATACAATATTAGGCAAGATCAAAAAAAAAAAAATATCAAGAGTATATGCGCCGATCGACCCCTTAGTTAACAAGCATAGAGCGCCCGTTTAGAGATAGCCTAAGCGAGGAAGAGCTGGAGAGAGAGCCCTTTGGAGATAAGCAAATATGGTTTGTCTGTACGTGCTTGTGTTTGTAAATGTGTGTTTAGCTGGATACACACAAGTAGAGAACGCTTGTTAGTCAAGACAGTGGCAGCAAATTTAGCTTTTAGTTTTTACGCCAGCAGTTTTCGGGGTCTTTGAGATATCACAGAGGTCTCGTATCTGCATAACTTGTCTGGAATTGCACCAGGTAATCAAGTTACAAAAGTACAAAATCACAAGTTAGTACTACTACTACATGCAAGATTATAAGTTCATTGATACTTTGATATTTAAGATTGTTTATTTGTTGCTTTGGATCTCATTTGGACCTAATATTGTTGCCAGAATGTCTCAAATAGTGTATAACTCCAGTACTTCGCTCGGAAATGGAAGTGGGAACTTACTTACCAACTCGCAAGGTGGGTCTCCAGATTTGAAGGCTAACTCAAAGCAGAAAGATTTGATGAGTTCTTCAGCCGTATTTTCTACTATTATTGATGAGCAGACTAGATTTAAAGATAATTATCAGTTAGCTGTGAAGAGATATATCAATAGGGAATTTGACACTTGTTTTGATATTACATATGGGTTAGTCACTGAACTTATTAACAATAAGGAAAATAGCGATAATAATGATACTCAAAGTAACGGAAGCGGGAAGTCTTTGAAGATTAGTGATGACTTAGTCAGAAATATTTACAAGTTATATTTATCCGTTTCGGATCTCATACTGAAGAACATAGCCCATAGTCATAACTCCACAGATGAATATTCATTATTTTATGAAGACTTCAAGAATGGTTGTCTGTACAAGCAAATTCTTATTATACATAATAATCAATATGCATCAATAGACCCAGAAATCTTTTTCTTATGTTTTATGATTGAATTATCTAATGACTTCGATACAAATGTTCTAATTGACCAAATAGAGACATATTTAAACGAAGTTGGTGTCTTACCCAATGGCCACGAACTTCTGGAAGAAAATCAACAGGACGGGCAGCAGCCGGAAAAGAAAGCTAAGCCAAACACTTTAGAGAAAATAGTTGAACTGTATACACTTCATGCGTTGGTCAAAGCAAATAGTGTTGAAAAATCTAGAAAGATGATAAGTGCTTTATTCATTGGAAATGATTTGAAAGTTCAGCAATATCTGCATAATTTAACAACGGAAGTGGAAGCTCAAAAGTCAAGAGAGCGTCAATCCCTTTTACAGAGGCATGAAGCTGAGCAGGATAAGCTACTACAACCACCTCATTCTCATTCGCAGCTTCCCTCACAGGGCAAGAACCGTTCTTCCTTCTCTGCTGTGGGGACGGAAACAGAGAAGAAGAAAAAGCTCAAGAAAAAGAAATCAGAAAAAAGACTTGTACAGGCACCAGCTAAAGACTCAATCTTTGACACCATGAAAAGATACATGTTAGGTGGTATGAACAGCGACTCAATAGCGTTCATCAAACTGATCAGACCTGGCGTCTTGCTTATCCTTCTCTTGTCTATTATTTTATCCTTCAGGAAAGTAGCTTCTGGGAGGTATCTGCTGAGACTGAAGGCCATATTGCTGTACCTGCTATACAAGTTCAAGGATACTCTAGCCATGGCCTTTAAGATATCTTACATATAGCCACGTTTATATCATATATACAAAAACATAGTATAACTACACCACAGCAGCAAATACTCTATAAAGAGCCGCCCACCACTGCCCCCACGCAGATAGCCGCCCAACGCCCAACGCCCCACACCCGCCACCGCCCAGCAAAATTCCACTCTGTGCAGCGCTTTTAGCCACTAAAGCTTTCAGTCAGCACACTAAGCGAGCGCAAGAGAGAAAGACTGAGAGAGCGAGTGTTTCAACAAGCTGGAAGAAGACAGAAAGAAAGCTGGCGCACACAATACAATGTCTGGCATACTTCTAACAAGCTCCTGATTATAACTCATCTATAAATCACATCGGTGTGATATTGCTTTATTTCAAATACCATAAACCATATTCATAGTGCCCACCATTGTACTTTGATTGTGTGAAAAGACTCTCTCACGTCAATTACTATTGCATTTACACACATTTTGATCTCTTTGAAACTCCACTTTACTTCCAAAGCAAGATTCCTGATTTATCGTATCATTGTACATCAATAGTTTATTACAATTGAAACATTAATTGAATATACTGTATTTTAGATTTTTCACATATACATATACATACACATACTTATACTCATAGTCATACTCATACACGTACTCACAGCTTTTCAAATTATTGATTCAAATATTCAATAGTAAAAACAAAAACACATACAAATATGGATTCGTTACAAACAGTTTCAAATAATGTTGCTGCTGTGTCCAATGCAGACACTTCATTTGACCCAAACACCGATGATCTTTTTCCAATTGCTTTGTTAATGGACGAATTAAAGCATGATGATATTGCTAGCAGAGTTCAGGCTATGAAAAGACTAGATACTATTGCCATAGCATTAGGTCCAGAAAGAACTAGACTCGAATTGATTCCTTATCTAGAAGACAACGTCCCTGAAGATGAAGATGAAATTGCAGCTATTGTAGCCGAAGAATTTCGTAAATTTGTTCCTTTAGTTGGAGGTCCACAATATGCTACTATTTTGATCCCATTATTGAAAAAAATCTGTTGCTGTGATGAACCTGTTGTCCGCGACAATGCTGTTGATTCATTAAACATAATTAGTGAATCTTTATCAGATCAGCAGTTAAGAGAAGAATTCATACCTTTAATTGAAATATTGGCAAAGGATAGATGGTTTTCATTTCATATTTCCGCTACTGGTTTATTCAAAAGTGTCCTAGTTAGAGTTGATTCGGAATTAAGAGCCAGTTTACTTCATTTATATTTTACATTAGTTCAAGATGATTCTCCTTTAGTTAGAAAAGCTGCAGCAGTTAATTTACCAGAAATAATAGATTTATTGTCTTCTAATTTCAATACACCAGAGACTATCGAAGAATTTAATTGGAATTTAATTTATGAAATGTATTCAACCATTGTGAAAGACAAACAAGATTCTGTTAAATTTTTATCTGTTGATGTTTTAATTGCAATTCTTTCGTTTTTAAAACAACAAAATAATAAGACTCATTTGAAAGATTTATTTGAAAGTTTGAACGATTTAGGAAATGATCAAAGTTGGAGAGTTAGATACATGGTTGCTGATAGATTTGAGAAATTAGCTTTGAATTTTAATGATAATGATATTTTATTGGAGTTGGTACCATTAATCGTTAATTTAATGAGAGATAATGAAGCAGAAGTAAGAAAAGCCATTTCAAAACAATTACCTGGGTTTTGTAGATTAGTCAATGAAGTTGATTCTACCATTGTATTAGATAAAATTGTTCCTGTTGTTTCTACTTTAAGTCTTGATGCTTCAGAAAGTGTAAGAAGTGCTTTAGCAAGTGAAGTTACTGGGTTAACGCCAATACTTGGAAAAGAAGATACAATTGAACATTTAATACCAATTTTCACAGAAATGTTAAAAGATGAGTTTAGTGAAGTTAGATTAAACATTATTTCCAATTTACAAGATGTTAATGAAGTCATTGGTATTAAATTATTAAGCAAATCCTTGTTACCTGCTATTACAGGTTTAGCAAATGATAAATTATGGAGAGTTAGATTAGCGATTATTGAACAAATCCCATTATTAGCAGAACAATTGGGTGTTCAATTTTTTGAACAAGATTTAGGTCAGTTATGTATGGAATGGTTATGGGATCAAGTTTATTCAATTAGAGAAGCTGCCGTTTTAAACTTACAAAGATTAACCAAGTTATTTGGTGAAGAATGGGCCAAGACTGAATTAATTGATAGATTATTAGAGAAGCAAAATACAAATGATTTTGAAAATTTCATATTTAGAATTACTTGCCTTTTTGCTTTGACTAAATTAATTCCTGTATTAAGCCCAAAATTGATCTCTACTGATATTTATCCATTTGTTAATTCATTAAAGACAGACAGTGTACCTAATATCAGATTCAATATTGCTAAATCATTAGCTATGATTGGTGAAAAATTATACACAGATGAAACAACCAGAGATCTAGTGACTTCAGAGATCATTCCAACTTTGGAAACATTATCAACTGATGAAGACGTTGATGTTAGATTCTTTGCTGAAAAAAGTTTAGCAACTCTTAAGGAATTGAATTGAGATTTGAAAAATCCAGAAATCATTACTTACTTACTTATTTGAATAACGATCTTTTATCATTCTTCATATTTTGTATCAAATCATATTGACAAGCAAAACCACATCGTTTTTCTGTAAAGAGTTTTGTCATGCTTTGTGTTTTTTTCTCTCTTCAATTTATTTATTATTTATTTTACCTACACTTGTTTTTTTCTACCATTTTTATCTTCCTATTTATAATTTATTGTTTCTTTGTTCTTTTACTATAACTTATTACTATCATTATCATTTATCAATATGTCTTTTTTTTTCTATACCTATTACTACTAATAACATCTGTGCGTTAAATCTTAAATTGTGTTTTCTGTATGTATGTATATTATTCTCTAGTAAAATGTTTTTTAAAAGGATATATCAAAAAAAAAAACAGTGAATAAATAAGTGAAATAAAGTTTATATATATAAAAGATGAGATCTATTCAACTCTAGTACCCTTGACAACGATAGGAATCATACCACCTGTTGAAATCGCAAATAATCTATGATCCAAAGCAGTGATTATTGATCTAATAGTACCTGCATGTGAAGTACAACTTATAACAGAATCATCACTATCGTTTTCAAAAACGTAATTTAGAAATTTATTAGCTCTATAACTTTGTTGAGATAAAGTTTCTCTAACGTTATAATCAAACAATGTATCTTCTTCTTCAAAACCAGGTTCAAATTTGAATCCGTATTGTCCGACTCTAGATTCAATGACTTTTTTACTACTTCTCATATCACATAAATGAACACCCATTCTCTCTCTTAAATCTTCTTTGATTAATGGGAAGTAACGTTTACCTGCTAACAAAGCAGATTCATCATCTTCATCACGACACACGGAAATGCCTTGCCATGTTTTCACAGCGGTGGTTGCAGATCTAGTAAATGGAGAAGAGTAGTACTTAGTTGGAATAGGACAACCTTTGGCTATTTGTCTGATCCATTCAGCATGATTTTGCTCGGCTTGAATTTCACCTACGTCAGGGGTTAAGAATGGATCAGGGCCCCAAGTGGTCTTACCGTCACCAGTTTGCTTAGCCCAATATCTATTCCATTCATCAACACCATATGTCGTTACTGCTCGGTTGTGAAACCCTTGGCCGTGTCTAGCACAGAATAATAATTTATAAGATTCATTTGATTTAGCTTCATTATTTAATTTTTCAAGTTTCAACTTTAATTCATCCCAAGAAGGTAAGGCTAACCCAAAATCAGATTCGATATATTGGAAAATAGAGTCATCTGTAGCTGGATCAGATTGCTTGAAGAACCCCTGGACAACTTCAAATCTCCATGGTCTAATTAATTTACCCTCAGAATCTCTTTCTGATTGTATCTTCCCAATGGTATCTTTATATTTTTGAACTTCTTCCAAATCACTGTGAGCGTCAATGACGTCTTCCTCAGTTAACTTCAGTAAATTTTCGGTAGTCATATCGGGGTATATAGTGGTATAGATATATCAGTGCTTGGAAAAAAGAAAGGAATATAATAATAGTAATTGTACATGTCTACTTAGTTAGATATATATCTAGTTAGAGCTATATTAGATAATAATCGGAGTACTGAATCACGACGACAGCAGTCACGAACTCTCAGCGGTCTCCTGCGGTTAACCAACGTGGTTGTCCAGGGTTGCGTCGATCGTCTCTCTATGCTCAACATGTTTGAATTATGTCTATGTCTAGTTGGGGGAATATAGTTAGTTAGTTGGGTAGACACTTGTGTGTAGTGGGTGTAGGTGGTAAAAAAGTGGCATGTCGTGATATATATATAGGCAAGTGTGAAAGGGGAAGTGAGAATTAGAGTTTATGCTAGATCTTCAATATCTTGAATTGTCTCGATCTCCTTTTTAAGTAAGGATAAATCACCTCTGCTTTTACGCTGAGGTGAAGCCAAAGAAGCTGTCAAAGAGTCAATATTCGACCTCTCCTGTCTGCGTTCTTTCATGGCCTTATTGACCAGTTTCCTGTCAACTGCTGGGCATAATTTCTTGTATGCTAGCGTACACAAATCGCATCTCGGTCCTCTTGGAAGGCAAATCATTTGGCCAAAACCGACTAAGTTTGGATTAATCTCAGACCATAATTCTTTAGGTAACCACTTCTCCATATCCAACCTTACATGTTCTGGAGTATTGGACTTCTTAGGTACCCAGTTCCACATGTTGGCAAGTCTGAACATATGAACATCTACGCCTATCCCAGTATTAATATTCCACGCTCCTTGAAGTAATAAGTATCCCATCTTTGGTCCAACGCCGGGAAATGCTGTGATTTCTTCTATAGTTTTCGGAATATCACCTTGATGCTGAGCAAGTAAAATATCTATTGTCTGCTTAATAAATTTAGCTTTGCGTGTATGGAAACCTACTTTTCTAATCATGGTATCTAGCTCTGATTCAGAAACGTCTTTGATAGCTTCAATACATAGACCTTTAGCATATCCTTTTTTCAAGAAAGAAGTATGC
This sequence comes from Wenyingozyma nanaspora, assembly GCA_030557475.1. Taxonomy (NCBI): domain Eukaryota; kingdom Fungi; phylum Ascomycota; class Pichiomycetes; order Pichiales; family Pichiaceae; genus Wenyingozyma; species Wenyingozyma nanaspora. The sequence continues at coordinate 193,114 of JAKTPF010000008.1, read as the reverse complement.
AAGATCCGCATGGTTTCACAATTCACTTCATCTTTAGTCTGTGATGACATCATAAGCGAAATGAGTAATTGAAATCGATATGTCTTGTCATCGATGGCAACTCCTGAAACAGTACGTGGGATATTAACACAACCCATGCTATCCACAGGTGACACAATCAGCGACCTCATTCTCTTAATCTCGGCATACATTTCCCAAAAGTTCTTAGGAACAGGCTTACTCGTCGTTTGACTAGCAAAATCCACTTCTTGTTTAATTTCAACTTCAGCTTCCACTTCAACTGTTTTTGGCGCTTGTGTAATCCTTCTACTACGTTTCCTCACAGGACTCTGAGGTATACCGAGTGGCTCTTCAATTTTGATTTCAACATCACCTTCAACATCGACATCACCATCACCTCTCCTCTTGTTCTTAACATTGGTCTTGTTCTTGAAAAACTTACTTTCCGTACCAGTCTCTTTACGCAAGCTCGCTGCCCCAACTTGCTGCTGGATCACATCCACAAAGGTTTCCTTCTTTACTCTATTTCGAGTCGTAACTGTACTGCTCATCCTATTTATCGCTTTTTGAAATAGCATACATCTACCGAATTGTAAACCTTACTCCTTGGGCAATACTAAAACTGTATACAATGTCAAAAATTCAAGACTACAAAGTCACACACGCATATATATGCAAAGTCCAGCCAGTTTGATTATTACAAAACGCCTTTAGGAAAAACAGAAAAAAAACCTTCGAGCCGCGTATGTTTAAATTTGTTAGACCAATTAAAAGACACAAAGATATAATGTTTATAAAAGTAGACTAGTTCATACATTTCAACGATAGTATATAATTAATTAAAAAGGCAATACAGAGAAAGAAAAAAAAGGTAATATTAATAGTAATAATAGTAAATAGTTTTTTTTTTTAAGAACCTGACGATTCATTCTGAATCTTTTTTTGTCCTCCTACATGAATTTCAGTTTTTACTAATTTTTATCTTCGGCCTTATCAGATGGTTTATCGTCATCATCTTTAGCTTCAGAAGTAACTGAATCAACTGGTACCGCTTCTGTTTTGTTTTCGCTCTTGGTTTCAGATGATTCTTTTTTTTCCGCCTCTTCATCTACTTTAGGCTCAATCTCAGATTTTGACTCAGTAGTATCAGCGGCAGCTTCTTCTTCTTTCCTTTCATTTTCAACCTTTGATTCTTCAGCTACTTCAGCAGAATCATCAGCACCAACACTTGTGGGCTTACTGTCACCAAAATCACCATTTTCTTCCTGTACAGAATCCTCTGTAGTTGCTTTCTTTGGTTCTTCTTCCGGCTTTTCAGATTCAGCATCTGCAGCATTGAGTTCGTTAGCTTCAATTTTAGCTTCTTCAGCTTTATTTTCGGCTTCAGTAGGAGTAGCATCAGTAGCTGTAGTAGTGGTATCTACCTCCATTTGATCTTCCTCAGATGGTGCTGTTATGGAAGTAGGTTCAACAGTTGGTTCAACTTTGTCGGATTTAGATTCTTCTTCATCTTTTTGTTCTTCAGTTGGTTTACTTGTGTCCACGTCCATTTTATCTTCGTCTACAGTAGATTCAACTTTGGATTCTTTTTCTGCTACGTCTTCATCATTACCATTACTAACTTCTTTTTCTTCTTCTTTTTTCTCTTCTTCCTTCTCATCACTCTTATTCTCATTTTCATTCACAATCTTTTTACCTTCATCTTCATCATCGTCATCATCATCATCATAGTCGTCATCCTCATCGATTTTTCTAACTGGTTTCTCAGCGGGTTTAGGAATTTCAGAATTGCTTATTTCGTGACCTGAAGAAGTAACTCCATCATCAGACTTTCCATTAGTTTTCACTTGTTCCTGATAATCTACAGTTTCTTCTTTTTCAACTGGTTTTAAATCTAGAGTTGATTCTTTCTTTTCTTCAGTTTCTTCTGAAACCGTTGCCGCCACTGGGGCAATCAAAGCTGGAGTGTTTACTGCGGAATTGGCCTCAGTTTCAGTCTTGTCATCTTCTTCACTATTGGATTTAGCGATAGGTTTAGCTGAATCTCCATTTGAGTTAGTCGATGACGATTTTTTGTGTTTTTTAAGTGTGGTAGATGAAGGCAAAGCTGGTGAAGTACCATTTTTCTTTTTCTTTGAAGATGAAGTAGTAGTTGATTCCTCTGTCCTTTCTCTCTTGGTTCCATTAATTGGCTCGAGTTTGGTTGTTGAATCTGTAGGTTGCTGCTGAACTGGTGCAACTACGACAGGAGGATCTTGAGGTTGAATGTGTGTTGAAGCAACAGGGGCAACAGGGACAACAGGAGCAGCGGCAGGAGGAGGAGGTGGTGGAGGTACGGATACATTAGAGGCACCTGGAAGAGGTTGTTGAACTTGCATTGGAGGAGGTGCTTGTTGTTGTAACTGTTGTTGTTGTTCTTGTAATTGTTGTTGTTCCAATTGTTGAGGATTAGGAGGCATAGATAATTGAGTATGATGTTGTAAAGGTGGTGGGGGAGGAGGGTTTCCACCTTCTTTTTGATATTTTGTTAATTGAATTAATCTTTCTTGAATTTGATGATTATTTGGATCTAATGAAGCAGCTCTTGAATAAGCATCCAAGGCATCACCAATTTGATTATTACAAGTTTCGTAAAGAGTTCCTAAATCGTACCAAACTTCAGATAAATAAGGATTAATTCTAATTGCTCTAGTATAAGCATCCAAAGCATCTTTATATTGAGAAATTCTGTAATATAATACACCAATAGAGCACCAAAATGTTGGATTTCTTGAATCGATATTAACTGCATGTTGGAAAGAATCATAAGCATTTGGATAATCTTGTTTTGACATATAAACTCTACCTAAATAATACCAAGTATGAGCATCAGTAGAATTTAATTCAATTGATTGACGTAATAATTGAGAAGAAATATCTAAATCATGGAAAGAAGCTTCTTGATGAGAATAAAGACAACCTAATTGTTGTAAGACTTTAGCATGATTAGGATTATTCGTTAAAACTCTTTCATAAGCATCTTTAGCACCATTATAATCTCTGTTTTGTTCCAAGACTGAACCAATTTGAAACCAAACATCAGTTTGAGTTAAAGGAGCAGGAGGAGTATTTAAAATATAATTAAAACATTCTAAAGCTTTTGATAATTTACCTTGAAGTTTATAAATGATACCTAATCTAAAATAAATTTCATTTGCTTTATCAAAATTAGGATCCATTTCTAAAACTCTTACAAAAGCTTCTTCAGCATATTCTAAAGATCCATAACGATCATATAATATACCAATTCCATGCCATAATTTTGGAACAGATAAATTTTGTAAGTTTAATAAAGCTTGTTGATAAGCAGTATATGCACTTTGTAAATCATCTAACATAAGGTAACAATGACCTAATAAACCCCAAGTTTCACCATTATTTTGGTCTAAAGTTAAAGCTCTACGATATAAATCTGCAGCTTCAGCAAAGGCATCACGAGTACGATATACATTAGCTAATTGAGTCAAAGCCTTTGGATTATTTGGAGTGTATCTTAAAGCAGTTGAGAATGCATCAACAGCTTTTTCAATATTTCCAATGGCATCAGCACATGAGCCAATAGCCATCCAAGTCTCTGCATTTTCTTGAGCAAATCTAGCTTCAAATGAAGATTGTTGTTCACCACCTCTTTGAGCTTGCTGAGCTTGTTGAGCTTGCTGAGCTTGTTGAGCTTGCTGCTGCTGTTGTTGTTGTTGTTGTTGTTGCTGCTGTTGAGCTTGTTGAGCTTGCTGTTGTTGTGCTTGTTGTTGTTGTTGTTGCTGGTTGCTTGGCACACCGTTCATTTGCGCCACGACAGCCATTTGGTTCATTCTGGGATACTATGAGTAGTATGGGATGTGTGCAATTAATGACTTTGGTAGGAATAGAAAGTAGTGATAGTGTTCAATTGGAATAATACAAAACACGAATGAAGGGGGAGGGGCACACTGTAAGATAATATTATGACAGTGTACGATAATGTTCAATACAGTGTGAGGTAGTAAGTAAGTGAGTAAGTAAGTAAGTAGTATACAGTGAGCTAAAAATATAAAGTGTGGGAGGGAGGGAGGGAGGGATTAATGTTGAAGCCGAGCCAATGAGTGTGTTAGGGGTAGAGCAAGAGCAAAGGGCAAGAGAAAAGGGGAAAAGAGCAAAGGGGAAAGAGTAAAAGAGAAAGGGATAAATGAAAGATAAACAATATAACGGGTAAACGAGAGACGAAGAGACAATTAACGATTGAATATTGTGAATATTCTGAACGGAGAAAAGTGAAAGTGAAAGTGAAAGTGAAAGTGCCAGCCAGCCCAGCCAAGAAGACAGCAGAAAAAGTGAGGCAGCGAAGAGATGCCAAAATTGATAATAGTTAACTAACTAACTAATTAAGTAACTAACTAACTAAATGAGTAGCTAGTAATAGTAATAGTAATAATGGCTGACAATAACAGTAACAGTAACAATAACTGAGCAGTACTAATTAAGTAATAATAGAAGAACAGCGCAGAAATAGAAATTTAAACAGCGAGCGAGCGAGCGAGCGAGTGGGACAGAAAAGTGTGCGTGGCTCAAAAAAGTTTTGCTGCTGCTGCTGCTGCCTGCCTTTCTGCTTGTCCCTAAATGGACGCTGTTGTGCACGGGTGTAGCACCATATACTATGTACTAGTGTATTATACTGTATACTGTATATTATATATTATACCATGTTAGATGTTATGTTTGTTTGTGTTAGTTATATTTATAGGGTTTTGTTTGTATATACAGTGTTATGTCATGTTATGTTGTGGATGGGTCGGTAGAAGTCTTTAGTTGACTCTCTAAATCTTTTATCTTCTGGATAACCTCTTTGTCGTGGCTGTAGTTTAACAGACTTACCCCAACAACTGCAAATAATATACTACTTGATATAATTTTGAATATAAATTCAGGTAAATTCAATTTTTCAGTTTTCTCTTCTTCTTGTTCATTTTTTTCATTTACTAAAGAAAATTTATCATTAATCCTAGGTCCCCAATTCCCATAACTTATAAAATAAATAGCTTTTTTATCATCTGAAGTTAAATATTTCCATGCAAATAATTGCTTTGCATTTAAATATTCTAATATAGTTTCTTGTTCTTCACTAGGTAATTTCTCCCATCGTTTAGACAAATCACTTAAATCTATTGATATTTCTTCTTCATCATGCTCTTTATTATTATTATTATTAGTAGGAGTAGTAGTAGGAGTAGTAGTAGTAGTAGTAGTAGTAGTAACCGTAGAGTATGGCTTGATGTTTGGTTTAGCAATATATGAAAAATACTGTTGTCTCTTTGGTATACTCCTTACTATGCTTCTTAGCCCCAGCATCTTATCTATTTACCTTGTTTATCCTTATGTTGAAACGTATCAGACAGCACATAACCCAATATTCAATATTCAAAATCCAATATTCACTACTGTATGATTGTGCTCACCTCTACTCAGCTATGTGTTTTTTCATTCATATCGTCTCGTCTCGTCTCGTCTCGTTCCTTTAAATGTGATAAACAAGACGATCGACGTACAAAAGCCGGGCCGGCAGTGAAGCCAGCCAGTTGTTGTTCAGCTATGGCTAATCCAGTGTGACTTTCAAATTAGGTTCTTTTTTTTTTTTTGAAATGCCGAACCAGCCACATATCGATATGTCCATTGCATGTCTATTACATCACATCCCGAAAAAGCACAGCCACATCGGGAACTTCACAACACAGCAAATCAGCGCGCGAGACCAGCGCAGAGCCCACTAAGCACAAACAGCAAAAACAGCAGAAACAAAGCAAATTGTGAGAAATTGCTTAGATTTTCCTTGCCTGATAGGGCAAAATTACAGAGATCTGCTGTTAGTATACTGCTATTAGTGCACTCGCCACAGGTTGATCATCTCATCTGTATACATACAGACTCACTCAGCCAGGGGAGGCTTTTAAGCTTTTAGCTTATTTGCTTATACCGGGCTTTTTCCCTTTTTCTTTTGTATATTATAATTATACTATATATCATATACTCTTTTACTTTTTCTCTTCTTTCTCTTCCTTTCTCTTCACTTGTTAAAGAAAAAAGGTTTTCATAAACTCAACTATCTAATTTATTACAAGATGTCTGAAAAGGAAGTTTTACCATTATACACCCCTTACACTATTTCTCAAGAAGAATTAAATGATTTAAAATCATATAAACAAAACTATCAAAGATTATCAAAAGCAGTTAAATTTACTTCTATTGTAGCTTTAACTGGTTTAGCAGTCTCTGTTTATCCTCACATCCAATTCGCTTTACATAAAGATGGCGAATTACACCATTTCAAACACCATGGTCCTCCAGGTCCTGGTCCTGTTGAATCACACATGATGGCTAAAATTAATCATCATCGTGAACATGGTTTTAAAGGTAAGTTCCACCATGGTCCTGATTCCGTAGCTGACTTCCATCACGATATGTTCAAAGCTTCACATGAAGATGCTTCAGCTGCTGCTGCTGAATTCGGTTTCAAAGGTGTCTTTGGTCATGATGGTAGATACCATACCGCTGAAGAATACGCCGCTTGGACCGCTAAGAAAGAATCCAAGAAAGATTCAAAGAAAGCCGAAAGTAAAAAACACCACTCCAAAGAACACAAGGAACATGATGAAGAACATGATGATGATGACAAGGAAGAAGTAGAACACAAAGAATTCAAAGAACACAAGAAGCACAAGGAACATACTCCTGAAGAAATTGCTGCTTGGAAAGCTGCTCATCCAAAGGGTGAAAAGAAACCTCACAAGGAACATAAATTCGGTTTCAAAGGTGTTATTGGCCACGATGGTAGATTCCACACCGCTGAAGAATACGCTGCTTGGAGAGAAAGATCTCATGATGAAGTCAAGAAATCAGGTAAAGGTAAACACCACAAGCAACATACCCCAGAAGAAATTGCCGCTTGGAAAGCCAAACATGGTGATGAAAAGAAACCAACCCCAGAAGAATTCAAAGCTATGAAGGCTAAACATGATGCTAACGTTAACGAAGACGGTGTTTACACCGGTAGACGTCATGATGGTAAAATTCACACACCAGAAGAAATTGCTGCTTGGGAAGCTAAACATGCTGATCACAAGAACAAAGAACATACTCCAGAAGAAATTGCTGCTTGGAAAGCCGAACACGGTGACAAGAAACCTTTTGACAAGAAATTAAAAGGTAAGAAGCACTCTTTCTTCAAGGTCTTTGGTGGTAAGCACCACGAAGATGGACCAGTTCCTGAAGATGTTAAGGAAATGACTGATGACATTAAGGAAGATGCTCCAGTTTTTGAAGAAATAAAGAACGAAGAAGCTCCAGTTGAACAATCTGAACAACCAGAACAACCAGAAGCTGAATCTTCTGCTTAAGCGTGTTATTCTTAACAACTCATTAATTATCATCACTTTATTATTACGTTATCGATTACCATTATTATTGACTCCGCTGATCATTTTTTGTTTTTTCTACTCTTAAGTTATTATTATTGTCATTATTCATGTTTATTTTTACTTTTTTTGCCTTAAATAATAAATGACATGACATATTTATCATTATTTTTAACAACTCTTTTTTAAGTATTTGTTATTCTGGAGATTGGCTTTTTTATCCTATATAATTAATTATATTTATCAATCGAGATATATTACTATTGACATTAATATTGTTATATAGCTCTTCATAATTAATCGCTATTGCTGTATAGTATCGTAAAACAATCCTTCCATTATTTTTATAATTATAATTATTACTATTAATAACTATTTATGCCATTTATCCGTTATGTTTAAACTACTATATATAAAAAAAGATTGAAATTAATACCTTCTAAACCTTTTTGTATCCCCTTGCTTTTCCTTATTCTTCTCCATTTCGTGTTGCTGTTTCTCCTTTTCTTGTTGTTGCTCAAGAAGATACTTCTTGGGTGATCCATGCATCTCACGGATATATATATCTCGACCAATACGTCTTCTAGCTCCATGTCCCAAAACGTCACGTCGAGGTGGAGGAGGCGGCGTTGATGGTGGTGGAGGTGGTGGAGTTGACACTTTAGTTGCACTTCGTAACCGCTCTTTTCTGTGCTCTGGTAACTTTCGAATATCATCCATTAATCCTTCATTAGAAAAAATTAATTTTTTCAATTCATTTGATGGGACAAATCGCTCTCCTTGAAATATCGGGACCATTTCATCAACAAGAGCATCGTTACCATAAGATTGATCGGCAATAGTTTCAGGTATAGCTCCATGTGCATGTACCTTGTCATGTTCATGGTCATTATTATGATGATGTTCAGACAATATTACCATATCATCCTGTTGCGGCTCATCAGTCGAACTAGTTGCGATTTCCAAAATACTTGATGTCCTTTTCAGTGGTATATCTCGATTGTCAGCACTTTCAGCATCTGGAATATCATTTATAATGATTTCTTCGTTCACTGGTGAAATTTTCTCTGGCTCATCTGAAATATCAATGCTATTGGATTTATCTGCGGGAACATTTGATGAAAGTGCTTGATTGGCCTTGTTATGGTTCAAATTATTCAAAATTGACGAAAACATAGTACGGCCAAGTTTAGGTGACAATCCTGACTCAGTTCGTTTGGTACTGTTATTTGGATTTATACTGTTCAAACCAAGTGATAAAGCTGATGTTGGTGATTTATTTAGGTTACCTTTGTTTAATCCTTCTTTTAGTTCTCTTTTTCTCTTTTGATAATCTTCAGAAGAAACAAACCTAGTTGGTTTTATCTTTAATCCAGAGCTAGACGAAGAAGACGAATTAGGCGCAGAAGAAGAAGAAGAAGAAGATGTTAATGAAAAAGGAGGAGCAGATGAAGCAGAAGAACCATGCGTGGCACCAGTTCCTATTGGTTTCTTGATCAGTGTTTCTTCACGATGTGCAAAGTATAACTTACCAGAACCAACAGTTCTTACTCTTTCAGCTGGTTTCTGTATATTTTTAGCAAGTAACAAGTCACTGTCGCCGTCATTGTCAACATCATTATTATCACTATGCTTCTCCCCGGTTAGATTGAATACTTTAGATTTGGTTGACTGCGTAGGTGATATTGGAGTCAATGTAGCTTCCCCAATACCAATATTACCGCTTGAACTTGTACGCCGCAAATTATTGCTTTTAGGTCTTTGAATAATGTCGTATCCACCATTGTTTACCTTTATGCTTAAAGGCGCAGGTCTCTTCTCAACTAATGGAGCAGAGTCACTTGATAACTTGTGAACTGATGAACCAGGGTTGGAATCAATGTTAATTATTGGTTTGGTGCCATAAACACGTCTTTGCGTTGTTGTGCTTGTTGTTGTTCCTGTTCCCGCAGTAGATAAAGAAGATGTGGTCGGTGTCACCACTTTCGCCGGTTGGTCACCAGTATAATCATCAGATGACAATTCAATTTGCTTCTCGGCATCATCTTTCTTCTTTAATTCTTGAAGTAGTTTGCTTGGACTTTTAGTATCAGAATCAGATATTAATGTTCTTTTCTGCGTATTCTTTGGAGTAGAATATGTGAATTCTTCTAAATCGTTTTTCTTCGTACTATCAGCTGATGCTGATGCGGATGCTATAGCCAAACCCATCTCATCATCAATCATGCTTGAGTCCGTAATGCCAGTTGGGGATGAAGGAATGTCTGATGGTAGTTGTTTCACATTAGTCGGACTCGATTTGGAAGTGCCCGATCCCCCACCAGTTTCAATCTCATAAAGTGTTTCATTTTGACCGTATTTATTATACTCCACAGTATACGCTATATCTTGCTCTAATTCTCGTATTTCAGATGCCAACTTAGCTTTATTATTCATTAATTCATGCCATTGTAATCCAATTGCTTCTTCTTCTGGAGATTTGGCCGCTTTACTGACAACTTCGGCATACTTTGGCCTTAGTTCGCTTTGTTTTTGTTTGATGTTAATAAATCTCTCCTTGAATGTGTTCAATTTGTCCAAAGCACCAGCAAATTGAGTCTCCGGAAGCCTAACTGGTTTTCTCTTAGGAGAAGATACTGAATCCATGTCCAATTCAGACTTGGCTTCCGGTTGATCAATTTCAGCTTCAGGCATGTTACTGAATACCTCAGTGGTGTTGGCATTTGCAGCAGGTATCAATGGTTCATTTTCTTTAAATCCCAAATACTCAATATCCTCGTCATCATCGTGTAGTTGATTGCCTGATGCTTGTATGTTGGTATCTGGGTCATCAACAACTTCAGGAAGCATTTTATCCAAAGTAACAGTAGCAACCTCTGACTCATCTCCTCCTTCTTCCTTGACTTGATTCTTGAGCAATTCAATTAATAAATCCCTTAAAGTCTGCCTGATATGCTTCTTCTGGTCTTCATCAAATACAAACAGTTTCCTCCCCCTTTTATTTCCTCTTGTGGCAGGTAGACGAACTTCCTCCATAAACGCTTTGGGATTTTCATATAATTGTTTGATGTTGTAAATAACATGCAATCCGCAATCGTTTAAGTTTTTCTGTAGAGGTAAACCTTTGTAGGAGCTTCTATAGATCATTTCGGAGTAAACATTATATTTGTACTTGTCTCGGGCGTACTCCACTAAAAATTTCTTGAGAATATCAAGCACTTTAGTTTGATCTCTTTTCAACGAGTCCAAAACATTTAATTTGACTATCTTTCTAGAATTCGTAGTTAACAAAATCATATAGTCATCATCGTCTGATGTGGGAGACTTCGGAGATTTTTCGTCCAAGTTGTCTTTGAATGGCGTAGTACTCTCGTTAAATTTAGGTGAGCCACTTGGGACTGACTCAGGCTTGATTATATCATTGGACTCTGTGATTGATGATTCAGTTGAAGCAGTTGCTGTGATTGAGGTGGCAGATGTTCCGCTGGGGGCCAAAATTTCACGATAATTATGCTCTTTATAACCATTTTCTAAAAATAACTTTTTCAGTCTAGGTAGATCGGTAATGACAATTACAAACCAGTGCAAGTCTTCCATTATCGGTATAACAACAAAATCGTTGTCAAACAGCGTGTCATTATTTTTAAACCATGATTTGACAGAATTATAATAATCGCCCCTTAGTGACCCCATTTCTAATCTTTTATAAAAAAAACTGTTCAAAAGCTCGATGGAATAACCTTTTGTTGTTCCTGTTTTATTTCCCTGTGATAAATTGTATTTTAAAAAAAAATCAACAATATTGTCATTAACCCAGTGACTATTATACAAACATTGAAAATCTTTATTTGAAATATGAAAAGTCTTTTTATCTTCAAACTTATAGTTTAAAGTTGGTGTGAAGAATATCTGTTGGTTTAAGGGAACACTTTCGTATGCTTGATCAACTAATAAGCTGCTAGGCTTATAAATACCATGTGCTGACCGTGTGCGGGGCCCAGAGAAACTTTCGTTTGCGGATTCGTAAAACATGTTGGGCGATATTTCATTTGGTTGAAGAACCGGTATGCAATCAGATATAGAAGCTAATGAAACTTGTTTCACTGGAATACGTTTAGATGCTAAATGCTTTATAAATGCTCTTGAGTCCTCGTTATACGATTTGGAAAAAAACAATAAATACCATTTGAGGTCCTCATCTGTTGTATGTGGATAAACGTCATCACTGGTTTGCTTCAGCACAATTCGAAATGTCTCTGATTGCTCACCAGCTGCGTCAACTGCAACCTCTATGCGATCTATGTGATTTATATTGATTTTGTAATTGGTTAACTTTTTGCCTATTGATACAAAGTTACTGGAAACAGTAATATTTGTTTTCTTCAAATCATAAGACACTGGAACTTTTCCTTTAGAATCCCATATTTTGCGTAAACCAGTGTACTCACGATATTCTTCGTGAAGATCAAGATTGAGACTGACATTTTCATTATCGCTGGAACTAATTTGCCTTTGTTCTATATGTTTATCTAGAGTTTGTAACGGTGTATGAGGAGGTGACGATACTTTCACAACTGGAGATGCTGAAAACGTGGAAGATGTGGCTATTAGTGGAGACACTGAGTGAGAGGGTAAAGGAGACACGGCGGCGGATACTGAATGCGAGTTTCTTTTAAATGGAGGTATGTACGGACTCGTCCTTCTTGGTTTTCTCTTTTGCGTCTGCGTTATGCTATTAGTGTCGTTCAAAGCTGAATCAATGTTGTTAATGAGTTCCTTGTCAGAAGTAAATGATGTTATATGCGAAGTTATACGGGGATGCAAAGTTGCCTTAGAGATCTTCCCCAGTGGAGTTGAACTATTACTTAGTCTGGATTAGTCGAGTAAAATAAAATAATTAGTATTCAATTGGGTCAAACTTGTCACAAATCAATAATATCTAGTGCATATATGCATATATAGTAACATACGTTAGTGTGTCTCTCGGCTGGTGAGAGTGAGGTCTGTTTAAAGAAGCCATTTTCTTGTTGGTGAAGGAGGTATTCGATTTAGATGTAGGTGCCATGTTTGATGTGTTAGAGGGTATATGCAAAAGCCAAAGTTGATCCGTAGCTCTTGTGAAAACGCAGTGAACCAAGCGAGCTTCACAATCAGCTCCCTTACTTGAGCTTTGAGCTTTGTAGATAACAACAGAAGTGGCAAACAACGTATAACGGCCCCATAAAGACCATTTACAAGTGTGATCTTTATCACAGTACCTTTAAACCAACATGTACAGAGACTGTAGAACCTCCCAAAGCGGAAAGCGCCCGATTTGCCGTGACAGAAGAAGTTTTTCTTTTCTCATTTCTCAGGCAGAGTGGTAGTGAGCATGGATTTTTTTTTGGACTTTTCACCAAGAAAGAAAGAGGAAAGTATCGGAGGACGACGACAATGTTTGAGTGCAGGTAGAAGCACATATACATAGCTGGGCAGACAAAAAGGTCCAAAGATCAGAAGGTCACAGAGTAGCGTCGGAGACACATTTTCTTCATTAAGAGAGAAGGCGCAGGTTGAACCAGCAGTATGATGAACAGGCAAATACTCAAACAGACTGCTATGTGCAGGAGAGTCTTCCCTCAGCGTAGAACTTTTCAAACCACAGTCATTGGTCTTTCAGGCCAGAAATCGCCATATCAAGTTTTTATTGACACTTTCAGAAACGAATGGAAAAAGTCTGAAGAATTACAAGATAATATCAAACAACTACAGAGTGCCACAGGAAAGATGTCCGAGAGTGAGGCTTTCCAAAAAGCTAAAGAAGCTTATGACAAAGCTCAGAAAGGTTCTGGTCAAGTTGCCAAGGGTATTCAGAAGACAGCTGAGGTTGTTGGTGATGTTGCTGTGAAGGCATGGGAATCACCAGTTGGTCAAGCTGCTAGAACTACTGTCAAAACCACTGCTCATATTGTGGATAAAGCCATCGATCCAGTGAGACAAACTAAAGCTTATAAGGAAATGAGTGAAACGTTTGATGAAGGTTCTTCAAGATACGGGTTGTATGAGTCTAAGGAACAAAGAAAGAAAAGAAGAGAAGCTGAACTGAAAAAAGGAACAAGACCAAGGGCCATCAAATCAAATGAAGAGGCAGGTCAAGCATTAGTCGCTACTGATAAAGCGCCATCGCAATCTAAATTCAGATTGAATCTATTTGGCCCAAATACTCTCATAGGAAAACTTTTATTAGCATTAAGAGAAAAATGGGAAGAAGCTGAAAATCCATTATTGGTCTTAATTAGAACCATAATGAACAAAATTTCAGGATTCTTTGCTGAGACAGAAGGTGCTCGTGTAGTGAAAGCTTTCAAAGAGATTGATCCAAATTTTACTATGGATGCTTTTTCAAGACATCTACGTGAATATATTGTTCCTGAAGTTCTAGAAGCATATGTCAATGGTGATGAAAAGGTCTTGAAAATGTGGCTTTCTGAAGCTCCTTTCAACATTATTTCAGCACAACAGAAACAAATAAGAGATCAAGGTTTGTTCTCTGATGGTAGAATTTTGGACGTTAGAGGTGTTGATATTGTTTCTTCTAAGATGTTGGAACCAAATCAAATTCCAGTGTTGGTTATCGGTTGTAGAGTGCAGGAGATCAATTTATATAGAAAGGCAAAGACAGGTGAGCTTGCTGCTGGTAGTGAAGAGAACATTATGTTGAGCACTTATGCAATGGTTTTAACCAGACACCCTGAGAATGTTGATAATGAAGAAACTGAAGGCTGGCAAATCCTTGAGTTTGTTAGAGGCTCATCTAGATCCTTTACTTAGGTATAGCGTTATATCACACACAACAAAAAGTTCTACATTCTTTTAATTTGTTTTATAATTGGCCAAAACAAAATAACTTTAACTCTTACAAGAGACTGTCATTATTACATATCTATCTATTTAATGTACATAGTATTTGCTACTTTACATAACGTTTGAAAAATATAATCTTGTTTTGTATTCATTGCTTTTTTGGCATTTTTCTTTTTTTAAAAGAAACCATTGGTTTTTCAGTAATCTTAATATCTATATCATCATCCAAATCAATACGGTCACCTGTATCTTCTTTCAGGTCCCACTCTTTGATCTCTTTTTGTGATGCCTCTATCTTTCTTTTAGAAGATGTCGTTGGCACTTGAGGGGTAGTTGCAGCTACCATGTCAGTGGCAGTACCATCCACAACTTTCCATTCACCTACTGGCTGTTCTTCTGCTCCTATATCAGCTTCTAATTTTCTCTTCTCACTTTTATTGTCCCTTTCTTTATCTTTATTTGTTTTATCTGTTTTGTACCCATAGGTGTTATTCGCTTCTCCAGATCCTTGCTTATCGTCGACAGTTCTCTTAGATTCAACTTTGCATATTAGTCTTTCAGCTAACTCTTGTTCCTTCCTCAGTAATTCTTCTTTTTTCTTAAGCTTTTTTAAAGTGTTTTGTATATTGGCTTGATGCTTGGAGCTTGACTCATGCACCTTTTTGCTGTACTCGTCAACGAACTGGATTACAAACTGTTAGTTTTATATTGCACAAATTTACTTCCTGCTTCGAAATGGAAGACAGAATACAGTAGTCTGGGATATAAAATACTTACCGCTAAACACGTTTTACACCAATACTTACCCATGGATTTTGATGTCTGTCGTAAACTGTGCCCATGATCATAGATGATAGGTAATGATCGTTTTGGAGATCGGCTAAAAATATATTTGTGAGAAGAAATGCATGAACGATTTAACATGCATTTTTTTTTTGTTTACTAAAAGTGCATTTTCCTATTGTAAAAGGAGTATACTTTTTCATTCCAAGTAAATTCTCTAGAAAGTTTTTTGTTTATCAAAAATATACATATATATAAACAGTGATATGCCTGATAGCAGAGACAAATCGCTTAAAAGGGAGAGAGAGAGGGAGATAACCCATGATTCCATAATGGTTCCGTCTCATAGACAAGGAGAACAGGGCGATCCAAATAAGATCTCAAGTAAGTCTCACAGGCATCACCATCGTCATAATGGTCATCGTTCACATCACAGATCTAGCCGAAGTCATGGAGACGGAAACCCTGAAGGGTACAAGAGGTGTACAGATCACGGCCGTAGAAGTGATAAGAAAGAAACTCGCAGTAGCTCGTCACATTTAATTGTACAAGATAGCGTTTTTGAAGAGTTTCCCGGATACAAGGTAATTGAAGCGCCTGATTTTTCAGATGGCGAAGATGATTTCACTTACCAACATAATATACTGAAAAACAGATTTGAAGACGGTGAATTTGAATCCAAAGTCAAAGAGAATTATTCTTGCTTGAATCAAAAACAGAACCAGTTCCAACCAACTGAAAATGGAGAAAAATTCATAAAAGAGGTCTCTAACAATGTACCCCAAGAAAACCAAGAGAAATTACAAGTGGCCGAAAAGTCGTTACTGGATGTCAATTACACATTTGGAGATAGAGGTGCCAATTGGAGAATGCTGAAACTCAAAAAGTGTTTTGAAACTGCAAGAGATGAGAAAATTGATGTTGAAGAGATAGCACTTCGAAGATACGGTTCACTCCCACTGTTTTATCTAGCAATTGAAGAAAGAGAAGAACTCGATAGAAGACTTAAGGAAGATATACCTGAATCAAAATGGATTCTCAAGCCCAGTGGAAGTGTTGCTAGAAAACACGGCTTTAACTTGGAGCTTCCAACAAACCAAGTGAAAAGTAAATCTCACATAACTCATTCAGCGGTGGATGATGATGATGATGGCAATGGCGTTGATGACAGGAATGAACCGGTTACGCAGGAGACTCTCAACAACCTTAAAATAGAGATGCTGCGAGCTAAATTGCAAAAGAAATCAAATTTCATAGAGTTGCAGACCAAACTTACTAATTTGCAAAAACAATATGACAAACAACTAATGGAAGCAGATGCCAAATCTGTATATGCCAATAAAGAGATAACAGTTGAGGACATGTCAGTTAGCGAAATGTTACAAGAGGAGAAACTAACTACATCAAAGCTTGCTTTGAGACAATCAGCTAAAATGATTGCTTCGGATGTCAAGTTTGATCAACAAGATTTAGAAACTCAAGATGACAACGCTTCAATGCTTGCTCGTTTAACAAAAACAGGTAAGATTAATCTGAGAGACATGTCTAATACTTTAACCAGTAGTAATGGCTTTAAGAAAATGACGCATGCTTTAAATACATGTATATTCTGCCTTGAAAATGAGACTAGGCAACTCCCCATTATATCTATGGCTCATACGTGCTACCTAACAATTGCTCCACAACCAGAGCTGACCAAATATGGATGTATTATTGTTCCGATATCGCACGAAAAGAACACATTGTCTTTAAGCTCTGATGAGAATGAAGAGATTAGGAACTATATGAAAACCGTCACACGATTTTACTTTCAAGAACTGAAGATGGGTGTATTATTTTATGAGTCTTCGATCGATGAGCGGAACCACGCTTGTATCAAAGCTCTTCCAATTCCTTTGGAATTTAGTCCCTCCGATATCAGAGGGTTTTTCAAACAGGGAATACTAGAGCTTGTCAATGTGGACGAATGTCAGCATAACCCTGTCATCGATACATTAAGCAAATCAGAATCGTTAGGAAGATCTGCGATTTCTTCGTTGATCTCTAAGGAAGCTCCATATTTTCATGTCTGGATAACTATTAATGGCGGAATAGGCCATATAGTTGAAAACACTTTTAGCTGGCCCAAAGGAGATGAATTTGCAAGAGGTATCATTGGTGGTATGCTGGGAAAAGATGTAATCGATTCAAGAGCCAGGACCAAGTTTCCCTTTGAAAATGATGAAGTGGTTACTAACTTTAAAAAACGTTTTTTAAATTACGATTGGGTTGAAGGAGAGTAAATTCTAAAGACCCGAAAAGTTATTTTTGCTACTTAACTCATGTATATACATGTCACATAATTCATAGTTCTATTTATGATTTTTTAATTTTTAATGCGGTAAATGTTTTTGTTTATCTTGAACTTGAAGTTTATTTTTTAACTTCATGTTTCTCTGGCTCTGAAGATTCTTCAGCAGAAGCAGGCTCTTCTGGCTTGGCTTCTTCTTCAGGATCGTCCAAACTTAATTTATCCTTGACTGAAACAACATGCTCCTTTTCTTGAATATTCTCGCTCTTAATAAGATGTTCCTGTTCCTTGACAACATTCATACGTTGTTGGAAAGTAGCATTTTTATCTTCGACTTGCAATTCTTGTTCATGGTAAAATTCTTGAGGTAAGGAGCTTAATACAGCTTGCAAAGCATCATATTGTGTTCCGTATAATTCAGATTCACCATAAGTGTAGGCGTTAACTAAAATCATTAAAGTGGATGGAATTCTCTCTCTCAATCTCATCTCTAACCAATTACTTAACCACGTTCTCATTTGATCGGGTGTGGCAGAATATACTTTAATACCTCTGGAAGCACAAGCTGTTTTCAATTCAGGAACAGTTAGAGAAGCAACACCTTCATAGTCAATGGCTTTATCATCGTTCTTGATTTTAAGCATCTTATGTCTAATTCTATATCTTAAAATTTGGTCAGTCCCATATGGCTTGATATTAATGTATTTAGCCATTGCAATTAAGGTACCACGAGAAACATTATCCAATACTAAATCATCTTTGAATAATTTAGCAACTTTAAGAATTTCAGCTTTGGTAATTGTTGGTGCTAACTCCGCCGATTTAATTTTAGAGTAAAAATTCTTAAAATCAGCTCTTTGCTCTTCCGTAATATTTTTTGGCAGTTTCACAGAATTCCTAGTATTTCTTAAAACTTCGGAAACTTTACGTCTAGTATTTCTCAATAGCTGATTCTTCTTCTCTTTGTCTAACTTGGACTCATATGTGGAAGGCAACAGGTTTGGGAATAGTTTTAAAGCAACCGGAAGTAATAATTCAGCGAATGGAATAACTATAAACATAGCAAAAGGGAATAATCTCAATACATCGCTGATAGTTCTTTGTAATTGTCTATACTCTCTTCTGGTCAATTCATAACCTGATGCCATTTTGAGAAGAAGTTTTGATGAAATTTTTATTTCAAGACCTAGCAATTTGGTACCATCCCAATAGTGATGAGCTTCATGTTTAACTTTTTCCCAAAGAGTCTTCTTGACTGGTACCTCTGTACCCTTAGCGGGCTTCAAGGTAGTTGTTTTTGGATCTGATGAAGCAATGGTCTCATTTGTTCTTTCAATAGTCGGCGTTTGCTGAGAAGAAGACTCGCTGCTCGCTTTAGTGGAATTGTAACGAATGTAACTAGACCTTATCCCCACAGCATTGTAATTGCTCCTGTAAGTGTATACGCTTAAGAGAGGGCTAAATCTACTCAGAGTTTCTCTTGAACCTCTTAAAGGTGAGAGGGAAGCTGAAAGCTGGCTCACAGCACCTCTATGCAAATTTGACAGATTATGGGTAAATCTCACTGACATTTGTGTGATAATCTGGATTAATTCGCCTGTTCCTCCGAGAAACTAATCCCTTCTTTGAATGTGTATCGAATAAGGATAAAGTAGCCCGAAAGATACCTCTGGAATCTTTCTATCTGATGCCCCAGTGCAGTTTGCCTGTGGTATAACTGGTCTAAGAAAAATGTTGAACAATCTGTCCTCAAGCCAGCCGCTGCCGGATCTGCAACTTTTTTACAAGCGTCGATCGGCGTTTTTCAGCTTGCAGAACTTGTTGTGGCAAAACATATAGTGCTGAAATGTACGCCGCACTGGACTGACAAGTACGCCGGAACTGATACGCTTGCGTGCACGAAGCTAGAAATTTTTTTATAGGAAGGCAGTTGGTAGTGTAGGGAGAGAAGGTTTCTAGGTATAAGGTTGTGTCTTAAATTGTCAAATCAATGGGCAATCGACTCATATTTTTGGTATATCACTGAAATTATAGTCAACCTGGCATCATAAGTCATTAGGTGCGGTAATACTTGTGAGTATTTCCTTTAGGCCTTATTTGAAAAGGTTCCTGAGGCATAAGCTAATTTTGCTTTTTTTTCCACTGCAAGAAACTTGAAAAGTCATGGTTAAGAGAAAGTCAGAAAGTGTTTTCACCACAAGTGATGCAGCTGAGTCCTCCCCGGTGGATGAAGAACATTTTGACGAGACGCATACATCTGTCAAGGGCCAAAGTGATTTAGGTTCATCTAGCGAACAAGATAAAGAAGAGTCAGACGAGGATGATGATTCAGAAGATGAAGAAGCTGATGATGTTAATAGGCCAACTAAGAAACAGAAAACTGTCAGCAAATTGACTTCTCATGATATTCAAGTCGCCAGGGAAGCTGCAGAGTTATTCAAATCCAATATTTTCAAGTTAGAAATTGACGAATTAATAAAAGAGCTACGTCTGAAAGATTCTCATGTTAAATTAATTGAAAAAGTGTTACACAAATTGCACAATATTATACACCAGATATCAGATTCACAGTTATATACATTATCAGAGGCTGAGAACTACTTTCATGATTCTAAGAACAAAGTGTCAATCCCCTTTCCTGACCCTAAGCCTACGGGTTTGAATTACAAGCTAGGTTATGCTGCTCCTTCTGATATTGCTCTTGTTGGAAGTTTTGGATTGAAGACTGGTGTCCAGCAACCAAACGGCATGTCAGTTGATGTCTCATTGACCATGCCTAAGTCACTTTTTCAACCAAAGGATTATTTAAATTATAGAGCTCTTTATAAAAGAGCGTTTTACACAGCATATTTAGCAGATAAACTTATATCATTATCAAAAAAAAACCATCTTCCTATCAAACTATCATATGAATATGCAAATGATGATAAATTGTGCCCCACCATAAAAATCGAGAGTTATCAACCTCATGACCAACATCCTGATGATATAGTATTTCATAAGACAAATTTTTCAATTAGACTAATGATAAACTTTGAATTTGGATTGTTTGAAAGCAAAAAGTTATTACCCGATAGAAATTGTATTAGAATTCAAAATACTCCAGAGAATGAACTTCCGCCACCTACTCCTCTTTATAACTCATCTATTTTATCCTCCACTGCTTCTGGGTATTATTTAAAGTACCTATATACCACCAAGAAATCAGCAGAAGCATTCCGTGATGCATGTGTGCTTGGTAGATTATGGTTAAAACAAAGAGGTTTTTCTTCCAAAATTTCAGAAGGTGGTTTCGGTCATTTTGAATTTGCTGTTTTACTAGCAGCCCTTCTTCAAGGTGGTGGTAATAATGGTAACAAAATTTTATTGCACGGTTTCTCTAGCTATCAATTGTTCAAGGGTGCTGTAAAGTATCTTTCGAGCCAAGATTTGTGTCATGAAGGTTACCTTTCTTTTAGTTCAGTCATAGGTGAAAGCAAGTCAATTTACAAAACAGGAGGCTTTAACGTTCCCACAATATTTGATAAATACACTAAGATTAACTTATTATGGAAAATGACTCCATCGTCTTATGAATCGTTACAAAGAGAAGCTACGGAGACTTTAAATTTACTGAATGACGTTGTCAAAGATAGATTTAGACAGATTTTCATCTTCAATAATACCAAAGGTAATCTTAAATACGATATCACAATGTACTTTCCAATAAATATAGTTGGAGAGGACAGTTTCGGTCCAATTGAAAAGTTGTCCTTTATCACTTTTGAGAATTACCTATGCAGTAGAGTTTACAAAATTTTGAAGAAGGCGTTAGCAGAGAGAGCCACTGAAATATCAGTTAAACCTGTGTCATTCGATAGCAAGTGGTCAGTACATAAAAGGAAACCATCTTCATCAAATCAGGCAGACCGTCAAATTTTAATTGGCTTAAATTTGAATTCATCCGAATGTGAAAAGAAAGTCACCAAAGGTCCAATGCATTCTGAAAGAGAGG
Source organism: Wenyingozyma nanaspora (assembly GCA_030557475.1). Classification (NCBI taxonomy): domain Eukaryota; kingdom Fungi; phylum Ascomycota; class Pichiomycetes; order Pichiales; family Pichiaceae; genus Wenyingozyma; species Wenyingozyma nanaspora. The sequence goes on along the minus strand of JAKTPF010000008.1, from coordinate 171,783 downwards.
AAGGGGAAAAGTTTCAGTCATTCTGGGGAAGTAAAGCTCAAGTTAGGAAGTATAAAGATGGTTCCATTCAATATAGTGTGGTGTGGCCTAGCTCATCCAGCGAACCTGTAGTTTTAAACATTGTCAGCTACATATTAGCATTACATTTACATGAAGACATCCCAAAATCACTCACCTGCTCAGCATCAAAATATCATAAACTTTTACCCGAGCCATTAATTGCCTCAGCATCTACTCAACCAATAATACTACCAGGAAGCTATCAACTTTTAAAGAACTCTTATGATGGATTGTGCAAAGTTATTCAAAACTTGCCATTACCATTAACAGTCAACTCAATACTACCAATTTCTCCATCACTTAGAAATACCTCATTGTTGTTACCCGTTCCATTCGCAACGTCCAATCCAGATTTTTTCAATGAATCTATTCTGCAATTTGAGACTTCATCTAAATGGCCTGATGAGTTAATCGCTTTAGAGAAAACAAAAACGGCTTTTTTACTGAAAATTAATGAGGAGTTGAATAACGACAGTTCATACACTTCGTATCTTACTAAGGATACCACATCAATTCCTTTTAATACAGAAATTACAGTGCTCAATGTTTTAACTCCCGAAGGTTACGGTTTCACATTTAGAATTTTGACTGAACGTGATGAATCATTGTATTTGCGAGCTATTGAGAATGCCAGCGACAAACAAAAGAATTCAGTGACAGGAATATACCTAAAGTTCAATAGAAAATATATGGGATCAGTAAAACATCACAGAGCTATCAACTCATTAGTTACTGTATTTCCATTTTTCTCGCCTACTGTCAGATTAGTTAAAAGATTTTTGAACTCACAGTTGTTATTACACCATTTTTCGGACGAAATAATTGAATTGATAACCATGAAAGTGTTTGTCGATCCAGCCCCATATTTGGTACCTGCATCAGCAGAAGCTGGGTTTTTAAGGGTTTTACAATTCTTGAGCTCGTGGAATTGGAAAGAAGATCCTCTAATTTTGGATTTATCCAAGGATGGTTCGAACTCAGACTCTGACTTATTGGAGTCGGAAGGAAACGGAAGCTATATTGATAAAATTACAGATAAGCTTAATATTCAAACATATCAGATGATGTCCGCTGCATTTGCGAAACTTAGAAAAGAAGATCCATCTGCATTAAAAACGCAGTATTTTATTGCTTCCAAAGAAGATCCATCAGGTAAGTTATGGACTTATAACCAAATTTCCATTCCAATCGCGTCAAGATTGACTGCATTAGCTATTGCCGCTAACTCGAAGCTCTGTAAAGAGGCAAGCAACTTAAATTCTAAGTCAATTGAACTCATTTTCACACCAGCTCTACAAGATTATGACTTTTATATCAACTTAAAATCTCCTAGCGATTTATGTGCTTCGTCTGGTATTCTACCCCCAAAGGCCTTCAAGAACTTGATTGACAATCCAACTTCATTCCCTGAAGATATATCAAGCACATTTGATCCAATCCAAGCTTATTATAAAGAGTTGGTTTCATTGTATGGTAATGTCATGATTTTATCTTGTAAGAAGTACACTGGTCTCAATGAAAACGGTAACACTAATGTGATAACAGGGTTATTTAACCCTGTTATTACTAACGGTAAGAAAAAATTCAGGGTTAATGCAGGTTATAATACTAGCCCTGCTGATGATGACCAACTAGAGTTTAATAAAGCGGCCGTTTTAGAACAAATTGTTGCATTAGGGGAAGATCTAGTAACTTCTTTCAAATTAAAACGTTAAAGTCTAACATTTTTAGCATACGCATTGAATATCCACATTTTAATTTATTTGTATTATCTAGCATAACTTAATAATGTCATTAATTAGTAACAACACAAAAAATCACAAAACCTAAACACAACTTTTTTAAGTGTCGCGGCTGTTATTGGCCATCCTCAAAAATTGGCAGATTCTTAAAATTTTTTTTCCTACCTTAGTAAGGAAGAAAAAAAATATTTTTGTTAGCTATAAGTAGGATAGATTAAGTGCAGTTAAAATGGTTATTGGCTTAGTTTTATTAGCTAAATAGCTTTAACACAAAATAAAACGCATGTCTAATATTGTTGGTATAGAGCATGATCGTGTGGTGAATACCACTGCCACCGATTTCCCAGGATACTCTGCAGATGGAGACAATGCATGGGATCTTGAGAAATTCAAAAAACAGTTTGATATAAAAATTTCATATATTGCAGGAAGAACAGCTAACTTTGATCTTGTTGGCTTGGATACTTCTATTGCAAATGCTTTCAGAAGAATCATGATTGCTGAAGTACCTGCTGTTGCCGCTGAATACGTTTATATTTTCAACAATACTTCTGTCATACAAGATGAAGTTTTGTGTCACAGAATAGGTTTAATTCCATTAAACGTTGATCCTGATTTATTGACATGGATTGATCCCCAACCCGCAGATGAAGAGCACAATTTTACTGATGAAAACACTATTGTGTTATCTTTAGACGTCGAATGTACCAAGAACCCAAATGCTATCCCAGGTGACTCTGAACCAACCAATTTGTACAAAAACTCAAATGTTTATGCTAAAGATTTAAAATTCCAACCACAGGGTAGACAAAAGGAGATATTCAAGAAAGGTGTCAAAGCATGTGATCCAAATATCTTGATAGCAAAACTGAGACCAGGCCAAGAAATTTCATTAAGAGTGCATTGTATTTTAGGCGTAGGAGCTGATCATGCTAAATTTTCGCCTGTTGCAACATGTTCATATAGATTATTGCCAGTCATAGATATCCTGAAACCTATAACAGGCTCTGACGCCAAAGAATTCCAAAAATGCTTCCCATCAGGTGTTATTGGTATAGATGCCAATGGTGAAGCATATGTAAAAGACGCAAGAAGAGATACTGTTTCAAGGGAAGTGTTAAGACATGCTAAATTTGATGGTAAAGTTAAATTGGGTAGAAAAAGAGATCATTTCATTTTCAATGTTGAAACAACAGGTGCTATGTCAGCTGAAGAGATCTTTTTCAAGAGCGTAAGAATATTGAGAAACAAAGCCACCTATTTAAGAAATTGTCCTATTGGTAACATGAATTAAGGATAGACAGAAAATTCAATACATTATTTACTACTACTGTATATTATCATAGCAAATAAAAAACATCGATCATAATTCATTGTGCCTAAGTTTTTCAAAATAGGCAATTATATATAAAGGATAACATATTTGTACATGCTTTTTTGTTTAAGCTACGACTAAATAAATAAAAGTTAAATACTAAAAGGACATTCATACCATATGAGCACCATTCAGTCTAAATGTTGCAGAACTCGCAGCTGCAGTAGGGGAATAAGAAGGCCTGCCTTCACTTTGTCGCTGTTGGTGTTGTAAATAAGCATCTATTGCAGCACTTCTTCCAAATGAATTAACATTCTTGTATACTTCTGCTAAATCTATTTCAAACAAGGTGATATCCCCCGTGGAACCATCATATTCTCTTTTTGATTCGCCCATTGATTGTACTGGGGTCAGTGGTATTTGAGTCTGTATTAAAGTGTTTGTGTCATGTACATCTTCTGTAACCTCTTCAGCCTCTTGATCATCTTGTCTTTCAAACTCTAACTTATAGTAAAAGTTGAATGAGTAAACTGTGAATTGTAAAAGTAAGATAAGTAAATCTAAAAATAGCAGGCAAGTGACTCTGGTAAATCCATTGGAGAATTTTTTTTCACCAATGAAGTTTATCATAATTGACACATAGTTATATTGGTCATTAAGGTCCTCCATAACATTGTAAGTGAAAAACAAGTGAACCACTACAGAAATGACTGTACTCACTACCAGACCAGTCATCATCTTCTGTGAAATAACTTTCCGTATAGGGCCTGATAACAAATCACTAGCTTCTTTAGGGACACCTGAAAGAACAAGCTGTTGAACCAGTCTCAAAATCAACAGTATTATAGAGCAGTCGTATAAAAACCCAATTATAATCATCGCATACGAGATAGTATCCAAATTCCTCCGGAAGTCCTGCTCCAGATCTTTCTTCCGTTTTTGAAGTGTCTTTTCGTCATGTAATTGTAAATCCTTAGAAACCTTCGATGCTCCGCTCATTACTTTCATGGTACTTTCCATGGAGTATATTGCAAAAATGTCTCTGATGGTGGTACTGGCGTCTTCTAAACCAGATATAAATAACCTCTGTACGGTTGAAACTTTGAAACCCCGTTCCCCTTGTCACCAACAAATATCACTATTTATCATTGTGCAATGTACGTAGCCCTCAGTCAATCAGCAGCTCACGCTTTCTTGTCAGTAAACCTGTTCCTTTAAAAGCTCTAAATCCGTGCACCATATAAATCCGAAAACTGCCAGCAGAGGTGTCGCAGGAATCAATGTCTAGCGTATGCTGCGTGTAGCGTGTTGCTAGTTTAGTGCACCATAAGTATTAAGTAGGGTTGGCTGCCTGTAGGAATGTGACGATTACGGCTGTCTATTGCAATTCGCAATTCAAGGAGTTTGAACGTCTTTAGACAGCCATATTATAGTGTGCACGAGCAAGCTTCCCGCTTAGCAATTGCCATAAAATACAACTAATCAAGCGTTTGACGCCACGATGTCGGAATATGACACATTACCTGCAACAGAAGCTCAACAGCAGAACCAAGCTAACCAGCTGTTGACTGAAGCAGTGGAACTCAACGAGGTGAGTATAAATTCATCACAGGCTGGTTCTGAGAGGGAAGAAACAAACTTCATAGACGTACCTAAGAAAGAAACTCACGAAGCTTTGGAAGAGGTAGCTATAACTGCGGATAATAAATATACAGAGGATACTCAAAATTTACATGATGATCTCCCGCCTCCTGTTCCTCCGAAGACGCCCCAGCATCCTCCCCATCTTCCGAGTAGAGACTCAAAAGACGAGAAAGCCGTTTCAAATGAACCTTCTGAATATCAGTCTTTAAGTCAAGTTAATGCTACTTACAATCCTGATGAAGAAGACGTAGATTCACCCTCAACCAATGACAACGAGATTACGGATGTTTATCAACTTTTAATGATGAGAAATGCACAGGTACTGAATGTTTTGATTAAAGAATATGAGCCTAATACAGAAATAATCAGGGATGAAGATACCTATAAAAGTAAAATAAGTGAGTTATCACACGAGGCTTTGCATATAGATAGACAGTATAATAATGGACTGATAAAAAAAGATGTATTTAATTACTTTCTCAATGATCCAGAAAAGAAGTATTTAATTTACTCAATTGCCTCCAAAAGTGAGTTTTTTGAGACTGATGCAATTGATGCTTCAAGTGAAAAAACATATGATAATGAGAGTTTGAATAAATTATTGGTTTACAATACCAAAGTGCCCAATCCTTTGATTGTAAAACTTGCTTATTTTTTAACTGAGACATGTGTGGGTAAAAATATTACCGGTATTTTGTTTTCAACGAACGAGGTTTTCCAAAAGACTTTCTTTGAATCAAATGAACTAAGTAACTCATTTTATTTTCTGTTGTTAAGAACATTAGAAAATAAAGACCCAAGGGAATTAATCTCATTAACTAAAAACAAAGAATTGAGCGCTATAGAGTTTTTCAAACAAAAATTTCAAACTTTTGAGTTTTGGGAAGGATTGCTAGACAAATTGGAAGCTAGTTCATTACTTGATAGTTTTTTTGAGATCATAATATGTTTTGATTTTACGGGTATTATTGACACTATTATTTCATACTTGTACGATGACAAGGAAACTTTGTCAATTGAGATATCACCTTCATTGATACTATTTGTAGCAGAATATCAAATATTGACATCGAATAAAACCATGGAGCTTTTTGAAGACGATCTTGAAGTGAACAAACACAAAAACAGAAAATTCAAATTAATGAAGGATTTGGAGAAGAAGAAACAACAATTTAACGATTTGGAAATTAAGGTTAAAGAAGCTATTAATTTTCATAATAAGAATTCCGAAAAATTAAATGATTTAATAAAAGAAAATAAGGCGTTACAGAACGACATTAACAAAAAGAACAAAAGAATTGACGAATTGGTATCTAATTTTGAAGTTATCAAGATTAATAATAACAAGAACCAACAAATTAAGTTGATAAATGATGATCTAAGACAAGAAATTAGTAATTTGACTGATCAAATTAACGAATTAAAATCTCATTTGAAGCCCGGAAATTAACACGGATTTCCCTCCTCACTAGAAAGAAAAGCTCATGAGAGTCAGAAGAAAACAACACACCCAGAACAACTTAATTGAACCCTGGAATTGAGTATATTAACTATTTATTGATTTGTAGACATTTAAATTGAAAAAATGTGATGCATGGCAGGTATCTAAAATGATTCAAAAGAAAATAAAACCGTTTCGATTATAAAAGAAAGTAAAAGTCTAAAATTGTTCGTATGCATGATACAAGACTATTGATTTGTCTTGTATCGTGGGGTAAGTAGAAGGTGGAGGTATTGCATGATACATGAGCTCTAGTTTAGCGTAGATTTACGAGTATATGCATAGTGTTTTTTTGGCTGTGGGTAAGCACTAAAAGTCTGGAAAAGGAATGTAGAGTTGAACTTGATGATGCTATTTTCAGTTAAAAAATCGGTCTAATGCTTTAACAATCTCACCAAAAATGTCTAAGATAAGCAAATTTTACAATAGTGCTCAATTGAACTCCAATTGAATACGATTGGCCACAAATGAACTTTGTCGATCAAATTGCAGAGTTTCAGGCAACAAAGCTTTTCACACAATAGGGTAAATTTTAAAGGGACGGGGTACTTTAAACGTCCCTTTTCCCCACAATAAAAATAGCCAAAGCTATCTTTATAATTAGCGAGGAAGACTTGAGGAATTCCGAAAAGGGGTGCGATTAGGGCAGTTACTACGGCGGTGTGAGGTGTGGCGGGTATCAAAATACAGGAGTTAGGAGTTCCGTCATCTGGGCATTTCTTTGTAACTTATTACACTAAATAAAATTACATTGAATTATAATTATTTTATTAATTTTTGATAGTTTTTCAGCTGAAGTTCATCATATATGTAAATGAAAAATATGAAGATGTTAACAAGTACTGTTAGTCTCGATTTTGTTATGCCAGCATAAAAAGATGTAAATTCGATGGAATATTCCGAGGTATCTAGTTTTTCCGGGAGAGCAATCAAGCATGCAAGCAACTTTAAGTTAAAGCAATTCGAGAATTTACTATAAAAGATTTACATTCTAGTACAATATACTGCGAATTAGTGTGATTTGAACATTGTTTACAAATATTTTTAATTATATATTTTGAGTTATTATTGCATTGCCCACGGCATCGCTCAGAGATATGACGTGTTTAATCCATTTTTTACTTCAATAATAAAGGAATAAAAGCACAATTTCTTCAATTGCAGTTTTAGCAGAGAAATCGAGGGTCTGAGTTTGTTTTTACGATCATCATTAAGAAACAAGCTCTTCACACAGCAGTTACTAGGGTACAGTTTTTATCAAAGTGCCACCAATATGTATATGTAACAGCACTATCTAGACATGTAAACGTAAATTGGTATCAAAAAAAGATACATTCTATGAGATTCTGTAACAAATCTTCTTGTATGATAATCAGTGTGAAAGTGTTTTAAAGCCTTGAATTGAGGCTAGTGTGACGTCATATCGCTTTTTCTTCTGCCTCTTCTTTAGTCATCCTTCCTTTTAATACATTCTGGCCGGGCTGAAGTGGCTGTATTCACACCACCTATTTCAAATACACAACAGATCTGTACTCTACTTTTTACAGCATAATTCACTAGCTAGCCATCCAACAAATACACAACCAACGCAGACACAATAGTGTGCCTGGCCGCTGCCAATACCGAACTAACCCTAAGTTTTAAAACCTGCCAAAACCCAGTACAGAGCGAATGGAAGTCCGTACGGTTGTTTTCTGCTTCTTCTGGGGGGTCGTGCACTGCATTACAGAATACCCGCATGCGTGCAGTGAATGGATGGTCTGGGGTACTCGGTGGTGAGCCTCTTTGAACTACTTCACAACCCTTTTTGCTACTATGTCACTAGTCAAACCTGCTTTTTGAATATATATATAAGCTCGTACTTCCCCCTTATTTGTGCAGACACAATTCTCTTCGTATTAGTTTCTTGTAATTTTTTTTTCCTTTGCTTTCCCTTTTTGTATCTATAGTTTATCACTTTTTACTTAGTGACTGACTTGCTTGCTTGCTCGCTGAACTACATAAAACCAAGCCGGGTGCTCTAGAAAGTTAGCTAGTTTCAAGAACCTTAATTCAGAATTCTTTTACATTTTATTGCCCTTATTTATAGGATAATATAAAGAATTCAACTAGTAGAAATAGAAGACTCATTTTTTACTGTTGAAATATAACAATATGTCGGATTTAGAAAAGCCCGCTGCTGCAGAGCCAAATAATGGCTTGTTTGAGCACAATTCTTCTACTGCTTCTTCCTTAAGTGAAGGCGAAAAAGCCAGTTTGGCTGAAAAAGATACTTTTCAAGATGACAACATTTTAAGTCAATACTCAGAAGAACAAGTAATGCAAATGGGTAGAAACTATGCTCTCAAGCATGGTTTGGATCAAGAATTATTTGCTAAAGGTGCAGCAATTGCAAGAGATAACGTACATTTCAACTCAATGGCATTTTTATCAGACGAAGAAAAAGCTCATCTTCATGGCGAAGTCCATAATAAATGGAAACACCCAGTTACTTTGTATTGGTTAATTATTATGTGTTCAATGGGTGCATGTGTCCAAGGTATGGATGAATCCGTTATTAATGGGGCAAATTTATACTATCCCGATGTATTGGGTATCGGTTCTGGTGACAAGAGAGATACCTGGTTAGTGGGTTTAGTTAATTGTGCTCCTTACTTATGTTGCTCTACTATTTCTTGTTGGTTAACAGATTGGCTTAATGATAAGTTTTCTAGAAGAGGTGCTATTTTTATCACTTGTGTGATATCTGCCGTAACTTGTATATGGCAAGCTTTAACCAATACTTGGTGGCATTTATTTATTGCCAGATTCTTTTTAGGATTTGGTATCGGTCCAAAATCCACCACTGTCCCTGTTTACTCCGCTGAATGTGTTCCTCATAGAATTAGAGGTTCTTTGGTCATGATGTGGCAAATGTGGACTGCATTTGGTATTATGATCGGATATGTTTTTTCTTTGGCTTTCCATGACGTCCCAGCTCGTGGTATTGGTGAAGGTCTTAATTGGAGATTGATGCTTGGTTCTGCTTGTCTTCCTGCTATTCTTATTTTAGTTCAAGTTCCTTTCTGTCCGGAATCTCCCAGATGGTTAATGGGTAAAGGTAGACACGCTGATGCTTTTGCTTCTTTGATAAGACTTAGAAACTCTGAGTTACAAGCCGCCAGAGATTGTTTTTACACTCATGTTTTATTATTGGAAGAAACTTCTTATGGTCAAGTGTCTTTCTTGCAAAAAATTAAAGAATTATTTGCTGTTCGTAGAAACAGAAACGGTGCTATGGGTGCTTGGGTAGTGATGTTTATGCAACAATTCTGTGGTGTTAACGTCATTGCTTACTATTCATCGAGTATTTTCTCTGATTCTGGTTTCTCGACTAGAGATTCGCTTATTGCATCATGGGGTTTCGGTATGCTGAATTGGATTTTTGCAATCCCAGCTTTCTTTACAATTGATAAATGGGGTCGTCGTACATTGTTGTTGTTTGCTTTCCCCTTAATGGCTGCTTTCTTGTTATTGACAGGTTTTGCTTTCTGGATTAATGATCAACAATCTAGGGTTGGTGTTGTTGCATTGGGTATTTATTTGTATACCATTGTTTATTCTTCATCTGAAGGTCCAGTGCCATTCACCTATTCTGCTGAGTGTGCTGCCTTGTATATGAGAGATTTCACTATGTCTTTTGCTACTGCTACTTGTTGGTTTTTCAACTTTATTTTGTCTTTAACTTGGCCTTCCCTATTAGCTGCCTTTAAACCCCAAGGAGCCTTTGGTTGGTACGCTGCTTGGAATATGATTGGTTTCTTTTTAGTTTTGTGGTTATTGCCTGAAACTAAGGGACTAACTTTGGAAGAATTAGATGATGTTTTTGACGTCCCTACTGGTCAACACGCTGCTTATCAAACTAGACATTTGATCAACTGGATTCAAAGAGATGTTTTCAGAAACAGAAATGTTCCTAAGATTGCCCCATTGTACAAGCACCACAGAATGGCTGTTACAAATAAAGATTGGGAAGAAAAAGAAGCTGTTCAACATATCGAATAGACTTTCAGTTATGTGTATTTTTTTGTTTGTTTTCAATTTTCAGTGAAAAATAGCTAGCTATTTTTTAATATGTTTTATGCAACCATTAAATTTGATTGAATTTAATTTTATTCTTTGTTAAATTGCGCGTTTACACTATATACTATTTAAAAGCAGTAAGTGTCACTGATTTTAGTTATTGCCTACCGAGTCTACATGTTATCGATGCAAGTTTTGTTGGGAATTCTGATTTATGTAGATAAGTTAAACTTATTTTCCTTTAAAATTTAAATTTTAAGAAATACAATCGGAAATATTTCTTTTAGATTATGAATCTGCAAGGTAGTCAATAAATAAGATTTGAATCTTTGCTTATAAGCATTATAAGCAGTCTATTGTAATTTTGCGACCATGCGTAATAAATTTTACCGCCTAAAATTCTTCAGAATTTTAATTGCCTCAAGTAACATGGCAAAATATTATACACAACTCTTGCAAACACAGAACTTTAGCTTTTTAACTTTAATAGCTTCGAACGTCATACTGTTGAACATTAGTTGCTATATTACAGCCATATTAACTATAACTGCAAAAATGATTAACTGAACCCCATATTTTCCCGAGGTTTTCGAAGGGATTGAGCTTCCACATTAAATAAATTAGGTCATTTAGCTATTCTTTTACGCGCTTGGATTACTGCCGTGCCGTGATTTTTTATACACTATGTGTGTTGCGATGAGTTTAATAGCATGTTTGATGCATGACATTGATGTCTGATAGATTTTCTCAGTGGACACATTTATCACGTCACAAAAAGCACCTTGCATTAACTCATGAACCAAAATTATTACAAAAACAAACAAGTTAACATCGGCTCGGTAAGTAGATCATTAACCTCCAAATCCGATGATGACAAAACGTTTTTGAAAATGCAAGAACTGAGAAATTGTGTCATATTGCCGAATGCGGTAATCACGATAGTGTGAGTTTCAGATGGGTAGCTCTTGTAGCTGCGTTCTGGGAATACAGACAACTTGCTATACTTGTTGCGATTATTCTATAAACTGTTTATCGATCGATCATATATTTCTGACAGTTTATAATACTTTTCAATCAGTGAGTAGCATGTATATACAATACAAGAAGCCTAAAAGGTCTACCTGACTTGACAGAACGTTATCCATTTGGCACCGTAACTGTATTGAAAACGATCTTGGATCTCAAGGAATTAGCACGTCGAGTGAATAATTTTACATATTTTACAGATGAAGTTATGTCTGATTTCATTGAGTAGTACTCTTGGCCTACAAAATTAGTACTCATTTGCTAATTTTCTCATTTTACTGATTGATGAGGAGAAGAAATAAGTCTGCTGCTTAGATTCATTGAGTGTTTCTTCGGAAATTACTCGTAAAACAATTAACTTCTATCTTAGTACTTTTAATATCACTCCCAGCATAACACTTATGGAAGGACTACTACTGATCTAAATTGCGATAGATTGGTGAAGGGACATTTACATACTATGGTTCAAATTAGCCCCCTCACGCCTTAATTGTCTACATTTAACCTTTTCAGCAAGCAAATTACGCAGTTCACATGAAACATTATTAATAAAGATTGAGGATAATAATATTTTTAGATTAGCAGTATCAACAGGGGGAAGTAGATCAATGTAGCATATCGTAAATATCCCGAGCTCAAGGAGTAACTAAACTACAGCGCGCTTCCTTAAATGACACAAAGTGAAAGCAAACTCAACAGAAAAGCGTTTTAAAGTTTGTTATCTAATCTAAGGAGGAAACATGATCTCACTTAGTCACATTCAAGATTTATCCTGGTTTAAGAGAATTTGCAAACCCTGATGCCAATACGATTGATTTTGCCAATAGAACGCAATTCTTTATTGGCGAAGAAAAAATTATAGTGTCTCTCTCATTGCAGGTGGCTGTCACTGTGGCAAACGAGTTCTCAGTATTAAGAACTAGACTACTATTTATTAAGGCTTTGCTGTTCAGGAAATGGATCTCTTGGTCTAAAACGACTAGCATAATAAATACACTTTACATCGCTTGCTTATGCTTAATGCTGAAACGCGCATATGCAGCGGAAACATTGCATAATTTAAGGCTGATTGTTTCTTCTCTTGTCCTCATGGCATCTAGTCCCTATTGACGACCAGATTTTAACTCCACAAGCATCATAGATAATCCAAAAAAATACAATACTGTGCTAGCCACTAAAAGTGGGTTTAATCTAGGAAGGGGTATTTCTGGTTAGTGAGACTTGCAAAAATGGCTCAAACGGCTGGTTCTCAACCCTGTTTTTAGCGAGAATATACGATTATCGAAAAAATCTTTTCTCAGCCTGAATTTATATTATGGCTTTTCTGAAAAGTAGTCTTGGAATGACTACAACCTAAGTGGCAAATATATATTTATTTGAAATAGGGTGCTGTTAAGCATAAGTTACTTTGGAACGGGAGCGTGGGATGCCACATCGCTAGATCAAACAGGAAACTATATGCTGTGACTTAGAAAGCCCTTTTAGGAATATTAAACTCGCGGAAAACATAATTAAGCGCCATGCAGACCTTTAAACTTAGCAAAGGATACAATTATGCAATAGAATATGTATGGAACATTTGAAAAACCAAATACTGCTTCTAGATGCTGAATAGGGCCAGCGGTGGCTGAATAATCGGTTCAAAGTGCTAGATTCATATCAACTTGCTTCATTTTGAGTTAGGATATGAAAACCTGCGACTACTATTGTTCCAAAAAACCATACAAGCTTTGTAATAAAGATCGTCAATCGTCCAAACGTTGTTCGATTACTTATTTCAACATAGATGAATTAAAAAATATCATTGTTAAAAGATACAACTGGATGCCCCTTGCTTTATTGATACAAATAGTATTTTTGTTGAGTTATAACTACGATTAACAGCTATCCAGGTCAAACAATCAAATTAGTATAAACATAGATAATATAGAATATCAGGGACCACCGCCATATTTTTTGCTATTATTTGACTGCCGTCGAAGGCATTCGTTTATGTCGGCTATGGCTACAGCGAACGTCAAAGCCTACCTTACAAGAGTTTTCAAGGAACATTTTTATACGTACAAACAAGGAAATGCGCACCACATAAGCCATGAAAAATCTGCTAACTTAGGAAAGTGAAACGTGTTTTTCTGGTGCTTGACAAGCTAAAAGCACTTCTGGTGTAAAGTAAAAAGGGCAATTTGTAGACTAATATTAGACATCCGTTACAGAAGATACAGCATAGTTTGTATACTTTTAAGTCAAGACCAATAAAATACCCTGCTTAAAGAAAGCCGAGCTAACCGACGCCACAGTTAAGTGTAACTGGTCAATTAGTGATTAAGTGGATAGGCCATGCTTACGTATGATGTATGGAACTTTACAACTGACCCTGCTGTATAGACATTTGGGCGATCTTGACGCTCAATTATCTTCATGTGCGTCGTAATTTCAACTAGTTCTTCTTTTTGACTTCTTAATACCTATTTGGTATATTTGTCTTTGAAAATTCTACATGCGTCAAATCATACACATATGAAGCAAACTCGTAATACCCTTGTTACCAAGAAGATTGATCAATAACAAGTAGCTTGGCCTCCTTTAGAGCTGCTGCTTACAATTGGGCAACTACAATAAGAGAAAAACTTCTATTTCAGAATACTCTTGGGCATCATGCAAGATATGTTAAGCGCTCTTGCATAAGGTTGCATGCATGATAGTGCAGATTATAGTTACTGCAGCGACTAAGAAGGTTTTTCTTAGTGGGCTTCATGTAGATGGGATGCTCCTCCTGGCTTGTGACTTAATTGCAAGTAACAGAGGAAAACAGGTACTCCACCTCTGAAATATATATTTGACACAGTACCCCTTGTTTCATAAAACGGGTTTTGCTTCTATTTATATGGAAGTCTAAATCTGGTTTGCTAATTTTCCGTTGCTTTCATTTCACTCATATAGCTTTTCCATTCTTATACCAATTCATTTTTAATTATTTAAACAATTGATCCCAGCTATCTCATAATCTAATTTTGGTTTCAAGTTTTTATCTCAATTTATTGTTAATCAGCATACATTTCGACTTATCTAATTACTAAATAAGTAAATAAATACAATCACATATGTCAATTTGGGCCATGACTTCAACTCCTCAAAACAAAGTTCATTTCAATTCTTTTCCATTACAATTCACAGATACCGACCTACTGGATAATAAGTTTTTTGCCACAGATGCCGTTAATTTTCATCATACAAATAATCATAATTACAATAACTCTGAAGGTAGTAAGCTAGTGGAGCAAACAATCAATATTCCAACGAAAGTGAGTTCTGAGTTTATTGATAGTCTAGATTCTTTACCTTCAGCATTTGAAACTTCCTACAACGGTGACAACAGGTCTCCCTCAAATCACTCATTTACAGAATCATCAATTAGCGGAAAAGATTCATTCAGTGCATATAATAGCCCCATCATGGTAAATTCGATAGAAGAATTGGCTGGTAACAGCTCACCCGCCCCCCACCAGGTTGCTAAATTTCAAACCATTGACATGGCATTGGATGTAGACGCTCCTTATTACTTACCATATAAAGGAGGATTGGACTTGATTCCTGTCCGTGCTTGCTGTCCACCTCCTGAAATGAAGCAATTAAACTTTCTTGGATTACCTTACTCAAATAGAGATCACCAAAGCTCAAATAGTAGTACGAATTACTACCATTCGGAAATTTCAGGTATTTCCAGCCTGGGATCTTCCAGTATAACTAGTCCATCAACAAGTCATTCTGAGCTAGCTTCACCGGTATTGACATATAACTCTAATTTTATTCCAAGACAAACACCATTAGAAAATGTTTTCTCTGGCAAATCTATTTTTAATGAGCCGAAAGAACAACCGGAATTGAAAACAGGCAACTACAAACATCAACAAACCCAGCCAGTGAAATATCAACAAAAGATTTCGCTTACAAAACATACCCATTCACGCAGAATCAACAAATTAAGAGCAAAAAGATGCCCAATTTGCAACAAGGTAATTACGAGAGATTTATCTCGCCATTTAAGAATTCATGAGCCGGTTGCTAGATTTCGATGTGTGTTTCCTTCAACCTCTTGTAGCCATAAGACAGGCCAATTCAATAGACCCTATGATTTCAAAAAGCATTTATTAAATGCTCACTTTGTTTTTGACAATCCCATTGCAAAGAAACTACATAATTTAAATGACAAACTTGATCATACAGGTATTTGCCTATGTGGGCAAAAGTTTGTAGCAGCTGATTGGCTACAGCATCATATACTGGAGGGTGAATGTTCACACTTAAAACTTCTTCACTCCAACTCGAAACCACACAGAAAATCGGCCTAAGATTACTGCTACGATTTTTTTAAATATCCATGATAGCTCTGAGTTTGATTTTTTTTATTATGTATTTAGATTCAAGTTTTTACTTTTATGCGTTTTTAGTTTTTGTATCTTTTTTTGTTACTTCTACAACGTGATTTTTATACCCAATTAATAAAATAATTGATTCCCCAAACAATATATGTATTATGAGAAGTAATTGATGTATTAAATTTTATATACTATTCTGTCTACCCGAACTTGTTACGTGTTACAAGCTCAAAACACAGCGGCAAGATCTACAAGGCAAGCCTAACCAAGAAATGTACACATATGAGTCAATTCAACTCGCCTTTGCCCAGAAAGAAGTTCTCTCCATGTGGTGAGGTATTGTGTCATAGGGAAAACACAATTTTTGACGTTTGCCCTAGCTGCATAGAATCAGCAAATGTATTCTCCGACAAAGCAATATCGCCGTGTTCATGCGCGAAGGCTTAACTATGAGAATACGTTTTTCACTTTAACTTTGACAGGTTTTGTGAAGTGAGGAAAGGCAGCAAGCACACTGGATTCCTTGCTTACACGCGCTCGAAATAGAGCAAGACAGAGGCAGCGAGACTGGGGTGATAGAGACCAAATATATGAGTGGAAACACATTGCAAAATTCACATAGTTAAAGTAAGGCTTGATTGCAAAAATTGTAAGATCTTAGTCGCTTGACTGCGGTAAATACAGTACGTATGATTTATACAAATAGCGCCTTAGCTGATCTCAAAGAGGAAGATTGCCAAGCCACATACGGTATTAAAAGGGTGAGATTTACCTGTTTCTCTTGTTGATGAGCTTTAAACGGTTGAAAAATTAACGGCATTTAGAGATTTGATATGGTAATACCGTTCAAAGCTCAACACTGTTTTTCCGTCGCTTCATTCCTCTTTCAGCTGAGAGAAATACGCTGCTGTAATACTTGAAGCAGACGAGACTTTTCTTCGCAGTTGAGGCACCTTGTTGGTGGGTGCATGCGCTGAGACAGGAGCTGTCTGTATAGCAGGATGTATAGAAGAAATGAACAGCCTTGTTTGTATTGTCTCCAGACTCACATTCGTATATTTGGCAGTGTCATTTAATTCGTTGTTTCCTTTATGAGTGTAACGATTTGTTTTCATGGAATTTGCTTTAATGGAGCTTTTCGTTTCACTTGCAGATGTCAATTGGCTTCTAGACTCTTTCAAGGAAGGGCTGGGTACAGAACTAGGGGTTTGAGATCCGTCACTGATGAAAGCATTCTCAGATGAGGTACCATTTGCTGCAATCAATGAGAGAGGCTTCATCCACGATTCCTCCACTTCCTTGTTGGAGGGGGAAACCGGAGGCCTAAATATATCTCTATCTTGCGATGATACAGGTGTTCTAAGGCTATTTTGGTCTTCTCTTTCTCTCTCAATGCCATATTCATCTTGCTGGTAGTTCTCATATTGTGCTCGTAACTCATCCAGAATAACCTTTATAGGATCAGCAGCAAAGACAAACATACCTTCCTTCGAAGAAGGATTCACAGGGTTTTCGATTCTCAATGTTTTCAGTGCAAGTTTCTGATTTGGATTAAATGTCTTTGTAATGACTGCTCCAGTGGCATCAATTGTTGTCTCTAAAGCATGGCCGGAGAAGGAGCGCAGTTGGTGTTTTGTTTTGTCAAACACATTTCCATTTTGTAGCTCGTGATACTCGGTGAATAGTTCTAAAGATCCCAGTTTATTATAAGCGTTCACTGTACTATCCAAGAAACTGTCAATTATACTCTTATATTCCAATGACCCCCCATCATTTAAGCCTAAACCATGAATCTGTACATATTTACCAATGTTATTCGCACACGATTCATATATTTCCCACTGCTGATAGTATAACTTCATAGTCAGTTTATTCAAAAACTCGGATAACGTTGCTAACACATGCGGTATCACCAATAGAACCTTAGTTTCTAAATCTTCGTAAATAGCTTTACTGACGTCCATAGCATTTTGACTTTTTTGAAGGTGAGTTTGTTCTTTCCCTGACATATCTGCCTTTTGAAAGTATTTCTCAAATGCACTATTTGAGCTGTCATAATCAATTTTCTTATGATTACGTTTTGTAATCAATTTTAAAGCAGAATGTAAATATGTTACCATCTCTTTAGCTTTAGTCTCAAAACTTTCACCTCCCTTTTCAACCTTGTAACTCACTGAATCATATAGTATTTTGAAAAGCTTTTCTGATTCTTTCATTTCAATTGATGTTACCTTTGAAAATTTAGCTGCTGTATCCAACTCTGGCTTATCATTTGTATCATTGGTTTCAACATCGCTTCCCCCATCCGTGGCCAAAACTAAAGGATCATGAAAGGAGCGAAAATCTCTTACAACGTTTAATAAACTATCCGTCAATGCTATCCAAGTTTTTGACCATTTTTTCTCTTGTATGACAAGGAACTCAATACCAGCAATTGCAGCTTTAATGTCATGTTCCCACGATTGTATCAGGGTGTCATCAATTCCAGGGCTTCTTTTACCTAATAATTGATGAGGTGTTCTGATCAATGCTTTTCTTACACCTCTTAACGACATATTGACCAAACAACTGGAGCCATGGACGATTGCGGGCCTCCTAAAACCTTGAGCTAACTTATATCGTGCTTCCGGAGGGATCGATAAGTTCCGTATTAACTGTTATCGTAGGTCAACCTTTAATGGGTATTCACACCAGAGACCTACTTAGCGACTAAATGCATTACTTGCCAATTATTCTGGAGTGTTTCTTGTTGTCTGTACAGGCGTAATATATATATATTCGATTTATCTGCTTTTCGGATTTACTTCAAGTAACAATATAATGTGTCATGTTTATATATGTGTTGGCTTTAAATGTAATGTGTAAACTGCCGAGAAACATGCACTAGCTCTTGTCAATCATATGCTGTAATTTACTGAATATTTTGTCTCTATGCACAGCTAGATCATCATCTTCTTCATTAGGAAAAAAATTATTTCTTTCAATTACATAGTCACTTTCTTCACCATCACTTAGAATAGCATTACTATTGTCATCATCTAGCTGATATTCATCATCTTCAGCCAATAGGCTTTGTTTGTTACCTAATTCAGAGTAGAGCTTCTCAAAAGCTCCATTGGATTCCAAAGCCTTTTCTTCACTTTCATCAACGCCTTCCGTTTCTAATACGTCTTTTTTTGAAAATCGCCTTCTATCATGAACGATATCGTATATATCATCCTCGTCATCGCTCACTTCTTCGCTGAGGCTATCTCTTGAACTGCAATCTGAGTCATCGTAACCTCCATCTTCATCTTCCGGATAATCGTTTCTGTAAAATGATTCAGCATTAGAGTCTTCGTCATCTGTAGCGACAAATCCGTCGTCGTCATCTTCGTCTAGGTAAAAATCCGCATCTTCTTCATTAAATCTAATGTACCCAATTTTATCCTTCTCCCAAGATTCTTGGACGGCTTTGTCTCTGTAATATATATCATAAACATAATCGTCTGTATCTATCGTATCTTTGAGAACCACTGGTTTCTCGTTACTTACTTGTGATTGTCTTCGCTTTGGTGGCTTCACAGTAGATTTATCATCGTGTAACTTCAAATAGTCATTCACCATATCTAGTAACTCAGCGCTTACTTCTGTGGTGCTAGAGTCCGACGCTTGAATTCCATTCTCTTTTGACTTAGGAACATTGAATATCTTTTTAGAAGGATCTAAGGAAAGCTCTTGTTCCAGTACCGCACTTGTATCACTTGGTGGTACGTTCTCATCAGTTCTAGCAAGCTTGAAGATGTACTGGGTCGATTTGCTTCTCTTGAGCTTTTGATCCTCGATTAGCAACGCCTGTAGAGGATCCTCGTTTCTCTTACGTTTAATACGTAGAACTACTGGTGCTGCCCCGGAACTCATTCAAAAGTGTGTGCGATTTATATGTTAATGTATCTTCTATAGAATGGATGAACTGTAAAACAAGTTATGATTTCTCCACATTAAATGATGCGCACAAGGACTTCTTGACTTGCCTCCTAATAATGCGATTCTGTTTGTGCGCCGAAGCTTCTCTGTGTCTTTGTGTATCTTGCGCTGGGCATTTAGCTGTAATAGGTAATTCCTGGCTGTGCACATCTTGTTATGTTATCTTGACATTGTACAAACTACGTTCAAAACATGGTAATTGGGGGTTAGAGTTAATATCACTTTACAAAAAAGTTCTGCCATCAAGAAAAAAAAAAAATAGAGATAATACTCTTTGCTTATACATCACATTCGAATAGGTTTATTTTTTGTAATTACACTTAGCAGAGAAATACCATTTGTGCAACATGACAGGTCCGTTATCTTCGGGGTTTTACCATGCAAACAGAGGCTACAAGCAGTTCTCAGATATTGCAATAGGAACAATGTTTGATGCCTATAGGGATGTAGTTTTGATTACAGGTGGATCAAGTGGATTGGGATTAGAATTAACAAGAGTGTTTAGATCTGCAGGAGGTAAAGTAGTTGTTTTTGATAGACAAATTCCAAACAAGAGTGATATTAATTTCGTTAAAGGTGTCAAGTACATCCAGTGCGATGTAACTGACAGGGAAGCCATATTTAGACAAGCAGCAATTGTCGAATCGGAAATTGGTTATGTTACAATCTTGATTAATAATGCAGGAATAACCACGGGCAAGTCGATCCTTGAATTATCTTTTAACGAAATTGAAGATACCTTAGCCGTTAACCTGTTGTCCAACTTTTATACTATTAAGGCATTTCTTCCAAGGATGCTGGAACACAGGAGAGGTTATATTGTTACCATCGCTTCAACGCTAGGATACATGTCTCCTGCCAGATTGAGTGTATATGGTGCATCCAAAGCGGGTTTGATCTCGCTTCATGAATCATTAACGTATGAGCTAGGTCCACCTTCTATCAACACTACGGGTGTTAAAACTTTACTCGTCTGTCCTGGCCAAATGAAGACAGGTATGTTCTCGAGTATTCGTACCCCATCGACCTTGTTGGCACCAGAACTTGATCCAGCAGAAGTTGCATTTGCTGTTTTGAAAGCAGTTGAGCTGGGAAAAAGAGGTGAAATGAAACTTCCATTTTATGGAAATATAATTCCAGTATTTAGAGCCATCCCTTGGCCAATTGTTCAAATTGCACGATACTTCTCGGGAATCGACACTAGTATGACTAAATTTCTGAATGGTGATCAGCGAATGGTTGAAGAACAATCTAATAGGGTCTCAGACGAAGTTGAAGCTGAGCTTCCTGCTGAACCATCCTTAGATGTTGTTTAAACTGAAAAAAATGCTCTCAGATAAATATATAGTCTTTTTGTAAGCAATTTATCAATATAAAATATAGGTGTGATTGAAGGATATAATCAAACTCTTATCTCAAAGTGCGCAACAACATTGAGAAGGTGGCCAAACAATTTTATGATTTCAAATTCTGTTACCAATAAGTTTAGCATTCTTGGAAGATTACACGTAGACTGAACAAAACCAGTCGGTGAAAAACAATGTTCAAAGTGTATTACTAGTTAGTTCCAATGGTTACTTAAACAAAGGTTATGCATAGTACAGATTATTAGTTATTTCTTATTCTTTTTAAAGCTTTTTTTTTGCTTCCCATCGTCCGCAGTTCTCTTCTTAGGGGCTGAACCAACAGTACCTGATGATTTGAAAAATCCGTCAAGTCTACCTTGCACACCACCTTTTAGACCCTTTCTAAGCTTCTCAACACCTTCTCTCATACGTTGTTCGGAAAACCCGTTTTCTTTGACCATAAATTGAATAAGCCCCTCTAAATCAGGCTCTGTCCATTTCAAAGACACGGTAGACGAATCTATTACCTCAGGATGTAAAAATAACTCTCGAGCTTCTTTATATGGCCAGTTTTCTGGCACTTTGTATTTAGAGTCTGGATTAGCTTCGATACTTTCAACAATCTTCTCAATTGAACCATGTTCTCTCATTAATTTCAAAGCAGTAACTTTACCAATACCTTTGATTGTTTCACAGTAATCACATCCAAGTAATATACATAAATCAACAAATTCGTTCAAGGTGAATCCAAAGCCTTCTAATATAGCTTTACTGTCAAACTCTTCAACTGGAAGTTTTCGAGCTTCTGCAACTGTTACATTACGTAAAAAGTAAGGTGGCTGGTAGCAAATGGTGTCCATATCTTCAGATGCAGCGGCATACACTTTGCCGGCTCTAGCAAGTTCTGCACAAGTGGCTTCAGCTTCACATGGCGCTTCCACGTAGGGAATACCCATAAGTTTCAAAAGCTTCTTCGCTTGTTCATTATGCTCTTTAGTGGCTCTCACTTGACGCCTTTCCATTCTTTGCAAATCCTCAGCTGTACCTGTTTCCTTCAATTCTTCAGCTTTGGCTTCTGCTTCCTCTCTTCTTTTTAGTCTCTTCTCCAGCTCTCCTCCTTTCAAAACTGGGGGCTTACCATCGAAGACATAACAAGGCTTGATACCATACCCCACCATTCTTATTGTCCTGTAAAAAAAGCCCATTAGATGAGAAGTAGTTTCGCCTTCTTCATTTGTCAACTGACTTCCATCTTGTTGCCTCACGGCAATTAGGAACTGGTACAAACACATTGATGCATCGATAGCTATTTTACGACCAAAAAATGTCTTCATCTCACCTGCCCTTATGGCCTTCGGAGCATGCTCCATGACCAAACTGTTCAGACCTTTAATGCCCATAATTTTATAGAAGATGATAATACAGTCAAGACGATTTCAGTTATCAACACCAGACAAATCCCTTTTTCATTTATCTTTCAACGCTTCAACATGATGAAGTGAAATAAATAATAGATCCATCCTTGTGCACGCGTTTGGCGTATGGTAACTACTGGTGCACTGGTGTCACTACACTCAGACAAAGGAAAATCTGCAAAGCTGCCAAATACTAGCAGTGCCAACAAGCATCACAGCGAGAGATCAAAGAGAAAACAAAGAGGGAAAGAACAACCCTTGGACAGGAGAAACTGTGATTAAATTGATAGAAACGGGACCTAGCTCTGCATGCGATCTTTTGCAATTGTAACCACTTAGAATACACCACTTTACCTCTTAACAAGACATGTTTGGATCCTCAGCATCAAGCGGATTTGGTGGATTTGGCAATGCAAACAACAACTCTCCTTTTGGAGGTGTATCTAGCAACAATTCCACCGGTGCGTTTGGTTCCACTGCAAATACGAACTCATTCGGGGCCAACACCAATACTTTAGGTAACTCTGGAGGTGTCTTTGGTAACAACAACAACAATTCAACAACCGGTTTTGGTGCCAGCTCATCTCCTTTTGGTAGCCAACAAAACAACACAACAGGTGGTGGTTTGTTTGGTGGTAGCACTAATACAAATTCAGGATTTGGATCGAATGCAGCTCCAGGGTCCGCTTTTGGAGGAGGGTCTACTTTTGGAAACACTGTTTCTGTTAGTCAAAACAGAGGATCATCGGTTAAACCATTCAAGGCCTTTGAAGAAAGGGATAATACAGCCGGATTAAATATTATTTATGAAAACATTTCAGCCATGCCGGAATATAGAAATTTTTCTCCTGAAGAATTACGTATTCAAGATTACATTGAAAATAGAAGAGTTGGTAATGCAGGTAGTGCAACTGGTGGATTTGGCGCTACTTCTGGGTTTGGAAACAGTACCCAGTCAAGTGGTGGAATGTTCGGCAACTCCAGCACAGGTGGAGGACTTTTTGGTTCAAATACTTCAACTGCACCATCAAACACAGGTGCATTTGGCTCATCAGCTTTTGGAGCAAATAAACCAACTGCTGGATTTGGCCAAACAAGCAACTCACCTTTTGGCCAAACCAACACTTCTGCTGGAGGTTTATTTGGCGCTTCAAATAGTAACGCAAGTTCATCTTTTGGACAAACCAACAATAATACATCAACAGGATTATTTGGATCTAATAACACAAGCTCACCTTTTGGCCAGAACAACAATTCCTCAGCATTTGGTACCAACAACAATACATCGGGTGGTCTATTTGGAACATCTAATAACAATAGTAATACTTCTGGACTATTTGGTGGTTCGAATAACAGTAATACTAATACCAACGCATTGGGAGGTTCTGCATTTGGTGCTAAATCTGCATTTGGTGGGAGTACAGGAGCTTTTGGATCTACCAATACTAATACCTCAACTGGATCAGGCTTTGGTTTTGGTGCTAATAACAATCCGACTAACACAACAACTTCAGGCTTTGGATTTGGTTCCAACAACAATAATAATGTCTCAGGGACAACAGGAACCGGGTTGTTTGGCTCTAATAATAATACTTCTACCGGGGGAGGTATGTTTGGTGCCTCAAATAACGGTAATACTACCTCAAATGGTGGTCTCTTTGGAAATGCAGGTAGTAACATGACTTCTGGAGGTTTTGGTTTTGGCGCTAATAGTAGCAATAACGCTAATACATCGGGTGGAATGTTTGGGGCCAAGCCAGCTGCACAGACCACTGCAACGGGAGGACTTTTTGGTGCTAACAACAATACTACAACTGGTTCTACTGGTGGGTTCGGTTTTGGTGCTGGTAATAATAACACTTCCTCTAACTCGACAGGTGGGCTCTTTGGAGCCAAACCAGCGACAGGATTTGGCGCAAATAATACAGCAACATCTGGTGGTTTGTTTGGGAACAATAATGCAACTGCTTCAAATGGTGGTGGTTTGTTTGGTGCTTCGACTAACAATGCAACTCAAAACAACGCTTCAGGTGGTTTGTTTGGCAACAAGCCAACGACTACTGGCGGTTTGTTTGGTGGGTCTAATAACACACAGGCATCAACAACCGGTTCAGCTTTTGGATCTGGTGGAGGATTATTCGGTAACAAACCTGCTCAAACGGGCAGTAGTGGATTAGGTAGCTCCCTCTTTGGTAACAATAACAACGGAAACAGCAACGGTCAAACTCTTGGTGCCTCCACTCAATTAGGTGGTGGTACATCCACTGGTCTATTTGGTAATAATAGTGCTAGTACCACCAATACTTTAGGATTTGCAAACGGAAGTATGAATGGGGGGTTATTTGGTGCTAATAATCAACAGCAACCCCAAAATGTGGCTTCTGTTGATCAAAATCCTTATGGCTCAAATGCTCTATTCAACAATCTAATTACGCCTTCTTCCATTGTTCCTTCTCCTGCTAAACCAATTGCCAGGGCTGTACCAACTGCTGAAAAGAAGAAAGCAAGCTTAGTATCTGCCTACAAACTATCACCGAAGCCTTTGTTTTCCGCTAAAAGCACATTGATTTCCAGAGCATCCAGTCCATTAGTTGACTCTCCACCTACCAGATCTGCTAGCACTTCATTAATTGCCTCAACGTCAACTTCTGATTCAGCCCCTAAAACAAGTAAACTGTTCAGTTCTGCAACAGACGATGCTATTTTGTCCAGTGGGATATTTGCTCCATCCAAGCATGTTAAACAGCTTATTATTGATAGAACTAACAAAGCTGTGTTTCCGGATGGTGTCAAGGGTAACATTTTGGCTCCGAAAAATCATATCACTCTTAAAGTTGATGGCGACAAAATTGATGATGATAATGATGATGGCTCTAAAATCCCAGAAATTCCTCAAACCCCAGGATTTAATAAAATTATAGCTGATGCTTCAACTCCCGTCGTAGAAAACAAAAAGACTTCTGAATTGAACGAAAATTCTTTTGATGACTCTCCAGTACAAAGAAATGGGAATGTTCCAAAAAACCCAATAAGTTTACCTGATGGATTTTGGACTTCCCCAAGTTTAGAAGAAATACAAAGGATGGACCCAGTCGCATTAACGTCTGTTGAGCATTTCAAAGTTGGCCAAGAAGGTAAAGCTGAGATTGAATTTATTGATCCGATTGATTTTACAAGCATTGAAGTCAACAAAATTCCATCTGAAATTCTCATAAAAGATAACCAATGTATAATATATCCCAACACTAAGACTAGACCACCAGTAGGTGAGGGTTTTAATAAACCATGTATTATTACCATAGAGGGATGTTTTCCATTGTCTCTAGATACAAGAAAACCAATAACGGACCCAAAACATGGACTTGTGAAAAAACATATTAAGAAGCTTCATAATATTCCAAGAACCAAGTTTATTAAGTATGATCCTGTTACCGGATCATGGACGTTCAGAGTTGAACATGTTTGAAGCAGCTGCACGTAGCATTGTATAATGAAAAGTCATATGTAGTTATATACATCTTAAGCAAAAATTGATAAAAGTAAACTTACACCGACACAAAATTACGATATATGCCTTTAGCTAAGTCTCGAGGTGTGGGGTGTGATAAGGGCTCGCGTCAATATCTAAAAGGTAAACAAACAAAGAAACAAGCTTAATCTAAACAATCATGGAAGATGCTTAATATAGATCGTAAATCCCCGGTAATAGAATCAAGTTTGAATATAGAGTCTGCGTTGTAAGATGACTCCTGAAAGTTCTTACACTAATTTTCCTACTAATGATGAAAACTCAAGCTTATTCAAGAAAAGTGTACCTTCCAGACGTCATAGCTTGGTCCCTACAAGAGGAATTTTGAAGCAAAAAGCAAGTGAGGACCAAAATCATACTATTCATGTCATGTCGGACTATAAGAGTCAGATAGCAAGTGTTTCAGATGGAGAGACCATAGTCAAGCGTCGTAGGGTCTCATTTGCTCCTGATGTCACATTACATAAGATTGTGATAGACTCTCAGTCAATTAAAAAAACAAACAGTTTAACAAGAAGAGGGTCAAGCTATATCATACCCTCTGGTCCCATAATCAATAATGATGGTAGCTCACTCAGATTTGGAGTTCAAAACATTTATGAAGAGTTGCAGAGAAGTAATAAAGCAAATCCGGAAACCGAGATTTATGAAGATTCTAGCTTTGTGATACATGAAGACGAGGAACCTGTGGAAGACTCTGCGAAAACCATGGCGCTCAATGGTGAAATGTTAGACAATCTAGATGACTTGTTTGGTGAAGATGATAGTGATGCACATGAGGAGGAAACAATGGAACTTACTGGTCCATTGAAGAGCTTGAATTGCACGTCGGGAACCCCGCTATTATATTTACCTGGTGGACACATGACAATAAATGATGCAGACACTAATAATGAAAAAAAGACTAATGTTACACACGATTCATTTGACGTAGAGAATGAAGAAAACATGGAATCTACCGAACCTATCAAATTGTTGGTGGGCCAGATTGAAAAATCAATAGACAACACAACAAAGACTAT
The DNA here is from genome assembly GCA_030557475.1 of Wenyingozyma nanaspora. Taxonomy (NCBI): domain Eukaryota; kingdom Fungi; phylum Ascomycota; class Pichiomycetes; order Pichiales; family Pichiaceae; genus Wenyingozyma; species Wenyingozyma nanaspora. Next base: position 144,779 of record JAKTPF010000008.1, on the reverse strand, counting down.
GAATGAGAATGATGCACAGGAACTTCAAATATGTGAAGACGAAGAGAATGAGGAGGTTGAGATGGAATCCACACAACAGTTTAAAGTTTCTTTGTCGCCAGCTAAATATGTAGGAAATGATGTGACGGATGAAAATATCAAAGAAACTGCCGCAATGGTGCCGTCAGAGAATACATTCGCACACGAAGCAACACAAGAAGAAATTCAAACTGAATTGGAAATGGACAGCACTCAACGTGTCTGGATTAACCGTCAACCTGTTCATAAGTCTCCTAATGTGTCCACTATTCAAGAGGTAACTGAAGAAGAAGATGTTATGGATATCACGGGTCCTGTTTTAGTTGATTCGGCTAACAGAAATATGTTAAGTCAAGAAGACGAAGTCTCAATGGAGTTTACTCAGCCTGTCGAAGCTAACAATTTGACTGAGGATAGCCTGGAAAATTCGAATACTAGAAACCCAGATCTGGAGGAGGCCAATCACTCTATTTTGGATTATTCTTCTGTCAGTTCTAGTATTACTCCTTTGACACATTCTTCTACAAAAAATACAGAAGTAATTTTTGATGAAGACAACATCAATACATATACCGTTACTACTAAGATCCCATTGGCTCAAAAGTCTGTCGAATCAGATGACGACTTGCCTGAAATACATTCACTTGCAGAATTCCTAGAAGAAGCAAAAATTTCATTTAATGACGATATTAGACCGAGTAGAAAGGCATCATTATCATCTTTCAAGACATCTCCCAATGATTCACCACCAACCCAATGGGATTACATTAAGGGCCTTGAACAAATTCCTGACCTCGAGTGTTTTGCTCACTCTATTAGGGAGTTTGAAAGAGTTTTAAATGATACCAAGTTCTCCTTAGATGACTTTGAGAGGCAAATGGACATTGAAAACCCTCTTGTAATACAAGAATTCTTTGATGCTGATTTAGTTTTAAGGTCGAGTCTCAGAAGAAATTTCCAGTTGTTGAAAAATCGTAGTAGGATTTTAGCAACTTCTGAGACTCGTCGTTTTGTTCTTACATGGCTAGATTCGCTTGGCAAAAAAATCACAACTCATGGTCAAAATATTGCTGCTCATTCTAATAAAATGCAACTTAAGCGGCAAGAATCTGCTTCTCGTTGTCATCAATTGAAGATTAAAAAAGAACAATTGAAAGCCAAGATAGCGAAACTTCAAAAGCATCAGAACAAAGCGTTTGCTACAGACAAATCAAAAGTGAAGGCAGCTCGTGAACAGTTAATCAATGTAATTTCAAATCTTATACAGGCCAGAGAAGAGAATAATACACTTAACCAAAAACTTTTAGAACTAGAGACCACTATTGCTGAAAAACAACAAGAAGCTGAACTGCAAAAGTCAAAGAAATTGCAATTACAACTTGATTTTCAGAAAAATGTACCGCCAACAAATGATCTTCTACACTCTCTTGATGAACGATTCTTATTTTTACAAGACATCACTGAGATTCATTATGTTGAATTTGTTGATAACACCTTAACTGTTGAAATAATGGATGAATCACTTATTGTTAATTACAATTTGGACTCACCTACTATAGAGGGGGCATTACATCTTGAATTTAATACTAATGCTACTGGACTTTTGTTGGATTTGGTGAAACCAAAACTTTTGAGTATAGTTAAACAAAAATCATTGACTGCCTTTGAAGTAATAGTATACTTGAAACAATTATGGGATTCGGCATTGAAATTTGAGAGCAACTTAAAAGTATTGAGATTGTATCACCAAATGTCTATTTTCAATTGCCCAGAAGGTATAAAAATTGACTTAGTCTTGTTTGAAGGAAACTCCAGCACATATAGAGCCACATTCAGCTTCATGATAGACATCGGAATTGTGGCAAATGTAAACAACGATATAGACACGTATTTACAGATTGAGGACTTTACGATGGACGATCAAGAGCAGGTGTCAAAAGATTATGCATTCACTAATCTGAAGAATAAGCACAAAGATATGTGCATCATCAATCGTTTGTCATTAAAAGCATGATGCGTTACAAAATTTGTATATTGGCGTTTTCATATTAATTTAATAAATAAACTAGCGATCTCATACGTATATTTTACCCTAAAAACACATACACACGAAGACATATCACTTAGGTGGATTCTCAAGTTTAAGATCTACTAACTCCGGCAGCAATTTATTCACTTCAGTGTCATCAGGATCAATGTGTGACATCCGAAGGCCCAATGGAACATCCAGCAATTCACTTGCCGAGCTAGCAGACTTCAGTCCCGGCTTTGGGGTGACTGAACTGGGTTCAGAAGACTCGCCAGATGGATCATACACCTGAACTCCGATAGCTAAGTCAGCATCCAAGTCAGAAGCTGTCCTAACTTCTGCTGGTTTGTTGTATTTTTCAGACTCTGAGGCTTTTGCTACTGGCGCTGGTACTTTTCTATTCTTTGCGCCAAACGTAAGCATTAATTCGTCGCCGGAATCATCTTCGTCGCTTTCTTCGTCGCTGTCAAATAGGCTCGATTTTGTGTTTTTGTTTGCATTTACCCTATCGGAAGCTCTACTAATTACAGTTTGGATCTTACGACCATATATCGAAGAGGGGCGGTGCTTGCTGCTGTCGATTGACTTGTTGGACATCCGACGTCGTGCAATTGTAAGTGGACCTTCGTCTGAATCTGAATCGGAGTCGCTTAAATCCATAGCAGAGTTGGGGGACCTCATTTGCGACGTAGGTCTTGTATTAGGTATTCTCTGTTGTTGAGCATTATAGTAATTAGCTGATGATTGTCTATTATAATAGGATTGGGACATGCTTCCAGTCAAAGGTTTTGGCCTTCTTGAGTCATGTTGCATTGTGTTAACAGAAACAGCAGAAGGAACAGAGCTTGTCAAAGGACTCGATCTTCTACTTCCAGATCCACTACCGCTACCACTATCAGTTTTGCTTCCTTGCCCTCCAATAGTACGGGGAGCCCCAAATCCGGATCCCATGGTATTGATTCTATTGGAGACTTGTCTGGCTGTTGGTGGTTGGTATTGATACCTTGTATAACTAGGAGTTTCGTTCCCATATGCTGAATACTTATGAATGTAAGAATCTGTATTGTTTGAAATACCATTATTTGTCCCCATTATACCGTCATCGTAAAAACTATCTAATGAAGCAAAACTATGAGCAACGGGTAAAGTTGCCTTGTTGTCTCGTGATAGACCAAGTTCGTCTCGGTAATCATATGAATTTTGAGGATTGCCAGTGTTATTCCCAGCTTTTAATGGTTCTTCTCTAAATGCCAAAGGTTGAGCAAAAATAGAGTGGGATGATACCTGACTAGTGTCAACAATCGTTGAAATACTGGGATCTTCCTCAGCCATCATCTTGCCAATTACAAAGTCCTCCTCTTGTGAATCTGAGTCATCGGCATTGGCTGATACTATAGAAAGACTGTCATCGTCACTTTCACGTCTGTTATCTTGATCTTTTTCTATGATTTCTGAGAGTTGAGTTAAGACTGATCCTCGTGGTCCCGAACTGGAACTTGGGTGCAGCGATGCCTCCACATTAATAAAGCTTGGACTAGCTGATGATCTCACTGATCCGTTGGAATCCATGGAATGACTTATTGATCTATGTCTTATAGTATGATGCGAGCTGGAAATCTCTGACTCTTTACTCAACGATGACTGAGATCTAAGCGATTCAGACAGGATAAAAGAGTGATTGCCATCTAATTGTGAAAAAGCATCATCGCCTGGCAATTGCAGCATTTGAGATTGTTTAGGTGTAGAACTCGAGTTGGAGGATGATACTGATTGACTATGAGAAGATAAACCTGTCGCTTGCAAAACATTATTTAACTTTTTCCTGATCCTGGAGCCAATACCGATAACTGCCTCGTCAACTTCTTTATTAGTTACATCAATTTTCATATCGTTGCTCCAATTTGAAGTGTACTTCTTTGATTGAACTCTAGTCAAGCCGCTTTGAAAAAATGAATGCTCTTTGATATCGGGAATATCAGCCCTATTATTTGGATCTTTTTCTAAAAGCATAGTTAAAATGTTTTCAGCTTCCTCAAAGTTACCTTCAGAAATAGGTTGAGCAATTTTCCATTTTGACATATCAGGGTATGATGGTTCTCTTGTATTGATGGCATCAAATAACAAAAACTCCGAATCCCCATTAAATGGTAGTTTACCAAACAAAAGACAAAATAACGTTACCCCTAATGCCCATATATCAATCTTATGTGTAACTTTTGTGTTGTCGTTGTTAGTTTTACATAACTCAGGGGCAAGGAAAGCTGGAGTACCGGCGGTCTTGGCTAGCTCAAATTCATCATTGCCATACAGAGAATCAGCGAACGATACACCAAAGTCTGAGATTTTTACTATTAAATCTTTTGAGACTAATAAATTAGATGGCTTGATATCACGATGAATGATTCCCTGATGATGCAAATATTCTAAGCCGCTAACCACATCTCTGAACACTTGCTTAGCTTGAACAAAATTAAGTACAGGCTCAGGCTCAAAATCAGTGTCTTCATCTTTATGTTGCCATTTGATTTCACCTTTTTCCATGTATTCTAAAACTAAATAAATTTTTCTTGAACTTTCGGCATCTAATACTTCTATAAGTTTTACAACATTTTCGTGGTCACATTTTTTCATTATTGCAATTTCCTTTCTGATTTTATCTTCTTGTGTGGAGCCAGGTCTTGTCAGTCTACCCAATTTTGGTTTTGATTTTCTATCGACTATTTTAATTGCAACATATTCATTGGAATTAATATCCTTAGCGAGTTTCACTTTACCGTGCTGTCCACTTCCTAAATCTTTTAAAATTTCGTAAGTGTTCAAAACTCTTCTTCGGCTGATTGGATCGTATTCCACATGAACATAATGAGTTTCCTTCACTTTAGATGAGGTCGTCTTCATCTGCTGGGAATCCAGCTGCGTCGTGCTACTTCCGGAAGTTATACCAGCGTTGACAGAATTGGATGAGTGGCTAGAATTTGAAATGGTAGAATAGCTAGCAGATGAAGATTCTGAGGTCCGAAGATTTGCAATACTTGTGGTACTTTTTTTGGATTTGCTAAACAAAAAACTGTCCCTTGATGAGTTTCTTCGAAGCGCGTTGATATTGGTTGAACTATTATTATTATGTTTTAATGAGGGTAGATGCCCACGCAGCGAAGACAGCGCTGAGGAATGAGTTGGGCTGTTGCTTTCTGGATTCAAATTGCTATGGCCATGACTATTGTGCATATGTAAATGATCAAATGCCACTTTATTAAGGGAGACAAATGAGTTGTTTCTTGAAGCGGAGGGGGAAACAACTGGTGAATTTGCGGCCGAGTTTGAATTGGTACTGGATGTACTTTTATGAGAACCCAATAAATCACCAAATTTATGTGCTATCTCAGCTAACTTATTGTGTGATGAATGTCTGTGAATTAGTGATGGTCTTTTCGAACCATTTTCAAAAGCATGAGACGGGCTAGATAAATGATCATTCGACGTTAGATGAAAATCTCTTAAAGTAGAGGAGGAGAACACTTTCTGAGATAAAGGTCTCCAGCCTACGTCCTGACTTTGCGGGCTTGAAGAATTAGTACCAGTATGTGAGTTTGAGTTTCCATTGCTATGTTGATCGTCTGTTGTAATGGTAGCCAAGGAGATATTTGAAGGGGACTGGTTCAAGTTCGGACTTGAGAGCGCTGCAGTAGCAACGTGTACGCTGATGTTCGTCGACGATGACTGCGAAGATGTCTTCAGACTGCCCAGGACAGTTTGCGCCGGCCCCTGGCTGTGGGTTGAAGCTTCAGACATGGATTATGCACTTCTGTGAGGATGTGATACTGATATGTACTGTATTATTGCGGCCGGTATGTATATGAACAAGATTGGAAAGTAATAAAGATATGCAAGTGTCTTTTTGGGTGGCTGTCAAATGAAGTTGTATCCCCAGAATGGCTTAATGATAATATACAAGTGTGTTAACCTTGTTTCGAGGGCTTCAGCGTTATTAGAGGTTGAAACAGCATCTAATTGGCGTTCGCAGTTCGATAATGTTGCACATCATGTCATCACTGCTTTGTTGTGCTCCATATTTAGAGTTTTTGCTGTCGTTGCTCGCTACAACTGAGTCACACAGCTGTTTAAGGGTGTGGGGTGTGGAGTGGCTGCTATGGATTTAGCTGCAGGCTTGCCAACATGTTTGTGATCTGATTTGCCTTGTTATCTTTGCCAAAGTTAAAAGTGGATGAGGTGAGCTTTTACAGGATCAAAGCCTTTTATATGCTCATATAGTATACAGAAGGACTGGGGCGTGGATTTTTGGTTATTTATAATTAGAAAAACGGGCTCGGTCATGGTAGTCAAACTCAAATGGGCTTGGCTAGGAGTTGTGGTATGTATTTAAAAGTGTAGTTTTGAGCATTTTGCCAATTCAAATTACATCCTAATATGGTTTACTAACATGCGTCTCGAGAGACGGATAGATTCCATGTATTCTTATAGCTTTCATTGCATACGGATCTCACGCTTGTGTGTTTGCCACAAGACTATCATTGCCTGAGCAAGGGTGGTTTGAATTCTGCGTGTCTATGATTTGGCTCTCATATTACTTAGCTATTAAGACACCACCTGGCTCACCTCCTGCGGGATATAAATTACCTGACTATGGACGCACACCAAGACGTGCCTGGGAAAAGTGGTGTGCTAAATGCAAATTATACAAGCCAGAGAGGGCCCATCATTGTAAGACGTGTCGTTGCTGTGTTTTAAAAATGGACCATCATTGCCCATGGACAATGAATTGCATAGGATACAATAACATGCCCCACTTCATCAGATTTTTGGCTTGGGTACTTTATACGAGTGTATTTGTTTTTTGGAAACTACTCTTAGTTTTGTATGACTACTATTTGCATAGAAATCTACCTTCGTATTTGTTTAATACCACTGAGGTAACTATGACCATAACATTGTTTTTTGTTGATGGAATTGTATTGTTCAGTATTAGCATGTTATTTTTCAGAACGTTGTACAGTATTGCTTTTTCGGGAATGACAACCATTGAAGGATGGGACAAAGAGAGGCTTGAATCTCAATTCTACAGTAAGCCTTTATGGATGAGAATAAGGAAAAACTATGAAAAAATACATGGCAAGCAGATGCCTGTTTTAACTTCATGGAAGACGTCCCCATTAGCGGATATTGAGTTAGAAGACTTAGATGACGATAATCCTGACACGAGACTTGAACAAGAGTCAATCAAAGCAAATAGAAACAAAAAGGATGGTATTCTACCTTTTGAGTTCACCACCGAAGATCTGATTTTCCCTTATTCATTCTCTCCATATTATAATTTGATTTTGTCCTTGGGGCCAATATATGTTTGGTTTTGGCCTTGGGGCTCACCAGTAGGCTATGGACATGGAGAAGGTTTAACCTATGAAAGGAACACGGACGAAGACGACCAATTGGATTTGCCATGGCCTCCTGATGGACACGATCAAAGTGAAATGAGCCGACAGAGTAGCAACAACGTATATGTTGATAATAATAATGAGATTTTGGTGAATACTAGAAATATGATGGGTTACTTACGTAGCACTCTCGATCCCAGAATCAACATGAGTCGTGGAGAATGGATGAATGATTTTGGCGAGACTTTAGATGATTTTGGAGTTGATGTGGAAACAGACTCAGAAGAGACCACTGCTGCCGATAAGACTTTCAGTGATAACAAAGCTATAACGGATAATAACAGCAATAGTATACTCAGACAACGATCATCTACGCCGTCAAACTAAGGACTAAGTCTTAAACATATTTCGTAATTGTATAAAAAAGCATTTTAGTTTTGAAATAAATATATCTAAACTACAAAACAACTTAACTAAAGTAATAAAAAAAAAAAGACAAAATATTAAGTATTCAGTAAAAAGAATACGAAATTTCTAATAAACAGAATCTACCACGATAGCAGAAATATAGTAAAAAAACAGTTATGAACGAGGCGTATGACTTCAAGCACTAGTTGCCCTTTCAGTAACAGTAGTTGAAGTTGGGTCTTCAGTCTTGACCTCTGACGGCTCACTTTTTGTTGAAGCAACAATAGTACCGGATTCGGATGAGGCAGGTTCTTTTGATTCGGTGGTAGTGACAGTAATTGGTTCTTCCTGTGGAATGGTTGAATCAGCATCCATACTAGCATCACCCGCTACAATCGGAGCGGCAGTGGAAGAAGTTTCAGTTTCGGTATTCTTCATTTCAACATCGCCATCAGCGTCTTTCTTTGATTCATCAGAGCCATTTCCTTGAAATGATTTTTCTGTTCCTTGTTCAGCTACTGGCTGAGTTTCTTCAGAAACTGTTACAGTAGGAACGGTAGTAGATTCGCCACCATGTTCAGATTCAACTGTTGTAGCATCTGCTCCAAAAGTAGCATCGGCGTCAGTTGCTGTATCTTTAGACTCTCTGTCTTTCTCATCTTGCTCTATGGCAACTTTTTCTCTCTCCTTCTCTTCTAGCGCTTTTTGTTTCTCTAAAGCAGCTTCAAATTCAAAGTAGCCGGCGACACCTTTTTCTTTCAAAGCAGCAAATTGATCATTAAAATTTTTCACTATCTTCTTACCCTCTTCATCTTCTTGGTCAACATCTTTGAAAGCTCCAAACTCCCCGTCTAACAACTCATTTAATATGTCAGTGTTTGACTTGGTGGACTTCTTGGATTTCTTGGACTTGGACTTAGGCTTTGATGATAAAGAAGATTTGCGAACAAATGAATCATAAGAACCAGGCACAAAAAATAAACGATATGTGTCCATGTCAACCTTCACCTTCAACTGTGAATCCGTAAGGCCATCAACGTCTTCATCATCTTCGTCATTTTCTTCTTCGTTTTCAATACATAACCTCAAGAATGGCAAGCTCACTTTATCAGTTGGGATACTTTCTGTTGGATGCGACATAGAGTAGGTCGTCAAATAATAATTCCATTTTTCTTCAGCAGTTTTTGCATCTTTGAAAGTTAAATCTTCTAAAGCCAAAAACGTAATATTAGTAACATTTGTAGCCTTATCAAAAGTGATTTTGAACATGTTTTCATCTGGATTCATCAAATTACGTACTTGAATACGATACATGATTTGGTCTTTAGCTGAAGTGGATGGTGTGTTACGATCTCTCTCCATAAGCATGATCATTTCTGAAGATTTAGAATCAACTAAAAGGGCATGGCAATGCTTCATTAAACCTTGGAGGACTTTATCAATAGTGAATAATTTAAATGCTTTGTTGCGGAACCCTTGTCTTAATGTCTCTTCAAATGAACTTTGCTCAATGGATCCTTCAACAAGTCTGTGGCATAAGGACAAAGCTTCCATATAGGAATCATCACCTTTGATATTAAGACCAAGGTCACTTAAGGAGTGATCAAGCAAATCCAAATCTTTTGCAAATTTGGTCTCTTTTCTAGATTTGATTTCAGCGTTTACTTCAGGTGCCATTTTCTTGATCTCCACCAATCTCTCATAAAGAGTATTCAAAACTCTGTAGAAAATATATATTTGCGTATTAGCAAACATATTATACTCATTTCTTTCATTTGATTCAAAAGATTTGGTTTGTTGGTTAGTTGTAATCCAACTAGTGAAAGCTTCATTGGCCTCTTCAACTGCTGCTGCTGCTGCATCAGCTTCTTTAGTTGCTTCATCGACTGACGCAGGAGCAGGAGTCTCGGTGGATGGTGCCTCATTATCTGATTCATCGTTTGAGACCTTTGTTTTCTTAGCTTTCGATCTAGATAAGACATCCTTTAATAAATCATGATCACGGTTTCTTTTCTTTGTGGATGCTAGCGGTAAAATGTTCAAGCCTTCTTCAGTTGGCTCAGTGTTTTGTTTCTTTTCCTCGTGAACTATAGAAGATTTCGCTTTAAGTGCTTTATCCACATACTCGGACTTCAAGAAGAAATATTTAACAATAAAAGATTTCATGAATTCCTCCATTCTTTCTTTATCATACTGAGAATAAGTACCGCTGTTAGTCAAAAAATTGCTGACTAATTTTAAAATATCCATAAACACATCATAATCTTCATATTTGTAAGTCAGCTGAGCTTGGGGTTGAGGAATCAAAGGGTGCATTTTCTTTTGAGTTTGCTCTTGTTTGATTGTACTTATCTCACTAATTAATTGTTTGTTAGTTAACAACTTCTTATCGGTTTGTTTGAAAGTCAAACCTAGATGATCCAGAGATTTATAGAATGCACTTTGTTCCATTTCCCTCCAAATTTTGTTCCATTCTCTGTGAGCCCTTTTCCATTCCTCATCTTTTTGCTTCAGTCTCTTCAACACAATTGGCACTGCAATGACAGGATTTTCATGGAGGGCTTCAATTACTTCAAATCCACGATCCTTGTCATATACTTTTCTAATTACTTTCTTGTAGATTGTCACCGATGTATGACCTAAACCTGGAGGTAATTTAAAAGTAGCCTTCTCTTCTGGTGTCATATTAGCAATTCTGTTAGCAATCGTTTCAAGGGTTTGAATGGTCTTGAGATTAGCTTCCATGTAAAAATCATACTCATGTCTTTCTTCTTCAATCTTGTACAAAAGATCTTCGTATTGATTCTTACGGTGAGCAATGAAACCAGATTCTTCAGAAGCCCAAACTGGATGACCTACCCATTCATCATTTAAAACCTCCCAGCACATTTCATCTCTCCCACTACATGGCATATAAGTTTGTGATTTGGGTAACAGTCTATACGATGGACCACAAGCTTTACATAGCATTAAATCAATTTGTCTCTTCTTAAAAGTGATATTCTCAATGTGTAAAGGTTTATCTTCATAGCCAACAAAGTTTTTAAACCAGTCAAATAAGTCGGGAAACCCACCAATAAAACCTTCAACTTTTTCTACTAATGTATTCTTATCAATAACTTCGTTTGAATATAATCTTAAAAATTTTAAGAACTCATTATACGTTTGTTTATTGCCTATGTTTTTCTTGACTTTGTCGAAGAACCCAATTTCTTCTCCCAAGTCTGAGTCTACTGTCATTGAAAACACAGGTTGAGGAACGCCTGGTAACAATTGTGGGGTTTGGCCTAACGGTAAACCACGGACATTTGAAATTGGCGGTTGATCATGGGGTTGAAATTGACCAATTTGACCTGGCGCCAACATAGAAGCCATATTTTGCTGTTGCTGCATCATCTGCTGTTGTTGTAATTCCAATTGTTGCTGCTGCTGTAACTCAATCTGTTGTTGCTGTTGCTGTTGTTGCTGTTGCTGTTGTTGGGCTTGCTGTTGTTGAAGCTGTTGCTTCGCTGATTGTTGACTCTTCTTCTTTTTCTCCTTTACTGGAGCAGCACCTGGTCCAGCAGATGGAGGTAGACCAGTTTGTTGAGCACCACCAGTTGCAGCACCCATAACAGGAGCAGAGTTTGGTTGACCACCTTGAGCAAAACTCGGAGGGGGGAAGTTACCTACTGGAGGAAGCTGTAAATTATTACCCTGTGGAGGAACACCTTGTTGGGGAACACCTTGTGGAGGTGGTTTATTATAATATTGACCATATGAGCTATATTCAGTACCCATTGCTTGTGGATGGCCCATCATATTGCCTCCACCAATCGCATTTGCATCAGGCATAAACAATTTGAAATCCTCAAGTAAATCAGGAGCATCTCTGAATAACACAGCAATTTCTCTGTATACTTCTTCTATTGGTTTGACACCCTTTTGGTACATTTGTAAATTTTCTAAGAAATGCTTATAAATATCTGGTTCATTAGCATATCTTTGTTTGATTTTATTGACATAATTAATAGCTTGATCAAATTCAGCAGGAGAGCCTTGTTTAGGACCATCTTGAGGTTGTTGCGACTGTTTCTGAGCTTGTTGTTGTTGTTGTTGTTGCTGTACCTGTTGTTGCATTTGCAATTGTTGTTGAGGTTGCCCATAGTATTGAGGATGACCACCATTCATCATCTGGTATTGTTGTTCTGGGTTGTAAGCCGCGTATGCTTCCATTTGATGATGTTGAGCTTGGGCCTGTGCGTGAGCTTGGGCCTGTGCATGAGCATGGGCTTGAGCTTGGGCATGGGCTTGAGCTTGTGCTTGGGCTTGAGCAGCGGCCTGTGCCTGTGCTTGGGCTTGAGCTTGGGCCTGAGCTTGTGCTTGAGCTTGGGCTTGAACTTGTGCTGCAGCCTGGGCAGCAGCAGCTGCTGCTGCTGCTTGCTGTGGATCATCATAAGGACCCGGATCTTGTCTAATAGTTTTACCCATTGGAGTAGTAACGATAATAGTATTTGGATCAGTTGAAGAACATTCAATTGCAAATCCTTGAGGTAAGAAAGTATTAAATCCGTCAATTAATTTTGGATGTCCTCTGAATAAAGTTGAAACTCTTTCGATGACCCCCGGAGTATCTATGTTTTGACTTTTAAAATCTTTCATAATATCCAAGAAGTTGTTATAAACATCTGTTTGATTTTGAAATTGAATTTTGACTTGATCTAAGTATGATAAAGCATCTTTTACGTTTAAAGGACGGTAGGGTTGTTGAGCTGCCACTGCTGCAGCCACTGCAGCTTGAGCAGCTTGCGTGGTAGTGGCCTGAGCAGTTTGAGGAGACTGCTGAGTAGCTTGATGAGAAGGAGGAGGTGGGGGAGGAGCTACCATTGAATTCGATTGGGGTGGGCTTTGACCTTGTCCTTGATGTAATTGAGCTTGTTGTCCCTGTGGTGGTGATTGTTGTTGTTGAGCTGTGGACACTAATTGGTTTGCGGGAGGAAGTAATAAAGTGCCTTGGTGGCCTTTGTCTTGGTTAGGAGGCTGTTGTAATATAAAAGGAGAGTTAGTATATTTGTAAGTGGAAAAAGAAATAGGAAAGAATTGAACAAAACACGTTATAGTGAAAAAAAGCTCAATCGCTGAGTGATGGTGCTTCTGCAAATCCAAACCCGAGGGAAGGAGCGAGTGAGAAATTTTAGTGCAAGTGCACAGGTGGTGAAAGAATGTTTGTGTACATACCTGGGACATAGAGTCCATAGCCTGGATAGAGTATCTACCAAGGTTGTTCATACCGGGAATCACTGGTAAAGAATAATAGGATTGACCTGTATATGTCTAACAGTTAGTATATGCAATAGAAAAATTAATAATGATAGTTGACTCTTGAGTGAGGTGATTAATATTGATACGTACCATTTTCTAAAGAGCTTGGAGGAGGTAAAACTGGGGGTGCACCTTGTTGACGTCTATATGAATTAAGCAATGCGTAAAACACATTTAGTTAGTATTCAACTCTTGATTTGAAGATCTCTGATAATACATAAGTATCAATCATATGGAATATATAGCTGTATGAGGTAGTAATGTATACATACGCAAAAGGTTGCAGACCAGATACTGCATTAGGGGACATCTCCGAGGAAGATTGAGCTTGTTGACGCTCTTTAGTTTGCCAGTTATCTTGTGAAGACATGACTCAAATAGAAACACAATATGCGAAGGAAAGTTGATCTGAATGATAGTTGACGAATATTGATTACTAACTTATGTTCAAATATTGATTGATCACTGGTGTGCTGAAAATTAGTCTAAAGGAGGAAAGCGAGTCGATAAGATAAAGAAGTTTCAGGGGACGATCAGAAGGCCAAGCAAATGAGTAGTAGGCCAATACACTAATGAAATCAATCTTTGTGCTACCTCTGTATAACCCTTTCCTATGAGTAAATCTTCGGCAAGAGACAGGTATGCGCTATAATGAATGATAAGAAGAGTAAACAGTTAAGTTGGGTGACAGCTGGAGTTGGCAAGAGCAAACGGCACGGCACATTATATCTTCTTGTTGTCGCTGTCGTTCGTCTCTGGCTGTTTCTGTGTGTATCTCTGCTATCTGTGCGTCCACTCGCACCTGCCTAATTGAGACTACCACTGCCAGCGGAAGGTTTTTTTGCACCGCCGTGGAAAGAAGCGGTGCATCATGCTGGCTGTGCAGCATATTGTATCTGCGGGTTACCACATATTTGCTACAATATCTTTGAGTTGTATTTATTTGCAAGTTATTGTCTAGTGCACTGGTGTTGTGTGATTGAAGTTGAATTGACTTGAATTATGGTGAACCAAGAAAGAAAGAAAGAATTGGCTGGAGATAAATCTGTGAACGAACAAATACTTCTTATGAAATAAGAGTCGGGCAGGCGGTCTTGTACACAATCTGATATATTCCCACATTATTCCACTCAACACAACAGTCACTAGCATACCATGAATGCCCCAGATCGTTTTGAGTTGTTCATTCTCCCCGACGGAGTGCCTAAGTATGTCTCTCATCTTTCCATACTCCATTTGCCATTCATTTGTCAATCTGTTGAAATGTTACTAACTAAACTAAAACTTATCATTATAGGCTGAAAATCACCCCAGATGCAAGAGTTCCAAATTGTATACTGGTCAAATTTGAAAGAGAAGACCATACTTTAGGTAATTTATTGAGACAAGAACTTTTAGAAGACCCACAGGTTTTATTTGTAGCGTATAAAGTTGAACATCCATTATTTGCCAATTTTGTTATGAGATTACAGACTGAAGAAGGATACAAACCAAGAATAGCTTTGAAGAACGCATGTACTCGCCTACTCGCCAAGCTAGGCAATTTAAACGACAAATTCAAGAGAGAATGGGATTTGAAGGCTTTATTGGCTGCTGGAGAAAATGATGATGATTTTTAATGAATCCGCTCCCACACTAGCTTACAATTAACTACACATCATCAAAATTATCTCGCCCAAAGTTAATAGACCTATCCAGAAAGAAAGAAGTTTTAAGACTCACATATATAACCATATAGTTATAATTATATATTTATTGTACAATAGTTTAAATGCTTTTACATGTAACTCCCTTCATTTCTCTACAATTAAGAAATTCAGTAAACCGGTTAACTAATGATGGTATTATAAGTTATATTAGATAGATAGACTATATGAAATGAATAAACGAATTACAACAAAAAGAGAGAATAAAAAGGACGAAAAAACAATGTAGTGAAACGATTTTAGTAAAACGAAAAATAAAAACAAAAAGTTAAAGAAAAATATTTGAATGGCGGAAATATAAGAAACGATAGTAGAATGAATGTGTATGATGATTTTTGAGAATTGAATCGAATTTGAAAATTTATATCATCATGCTGATGTTAGTTTCTTCTCGAGAAGGTACTTCATAAAACGCAATTTAGCATCGAAATGTTCGTCTTTGATAGTTTGACCATCGCTATTAGTAACTCCACAAATTAAAGCGCCCAATTCAAATGTTTGAATCTCTTTAGATGGTGAAATATGCGTTACCAAGGTTCCTTGATTCGTTATTATTAATTTATGGTGATCTTTGAAATTGAACTGGAATGAATCATTACTCAGTTCAAACATAATACAATGATCGTCTCTTGTGTACCTTCTTAAAAACACAGGTCCTGATTCTTCGTCATTGAAGTTTTTAACAGCACTACTGGAAACATCAGATAAATTAGCAGTCATATATTTTTTGAAGAAATCAACAATCTCAACTTCTTTCTTCAATCTGGGTGGAATATTATCGAGATTGAAGTTTTGAAATTTCCAACCAGACTCATCAACAATAAAATGAAAAATTTCATCTGTCTGTTCAAAGGTCATCACAGTCTTACCATTGTTAAATAATACACCAATTGCTCCAGAAGATAACTGATACGAAAACCCATGTTTATTGGAATAATCAACCCATTTACTAACCAATACTGGTTTGGTTATACTATTGATATCTTTAGTACGCCATATGCCGTTTTGAACTTGCGCTTCAATTGATTGAATACCTTCTAATGTCGAATAAATAGCATCTTTTAATATTTCAAGAGTACCAGTGGTTTCCATTCTATCTGCAGCAGCATTTTTCAAATCCGAATTTATTCTACTTCTTGAAGGTTTAATATTAACTGGATCAACTTCTTTATATTTACTCTTGGTGTTACCTGGTGATAACGAGTTTGGTAGTAATGTGGCTGGTTTGTCACTTTCCAAGTCTGTTTTCAAAATTTGCACTGGGTTTCTATACGAGTCATTGATACCCACTTTAGCTTTCAAATTAGAAAAATTGATTAATGACTCTTCTTTTGTTATAAAGTTTAAATTTCTAGGTGTTTGTCTTAATGACTCAATAGTTATCTTTGATGGGAAAGCGCCACACTTAAACCATGCATAATCAAGAATAGTATCCAATGAAGGACGGTCATTAGGGTTAGTAGATAACAAATCTTGAATCAACTGTCTTGCATGAACTGATACATTAGATTCGGCTGGAAATTGATATTCATTATTCTTAACTCTGTCATAAATAACTTGAACATCTTTAGCTTGGAAAGGGGGTTTACCAAATAATAAAGCGTACATCATAATACCAATGGCCCAAATATCAACTTCAAATGAATGACCAGTATTTTTACCTCCTAAAACTTCTGGAGCAATGTAATTTGGAGTACCACAAATAGTATATCTTCTATCGCTATTTGGACTCATGACTGATGCTAAACCAAAATCACCAATTTTCAAATTCATTTCAGGATCAAAGAAAATATTACCTAATTTTAAATCTCTATGAATAACTCTTCTTCTGTGTAAATATTTGATAGCACCAATAATTTGAACCATGAAGTATCTAACTTCTGGTTCGCTTAATAATTTTCTTGTTTTTAATAATTCCATTAAGGATTGATTTGGACAGATTTCTAATAATATATACACATTAGCATTATCTTCGAAACAATCAATAAATTGCACGACATTTGGATGAACCATGCTTTTATGAATTTTGATCTCAGATAATAATTTTGTCTTTGTCTTTTCATTCTTAATAGAAGCCTTAGCGACAGTTTTAGCTGCAAAGACTTTACCGCTTTCATCTTTCATTTGAAAACATCTAGCAAATCCACCTTCACCTAAAAAGTTACCTCTTTGGTAACCACGACCAGTTCTAGTACGCACAACAGATGGTGGCGTCTTACAAAGTGCTGATAACTTCTCTTTCTTCTTCTTAGTAGCCCTGGCATTGTCACCAGTAGGCTTAGTAACCGACGAGCCACTTTTGATTGGAGTCTTGATAGCTGTAGCAGCAGCCAAATTAGAAGCCATCATGGCTGCCGATGTAGCCTTGGTGTTCAGCTGTCCGCTGTTCAAAGTTTGTAAAGGTCTAGCCGACATTAGAGTAACAACTAATACTAACTTGAAATGGTTTTGATGAGGTTCTTTTGGCTTAACGTGCGTATAACTGATTTGATATGCAATTATCAGTAGCACCTATGAACGTGAAGATCGTGAGGTATAAACGGATAATGCAAAAGGGAAAGTAAATGAGAGGTAGATGAAACCAATCGACTATTTCTCCAGAACTGAAATTAAACACGTAAAAGTGATTTGAATAGATGAAAATGAGGAGTGATATAACAAGCAGATTCCTCTCCAATAAAAGTGGCTAGGACTCTGTATATCAAATAGTAGAAGATGCCAGTGTCAAAAGAGATAGGTGATAGGAATGAACTCAGAGATAGGGGAACAAGGATATAATTAAAGCAAATTACTATGATCTCCAAAATACCACTAAAGTCTCAGATGGTGATGTCTCTGTATTGTTGTTTTTCCTATTTCGAGTAGTTTCAATATTTACTATTTTCTCGATCGGGTAATTTAATAACATCAAACAAACAGCACAACATTTTACTGATGTTGTAAATTTATTATTTGACACTTTACACATTTACATCAGTGCACCGTTGAGTACTATTTTTTATACGTCGATAGTCTATGTTGTGTTTTTTGCTTATAGTCTGTATCTGTGTTTTTTTCTGGAACACAAAGATCTGTCAACTAATATACAGAAAACTAAACTCCTCTGACAAAATTTCATTTTTCTACACGCTATATATTATTTATAATATAATTTCAGTTCGTTTCCCAGTAGTGGTTCTCTTAATATTTTTTTGTCTTTTTTCATACTTTTATAGTGTTTTTTCGTTAGTAGGTCACAGACACAAACATTGGATCTTATAATATTTGGCAAAATCCCATTTTTGTAACGACTTTTTTTTACAATTGCTTCGTCTTCTGTTTTTTAAAGCTGTGCAGATTCTATTTCAGATATTTGAACCCGAAGTTTACTTTCGATCTGTTAGCCACCGATTGATAATTATTTGACGTGATTGGTTGCTTCGAAAAGAAATAACCACAGAATTCAGTATGTCATCATCTGAGAGCGAAACACCTATGGCGTCGTTACCACAAAAGAAAAAGCGTAGCAGAGTGAAGCTTGAGCAAGGTTCAGACGATGAAGATACTCCATTAGCTTCGTTGTCTCAGGTTAGTGTTGTTACAACCAATGGATATGGCTCTGATTCTGACGACGAGCTGGTTGTAAAGAAGAAAAAAGTTACAAATACAAAAGCCAAGGCTACAAAGAAAGTCAACAAGAAAGAAACTGTTAAGAAAGAAGTCAAGGTAAAAAAAGAGACTAAAGTGAAAAAGGAAAATTCAGTTTCAGCTTCTCCAAAGAAAAAACAGGCGAAAAAGGAGGATACACCGGGTATCAAGACTGAAGATGAAGCAGAAGAGGATGAGATTTTCAAATGGTGGGAAAGTGAGGATTTCGATAATGAAATCAAATGGAATACGCTTGAACATAACGGTGTAGTTTTTCCACCTCCTTATGAACCACTGCCATCTCATGTGAAACTTATTTATGATGGAGTTCCCGTGACTTTACCCCCTGAAGCGGAAGAAGTTGCAGGATTCTTTGGCGCTATGGTAGACACAGACCATGCACAGAATCCCGTTTTTCAAAAGAATTTTTTTGCCGATTTTAAGGAAGTATTACAAGAATCTGGTGGTTGTCCCGAAGCTACCATCAAGGAATTTAAGAAAATGGATTTTTCATTGATGAAGCAGCATTTTGAAAAATTAAAAGAAGAGAAAAAGCTTTTGACTTCTCAAGATAAGAAGCGTATAAAACAAGAAAAAGAAGCATTTGAAGAACCATATAAATTTTGTCTTTTAGATGGTAGAAAAGAACAAGTTGGAAATTTTAGAATAGAACCTCCTGGACTATTCAGAGGTCGTGGTGCTCATCCTAAAACAGGTAAATTAAAGAGAAGAGTGCAGCCTGAAGATGTTGTTATCAACATTGGTAAAGATGCCAAAGTTCCTGAACCTCCAGCAGGTCACAAATGGGCTGAGGTCAGGCACGATAACAAATGTGCCTGGTTGGCTATGTGGAGAGAAAACATTTTGAATGGGTTCAAATATGTTCGATTTGCTGCAAATTCTTCTCTTAAAGGTATTTCTGATTTTAAAAAATTTGAAAAAGCCAGAGAATTAAAAAAATATATTGATGTTATTAGACATGATTATAGAAAGAAACTTAAAAGTGAACTAATGATTGAGAGACAACTTGCATCAGCAACATATCTTATTGATGTATTTGCTCTGAGAGCAGGTGGTGAAAAGTCGGAAGAAGAGGCGGATACAGTTGGTTGTTGTTCTTTACGTTATGAACATGTGTTTTTGAGACCTCCTCAAACTGTTATTTTTGATTTTTTGGGTAAGGACTCCATTAGATTTTATCAAGAGGTTGAAGTTGACAAGCAAGTCTTCAAAAATTTACGAATCTTTAAAAAAGAACCAAAGAAGCCTGGTGATGATTTATTTGATAGAATTGATCCATCTGTATTGAATAAATATTTTCAAGGTTTCATGACTGGGTTGACTGCTAAATGTTTCCGTACATATAATGCATCCAAGACAATGCAAGATCAACTGGATCTGATTCCAAATACAGGAACAGTAAATGAAAAGGTTGTGGCTTTTAATGCGGCAAATAGAGCAGTTGCTATCTTATGTAACCATCAAAGGACCGTTTCAAAGAATCATGAAACTGGTGTTCAAAAAATCAATGACAAAATTAAGGAGATGTTATGGCAAAAAATCAGATGCAAGAGAATGATTATCCAGCTAGACAAAAAGTTGCTGAAAAAAGATTCCAAATACTTTGAAGAGATTAATGATTTGACCAAAGAAGATGAACAGGTGATCCATGAAGCTATCATAGCTAGAGAAAATGAAAGGGCAATCAAGAAATTTGAAAAGGATAACGAGAAACTGAAACTAGAAGGTTCTAAACCACTGCCTAAATCCGAATTGGATGAAAAGTTGAAGAAAATCAAAGAACTAGCTAAAGAATACGCTAAGGAGTTGAAATCAGGCAAGTATGATATTAAGCCCAATGTCACTGTTGAAAAATTGAAACAACAAGTTGAAAAATTGGAGATTAGAATCAAAAATACCTCATTACAATTGAAAGATAAAGAAGACAACTCTCAAGTTGCATTGGGTACTTCCAAGATCAATTATATTGATCCGAGATTGACCGTTATGTTTAGTAAAAAATACAAGGTTCCAATTGAAAAGCTTTTTACAAAGACTTTAAGAGATAAATTTGCCTGGGCTATTCAAAGTGTGGATGAAGATTGGAAATTCTAAAAACATATATATGTAATCACTCGTCTTTTTACTTCGTTTTTGTTGTTAATTCATTTATTTATTTTCTGTTATGTTACTATATACTACTATAAACTTCTAACCATATAAATTGAGAAATGTTCCTAAAACCAGATAATCCTATTGAAAATGAGGTATTGACAGCAATTTTTGTTTTGACTTGAAAACGAGTTCTAGAACCCCCAAAGACACATATGGTCATTTTAATCCCCTTGGCATAAGCTGTGTCCACTTGCAGCCATCATGCAACTCATAAAGGTATCCCCAAGTGATTCCAAGAAAAACGCAAGAAAGTACACGAAAGGGGTAAAATCATGAAAGGGATAAGTTGGTAAATATTAAACGCGACACGGTAATTTTAATTATGTGCTCTGCCTTATTTTTAAAATCTTGATTTCAATTCACTTTTTATACAACTAAACATTTCGTAAGCTTAAGTTAGCATTACACATGCTCTATTCTTAGATGCAAGTGTTGTTTTGGTATAGTTATTTTATGCTTTTGCAAGCTTTCATATTTGATATTCCTTCAAATAACCAAACAATAAAAAAAAAGGAAACGTTTTTATCCCAGACAGAAAAATTGTGAATTTGCAATATTTACCTAAGATACCTCCTTACTCTCGTTTAACATTATACCCATCGTGTAGTCGCTCATTATCTTCATTCCAAAAGTAACCATAATAAGATTCATATTCCATCACATTGCTTATACCCTATAGAAAGAAACAAAAAATCGTTTATTTTAATACAAGTTTATAGATCATATTTGAAATCCGCACAATGAGATTCAGATGGATTTCATACACAGCTCTTCTAGCATTACTATTACTATGTAATGGGGCAAATGCAGATAATCTTCCGTCATTGAACACAGCTACTACTTCAACTACTTCAAGCACTTCATCGTCAACTTCAAAGACTAAGACAACAGCCACTTCATCCTCCAAAAGCACAAACGGCTCCTCATCAGCAATTTCAATCACCAGTGGTTCCAAATCTGCATCAGCTTCAGCAACGTCTTCATCCTCATCCACGAGCTATACATATACAGCAATAGTGCCTGTAGTAGAGTCACCATTCGATGTTGACTATGAAGATTTGAACGGTACCGTTTTTGTTGCAGTTGGATCCATTGTACTTTCTATTTTATTCTTGTTTGGACTACTTAGAACGTGGTTTCATTATAAGTCTAGAAGGGATGCATACAAGAGTGAAAAATACAACCAGTTTTACAATAGCCCGAGTGACTATTACGGTGATGATAGCAGTGATGGTGTGAGTAAAAGCGGTAAAAAAGGGTGTTTTTATGAAAAGTCAGTGAATGATTATGAATCTACGTTACTGCCGTATGATTCTCAGATATTTGCATCTAAGAAATCATTACTAGCCGAGGATACTACATCTGAAGTACTAAATACAAGTGATGGCGTTTCAACAATTTACAGGTTAAAAACTAATAATTCATCCATGTTAAATGTCAATCGCAGCAATGCTAGTGTACATAATTTGTCAGATACGCATGATTTCAACAACTCTGTTTCTCAACCTGGACATCAACTTCGGAAGGCATTGAACATGAGCAGCAATGCCAGCTTACCTTTGACTGGCAAAACACCACAGCAGAAAAGATATTCTTATATGTCGCCTATTAATGATTTGATTACACAAACAGTGCATCAACAATTTCAGCAACCGCAGGCCCATTTCTACTCCCCTCAAGCTGAATCAATACTAGATCCATCATCACCTAATGTGACGTCAAAGGACACCGATTCTAGAAACTTTTATACGGTTGACTCACAGAACAACTCCACAACAAACCTGATCAACAGTTCGAACAATTTAGGACTAGGGTTGGGCTTAAGCGAGTCTGATAATATACTTAGCACTAACAGTAACAGCGCATCACACCAGAGAGCGCCATCTAACTACGAAGAATTTTACAGCATGATTGAAAAGTCTCTGATCAAAAGCAATAACAATTTAAGTTCTTCAGAGCCTAGTACTTCTAAGGAAAGTCCGCATTCTGGAACACCAACAAAGAAACATAAAAGACCACCTTCAATGCAGTTAGAAGATTTGTTGAAAAGTGTTCAAACTGACTAACTAATTTTATTTGATAATTAAAATATAATATGAATTTATTAAGTAAATGTGAAAATATATATGTAATGTTTTGACCACCTAAAAGAGGTTGAATATTAGAGACTCTGTAAGTAATAAAAACCAAAAAAAAAAACATACAAATATTTGATAATCAAATCTTGTCTATAAACATGATAAAGTCACACAGAGTAGTAACAGAAAAACAGGCGGAATTCATGTAAATTTTAGTAATAAAGCTAACTATTTGTATGTGTATGATTAGGCACCATTACACAATCATAGTACTCAATCTGAGTATCCTAATATTGTCTAGCAGCAGATTGACAGGCTTTTAATTGTTGCAAATAAAAATCACAAGCTTGGAAATTACCGTTAGAATCTTCTAAACATCTGGTAAAGTTTCTGGCATCGGCATCACAAGCTTTAGCTTGTTCTTGGTTATATTGATCAGTTGGAGCAGCATATTGCAATTGCTGAGGTTGTTGTTCTTCAACAGCACCTGAATTAGAGCCACCAAACATTGAAGTAATACCAGCACCTAAGGTGTGACCGATGGTAGAACCAACAGCGACACCAGCGGCAGTGGAGGCCATCTGGGCAAATAAACCAGGTTGTCTTTGCTGTTGAGCAGTTGGAGCAGCGTAACCTGGATGAGGAGCAGCAGCAGTAGAAGCTTGTCTGGTTTGAGTACTAGGTCTAGAAACTGGAGCTCTAGCAGCAGGTCTTCTTGAAGATTGTCTTGGCATCGTATATGTATATGAATTTGTGTAATAAAACTGTTACTTGAATGAAATATGACTACGGATCTGGGTAAAAGTGCATTCGGAGGCAAGGGTAGCTGTATATATACAGTATTCGGTTTTAGGCTTAAGAGGCCTGCCTCTACGCTTCCATGATCACCACCACACATGCCCTCCGAGGAAGGAAAAGGTCGCTAACCAGTGGTGCGCGGTGTGGATCACAAACCCAACTTTTTGCCACCCTTTGCAGCGCAAATTTTCGAGCAGCTTCTGGCAGTTGAATAAAAAATTTGGTCGATCGTCTATTTGTGGGGCACGGGTGTAATTTTGTAGTCGATCGACTTGTTTGTTGCATTATGTTTAAAGGAACTTTGTGCGGGGTGGGATAATATCTAGCTTGGAGATAACAAGAGCCAATGGTATCGTTCCTATTACTTGAATTTATAGATATCTCTTTCAGGTTTGATTAAAAGTATTTCCTCTTATCTAAACAGCTAATTGGCATTTATAATTTGCAGCAAGCATGTTCAGCAGAACAATTGGGAATTTAAGGACCCGGGCTGCTAGAAATCACAGTTTTCTCAAAACCAATACCAAGATCTCCTCCGTTAAACAAAGTTTGAGGTGCATTTCATCATCTTCTTTTTTATTGCAAGAAAAAGGACCTGCTAGTAACCAAGATTCCAATTATTTACAAGACAATGACTTTTATGTAGTCAAGAAAACAGGTCAAACTTCTAGCGAGGCTATTCATGGCCAATTCCCTGGTACCATTCGAATACCTTTACAAAGTGCAATGGGTGAATATTCTGAATTTATAGATCAAAATCGTGATTCTTTTACATGGGATTTACAAAACGAAGATTCTCCAGATTATATAGAGAGAAAGGAGAAAATAAGACATTTTACTCTGAATTTTGGCCCTCAGCATCCTGCTGCTCACGGTGTCTTGAGACTAATTTTAGAATTGCATGGTGAAGAAATTGTTAGATCGGATCCTCATGTCGGTTTACTACATAGAGGTACTGAAAAGTTAATTGAATCAAAAACTTATATGCAAGCATTGCCTTATTTTGATAGACTTGATTATGTTTCTATGATGACTAATGAACAGGTTTTTTCATTAGCCGTAGAAAAGTTATTAAATATTGAAGTGCCAATAAGAGCGAAATATATTCGTACGATGTTTGGTGAGATTACAAGAATTTTGAATCACTTAATGTCAGTGTTGACGCATGCTATGGATGTTGGTGCCTTGACACCTTTCTTATGGGGTTTTGAAGAACGTGAAAAGTTGATGGAATTTTATGAGAGAGTGTCTGGTGCTAGATTCCATGCTGCATATATTAGACCCGGTGGTGTATCTCAAGATATCCCTGCTGGTTTATTAGATGATATTTATATGTGGGCGACACAATTTGGTGATAGATTGGATGAAACGGAAGAATTGTTAACTGATAATCGTATTTGGATTCAAAGAACTGAAGGTGTTGGTGTGGTCACTGCTGAAGATGCTTTAAATTATTCATTAAGTGGAGTCATGCTCAGAGGGTCGGGTATACCATATGATATAAGAAAAGCACAACCCTATGACGCATATGATAAAGTTGATTTTGATATCCCAGTAGGCACAAAAGGTGATTGTTATGATAGGTATCTAATTAGATCAGCTGAGTTTCGTCAATCTTTGAGAATCATAGAACAATGTATCAATGATATGCCACCTGGCCCAGTGAAGGCTGAAGATTTCAAAGTCTCTCCGCCAGCTAAGTCATTTATGAAGACAGATATGGAAGCTTTGATTCACCATTTTCTGTTATTTACCAAAGGTTACTCTGTTCCACAAGGTGAGACATATACTGTAATCGAAGCACCAAAAGGTGAAATGGGTGTCTATGTTGTTAGTGACGGTTCAGAAAGACCATACAGATGTAAGATCAGAGCTCCTGGTTTTGCTCATCTTGGTGCTTTTGATCACATTGCAAGAGGTTCTTTGTTACCTGATGCAGTGGCAATCATTGGTACTATGGATTTGGTTTTTGGTGAAGTTGACAGGTGAAACTATTTTTCTCAAATTATCAACGCAGGTCTTCTCACTAATTTATTTATTACATTATTTATTCCAGGTGGATTCTTTCACACCTATTTATTTATTTTTATCTTAATCCATTTATCTATTGAACTATTTATTTATTTAAACTACTTATTCAAATATTTCAAATTACCATTAAATTATATTTTAGATTGAATAAATTCAACCATACTCTATAGGAAAGAAAACAAATAAAAACAAAATATCAAGTTATATTAGTGATATCTATACACTTTATTCACAATTTTTATAAAAAGACATAAACTCTAACTCAATTAGAATAATCCTTCAGCTGCAACTTCTTCAACCGAAGGACAAGTACATAATAAATTCTTGTCACCAAAAGTATCGTCAACTCTTGTCACAGTAGGCCAGGTCTTGGAAGCTTTTAAGAATGGCAAAGGGAATCCAGCTTGTTCCTTAGTATATGATCTAGTCTTGATCCATTCCTCCTCTGGGGTCTCGAGTAAATCACGTAAAGAATGAGGAGCGTTCTTTAAAATCATACCGTCGGATTTACCTTCCTCTACAGCCCTAATTTCTTCTCTAATAGAGATCATCGAATCTATAAAGCGATTTAACTCCGCAATATTTTCAGACTCAGTTGGTTCGATCATTAATGTGTCTGGGATGGGGAAAGACATGGTAGGGGCGTGGAAACCATAATCCTGAAGTCTTTTAGCAACGTCAATAGCTTCGATATGTAAAGGCTTAAATGGTCTAAGATCAATGATAAACTCGTGAGCACAGTATTTAATTTCGTGCACAGAGTCGGACTTAGAACCTAAGAACATTATTGGGTAATGTTCTTTTAGTCTATACATCATGTAATTGGCGTTCAAAATAGCCATTATCGAGGAGTATGGTATATTAGCACCACCCATCATCTTAATGTATGAGTATGAGATAGGAAGGATGGAAGAAGATCCAAATGGTGCTGAAGCAACAGGTTGGATACCTTTTGGATCAGTGTTAGAAGTATCAATCAAAGGATGGGAAGGCAAGAAAGGACTTAAGTGTTCAGCAACACAGATTGGTCCTACACCTGGTCCACCACCACCATGTGGAATGGCAAATGTTTTATGCAAGTTCAAATGGCATACATCGGCACCTAAATCACCTGGTGATGTAAGTCCAACTTGTGCATTCATGTTAGCACCGTCCAAGTACACCTGACCTCCATGAGAATGAATAATTTCAACGGCATCACGAATAGTTGGTTCAAACATACCATATGTTGAAGGATAAGTGATCATAATAGCGGCAATATTGGCTGAATGTTTTTCAGCCAGCATCTTCAGATTTTCCAAATCTAAGTTACCATTTGGAAGACATTTCACTGGAACAACCTTCAAGCCTGCCATTGAAGCAGAGGCTGGGTTAGTACCATGAGCAGATACTGGAATCAACACAAGGTTCCTTTCATTTTCGCCTTTGCTTTGTAAGTATTCCTTGATAACACTGAGACCTGTATACTCTCCTTGGGCTCCTGAGTTGGGCATTAGTGTAGTTTTATGAAATCCAGTGATATCAGCTAAGTCATCTTCCAATTCCTTAATCAATTCCAAATAACCCTTTACCTGGTCTTTAGGAACAAATGGATGAATATTTGAGAATTCAGGCCATGTGACTGGAATCATCTCCACAGTAGAATTCAACTTCATAGTACAAGAACCTAATGGAATCATAGAAGAAGTCAAAGAAATGTCCTTCTGTTGTAATTTAAATAAGTAACGCAACATAGCTGTTTCAGAGTGGTGGGTGTTAAAAACAGGATTAGCCAAAATTTGATCTTTCCTAGCCCATTCATTTGGGAATTCAGGCAACTTTGTGATCGAGGACAAGGAATCCAGATCTTTACCATTTGTAAACAACTCGATCAAATCAGCCAAATCTTGAGTTGTTACAGTTTCATCTAAAGAGATTTGAACTTTCGAGTTGTTAACCTTAAACAAATTGATACCATACTTGGAAACAGCTCTTTCCATTAAAGAATCTGCAGATTCTCCTTTTAGTTCAATACTCAAAGTGTCAAAAAAGTATTCATTTGTGACTTGGTGTTGAGAATCACTGGTAATTTTTTGAGCCAGCAAGGCAGTGAGACCATGTATTCTAGTAGAAATATTTCTTAAACCTTCAACTCCATGGTAAACAGCATACATGGCAGCTATGTTAGCTAGTAGAGCTTGGGCAGTACAAATATTTGAGGTAGCTTTTTCTCTTTTGATATGCTGTTCCCTAGTTTGTAAGGCTAATCTATAAGCATTGTTACCCAATCTATCTTTCGTAACACCAACTAATCTCCCAGGCATCTTTCTTTGTAACTTCTCCTTAACAGCAAAGAAAGCGGCATGAGGACCACCAAAACCCATTGGGACACCAAATCTTTGGGAGGAACCTAGCACAATATCAGCATTAAATGTAGATGGTGCATGTAACAAAGTCAAAGCCATGAGGTCAGAAGCAGCAGCCAATAAACCATTTGATTCATGAACAATTTCAGAAATTTCAATCAACTTTTTCATGGATCCAATTGAACCGTCTGTTTTTGGGTACGAAACCAATGCACCACATAAATCTTTTTGGTTTTCCTTCAATAAGTTGATACCATCGGTGGACTGTAAGTCAGCAATGACTAACTCAATGCCTAAAGTCTTGGCTCTAGATTGCAGAACTGCAATAGTCTGCTCATGAGTAAATAAATCAATGAAATACTTGCTCTTCTTGCCTCTTGATCCAGAATATGCCATGATCATAGCTTCTGCTGCAGCTGATCCTTCATCTAATAAAGAGGAGTTTGCAACTGGTAAACCAGTCAAGTCGGATACCAGAGTTTGATAGTTTATTAAACTCTCTAATCTACCTTGAGAGACTTCTGGTTGGTATGGAGTGTAAGAAGTATACCATCCTGGATTTTCAAATAAGTTTCTCTGAATAACTGGGGGTAAAATAGTACCATAGTAACCTTTACCAATATATGTTCTTAAAACTTTGTTTTGTGATGCCAATTCCTTCAATCTTGAAATCATTTCAGATTCTGTGAAACCTTGTAATGGCTGAACCTTTAAAGGGCGTCTAACCAATACGTTTTCAGGAACGACTTTAGAAATAAAGTCTTCTAAATCATTACAAGCAACTTTATCAAGCATCATATTGACTTCTTTTGGGCTTGGGCCAAGGTGTCTTCTTGCAAAAGTGTCAATACTTTTCAATGGACTAAAATCCTTGGTACCAATTGGATTGAATGCAGTCTTATAGTTTGCAGATGAGATGTCAGCTTTCGTGGAGTTAGTTCTAGCTACATATCTTGGAGCATAAAGCTGTGATTTTAGTTGTAGAGCTGCTCTAGACTTAACTAGGGTACGACAGGTTGATCTTAACATTTCGTTCCAAATCTTTGTCAATCGACAGCAAAAAAGCAGTTAGTAACAGCATACGGTGATATACAAGGACACTGACTCTTGTCACTCAGATATTTGATAATCTTATGTTATTGAAACTTGTATTTCATCCACAGGCAAACACGTAGTTGGGCCTTGTTACCTAAAGAGAAAATATTTATTTACTTCTCCGCGATAAGAGTCAAATTTGGGAGATAAGAAACAGGTGATGATGGTACGTACACTTCTGAAAGTCGTGATAAGAAATCGCAATAATGTATAACAATTAAATAGCTTTTGAGGAAGGATGTAGTAGAGAAGAGTTTAGTTGATGAATATTGGGAACAGATGGACATATAAACCACACACAATAAAAGAGGGAAGGAAACATGCTCCGTTAGCAATTTTGACTCCGACTGTAAAACGAAGTCAGTAATATTTTAAGTATGAGCAGAGTCAAAAACTTTGTTGTGTCTCTTCTTGACTAAACGCGTTACTGCAAATTTGGCAGATAAGTGGGCTGTTAGATAGCCGATTCATACTTTGTTAAAAGATACATATAACAATATAATTATACAACCAAGCAGTAATACATTCTCTACTTCACTCTTACAGCCTGAAAACGTTTACCACTATTGACTCCAATCCAGTCACCATTTCCATTCCAACAAACCCCATTCACTTCCATGTCCTCACTATATCCCAAATAAGGTGAATCGCTTAAGTCGTGATGATGATGGTGATGATGATGGTGATAATTATGATGAAGATTATGATGATGGTTGCTAATAGCGTTATTGTGAGATAACGTAGGTGTTGTGGCCCTGGAGGTAGGGTTGCTGTTCGTACTTGCATGTAACTCAGATCTTGAATTGGCCCTACTCTTCTTCTTTTCATCTCTAACTTCCATGGTTGATAGATCGTAACATAAAACTTGGCAATCATCAGCACCAGTCAAGAGGTAATTCTTTTGAGGATGCCACTCAATTGAATTGACTTGCGCCTTGTGGTGTGCAAAGGTTCTTATAGCTGAACTTGGATGCCTGAGGTCTAGTATTAAGACTCTATTGCTACGTCCCTCAATAGTGGCAATATGATTTGCGTTGTACTTAGACGTGGCTAATTTCAGTAGAGGGGTAATCGGACCAGCAAAGGACGATCTCGTAGAATTATTGTCAGCAGATGTTAATTGAGTCATTTGGTCATTCTGTACAGGGGATAGCGGTGAAGGAAACGAGCTTGTTCGGATACCGTTCATTGGAGGTTCATAGATAATGGATGAATGGTCCAACGCTCTTAAATCGAAAACTCTGACTGATCCGTCAGCCGAACAACTCGTGAACACATTCTTATCACCAAAGATAAACTTCACATCAAAAACTTCTGAGTCATGGGCAATTAATTGTGTCTTTGCTACCCCTGATCCTCTAGATAAATCCCATAAAGTACATGTTGTGTCTATTGATGATGTTATAATACTATTAGTATCGGCGTAGTTCCAATCAAATGAAGTAACTGGTGGTAACTGATTAAAACTAGTGGACTTAGAATTGGTGAGCACGCTTTTCTCAACCAGTTTTTTATTGTTGAATTCATCATTATTATTGACAGCATTTTTCATATGAATATTGCCTGTTATACTATTTTGGCCATCAGTTGACACTACTTCATATAATCTAAGGCATTCAGAAGATGCTGCTAATCTATCTATCTCGCTATAGTTCAATGTCATTGCGGGATCCCACTGTAAATTTGTCACCGGATAATTCACAGATACTTCCAAATTATTATCAAATGAATATCTTTCAATTAATTTATTTTTGTCAACAGTTGTGTCCTCAGGCAAATCCTTACCAAAATCCGAATGTTGACTGTAATGGGGTGTGCCGTATGCTATGTTGATTCTATTTGTAGAGTCTTCTCTATATGATGACAAAGCAACTTTAGCCAAATCAGAGTCTTTTGTAGATTTCCAATCTGCAAGGTATAGAGGATACCTAGCATCGTAGAATGATGAATATGAATGATATGGTCGCTGTGGCTCAGAAGAGAGGTCTAGCTGCTGCTGCTGCTGTCTTTTGTTGAATTTGCTGTTATTATTGTCATAAAATTGGTTCTGTATTGCCAGATCTAATATTATTTGCAAAAAGGGTGATTGGTCAGTTGGTTAGTATTTCTTCTAGGAGCTTCACGCATCATGCTTAAACAGTTATAATGGGTTGGTTTAAAGATAAAGAGGAGCAATAAACTTACTATAGTTATGTGGAGCATATGGGTTTTCACCTGATATGGATGATCTCTTGGATCGCTGTTGCCAGTTTAGTTGCATTGGATACTACACGGGCATGGGCTACCATATAATGACAGATGATATTTAAAGAGTACTCACTCTGTTTGGCAACACTGATCACACTGATAATACCTCTATCAAGTTTTATCACTTCTCTGATAATATGTCAGTCTATCAATTTGCTGCGTTCGCTCACGGACGGCTAAAGTTAAGTCGCCGTCGTGAGGCGTGATTTGTAGCTTCACTAATGTTATTTTATTTTTTGTTATTGTTTTGATATGACAGCTACAGGTAGCGAGTTACTGAAGAAGAGGGGGAGTTGGTATAAAATAGCCAAAATCAAATAGAGTCTATCTAGAAGTACATAATAAATCTATTTCAATGAAGCGTCTTTCAAGGAAAAGCTTGAGACGCATGCAAATAAATAAATAACACAGTCGGTTTAAAAACCGCTAAAGAGCAAATTAAAAATTAATTATATTAATAATAAAAGCCAATAAATGCAAGGAGGAAATTTGAAAACCAAACCAAATTTAAAAAATGAAGAATGTATAAGCACAAGATAAGTTAGAAAGAAAACGAATCTTTAGTTAATGAAATTGTTTTGAAACCGGGAAAATTATTAAGTGTAATGATAATGATATTAAAATATGAGAAGCCATGATGTTTAGAACAATAAACAAGGCATCATGAAGATGATATGAATGAAATTGTATTAGATGCAGTTGTTATCGGAGCGCTTAGATGAATAAAGCACCAAAGAATAACAAAGCACCGACTAAGGAACCAGAAGTTAATTGGTTAGCACCGTTAGTGTAAGAGGAGACAGCTGGAGAAGCAGATGTTCCGGTGGTGACGGAAGATAAAGTACCTGAAGTGGTAGCAGTAGATTCAGCAGCAGCAGTAGAGGTAGCAGCAGCAGTAGAGGTGGCAGCAGCAGTTGAAGTGGCAGCAGCAGCAGCGGTGGAAGCGGCAGCAGCAGTTGAAGTAGCGGCAGCTGTAGCAGCGTTAGATTCGGTGGAAACTAAATAGTATGTGACTGTGGTAACGATAGTAGATTCAACAGTTTCACCGTTAGAGTAAGCAGTGGTGGTGGTGGTAACTGGGATAGCAGTGGTTGGTGCTGATTCAGAGTTACAGTAAACAGTGGTGGTATAAGTAGTAACGCTTTCGGTAGCGGTGATTGGACAGTAAGTGGTGACAACAGTAACAACTTCATCGATGGTGGTGGTGTAGGTAGAGTAACCTTCAGTGGTGTAAGCAGAACATGGAACGGTAACAGTGACGGTGGTGACAGAGTCAACTGGAGCGTAAGTAGCAGTGGTGGTGGCGGTCAATGGACAGTAAGTGGTGACAACAGTAACGACATCATCAATTGTGGTGGTGTAAGTAGAGACACCGGTTGTAACAGCAGATTCAGTACAAGCACCGTCGGAACAAGAGGTTAAAGTACTAGAGGTGGTTGAAGCAGCAGTGACGGTCTCGGTGACAACAACGTAACCAGAGGTGGCAGCTGATGAAGAAGCTGATGAAGCAGCAGAAGATGATGATGAAGAAGCTTCAATGGTAATGGTAGCGGATAAGTAATAAACGTCATCTCTCTTGGCTAATGAGTCTTCTAAAGTTAAAGCAAAAGAAGCACCAAATTCACCATATTGAGTAGATAATTCACCAGTAACTTGGAATTCAACGGTATCGTAACCAGAGTAGTCGCCTGAGAATGAGAAATCACATTCATCGGAAGTGGTATCATCAGAGGTGAAAGAAGTTTGAGTGTAAACACCATCCTTACCTAATAAACATTCGTTATTGGATGTAGAGAAGGTAAAACCAACTGGTTCGTTCAAAGAGATACAGTCAAGACCTTTAAAGTTTAAGGCAGTTGGGACGAATAAAGACCATCTTGGAGCACCGTTATGGTTTTCACCTACAATGTATGGAGTTGGAACTGAAGATGATTCAACTGAAGAAGAAGAAGAGTTGGTGTAAGTAGCAGCGGAAGCAACACCGACTAAGGCAGAGATGAAAGCAGTAGAGAATCTCATTATGTTTTTGAGTAATTAGCGAGTGATCTAAAGATTCCTATAATACTTGGATGAAAGAAGGAAAAGAAGAAGAAAAGATCAAAAGAGTTAAATGAAGTGCAAATCAAAATAGCTTAGCAGTTGATAAAGGGGAGGGCAGAGTATTTATGTTTTTGACATGAGCCATGGACCAAAAGAAAAACGTGAAGCAAACGCATCTCAATAGCGTTTCAAAAGGGGACATGATAGCTAACGCAGTAAGAGGTAAAAAAAGCCAGATGTACAGTGATCTAGGCACAATAACCAAAACAACAATATCACTTTTGAAATTTACAAATGTAAATGTCCGAATGGGGAAAAATTTTAACTTTCTTTTTCTGTCTGCGCGTTAACAATATTTATGCCTTGCAGGTATTTTTTCGCTTTCGCCACGGTAGTCGGCAGGGGCACATACCTTAGTTCGCTGGGTCTGGCTCTTTTGCGTGGCTGGCTGCGCTAGAGCTGCGATAGAAGTGTTAGAGGTTGGTATACGCTATGTTTTACGCTATGCTTGTCCGTGATTTTATTGATATACTGAGCGGTCTATTGGGATTTTTCAATCGGTCAGCAACTTATCTTTATTGCACCGTCTCTATAAGCACAAAACTGCTTACATCTTCGATTTTTGTCTTTCATGTCGCTTTTGTAGTTTATACGTACGCGATGCTATCAATTTATCAAAAGCATTACAAGAAAAGCATGAATCACGGTCGCTGCGTCGTGCCTTCCGTTTGTTGCCATGAGAAAATGCAAATACCCGTGGCAAAAATAGAAAATTGTGCTGCGAGGGTAAATTTTGCTTCTCCTTCTCAAAGTGAAAAGCCTAGGAAGTACAATAGACGGGAAAAAGTGGCTGCGTTATTGCTACCTGAGCGTGATTTCACCATCGTGCATTGAGCTTGAACTACAAAGGCTGAGCTTTTGATACTGCAGCATTTCCCGAGTAAGTGTAGCAGAAAAAAATTAGGTCTGCCGTTTATTAGCGATGAACGCAGCTCTAAAATCCAGCCAGAGATGGCCTCAGCAAGGATCTACCTTGTTTGTGTGTGTATATACATATCTCTAAATGGGTTTACCTCGTATGACAGTCAAAGAGTAGTATATACAGCAACTTAATAAGTCGATGGGACTTTATAAAAAGCTTTTTATGAGCGTCTAAGCGCCTATAGTGGCCCATCTCCAGTCAGCCACAGTAGATAAAACTGTCTGTTATATGCTTTGGTGCTTTGAAGCCGAAGAGATAGATAGACAGTAAAGCGTGAGGACTTTGAAAAAAAAAGAAACGCTCAGCATGCAGACTTCGTTAAATAAATATAACAATTTCCGGTATTGTCTCGGTGACTTTAGGATTATGACTGATTATGTGAGTTGAATAATCCTGATCTAGCACTGTATGGTAAACTACCTTTGTTAAATCTTTGTTTACTATAGAGATCGATTTTGATTAATAGACTGTTGATGTAGAATTGAGAAAGAACACCTAATAATAGGACATAGTTATCAGAATAATTGTCGGTCGCTTCTCTTGTCAAGAGGGCATATGCTCCACTTCATTTGAGATCCAGATCTAGAAAAAGCCCACATGAAACTGTAGAATTACAATTCTTCATTTGTTCTTACTCTCTTTATGATTGCACTGGCTTCTCGCACTACGGTACAAAACCTATTAATAGATGAATTTTGCGACTAGCCTGTTTCACGTATATGATCACTTAACTGTTGATATACCAGATGATGTACTACCTATTGTAAATCTTGCAGATAAGAGGTACCGTATTCGATCAAATATTTTTTAGAGTGCTACAAAATTCAAAAAAAAAAGTAGGAAAACAAAATATTTCAAGGCTATGGCACCTAGCTACTACATTGGTTCGGCATTCAGCCGGCAACATTATTACAGAGGTAACATTAGTACTTACCATTAGCTCCTTAGAGACGTAATATCAATAGTCTTGTTTATTCTATTAGTGGGCTCTATAAGCTTCCATATATATATAAGTATATCTTTACCTAGTACCATGTTGAACAATAATCCTCTTCTATTTGCTATTAGGATGCACATAGCTTGTTTGTCTGTCTCATTTTGATAACTACCATACTACAGTAACTTAATTTTTGCAGTTCCAGTTGTAACTGCAAGAATCAACAGGAGCTAGGCATACCATACATGCGATACACCACCAGGAAGTACTAAAAACCGTTGCGAGAATAGCATTTTACTACACACTGCAGCACTCGACACTCTTTCTCAAGGCGCTGTACACTATTGCCTTGTCCCTAGTTCTTTATGGTGTTTGATAGTGGACCAGAAGCTGCTGTCTAGATCTTTGTGCCAAGAATATTCGCATTTGATCGTATCTGTTGTGGTCGTACACATTACCCTTATCTATCTATTTAACTATCTATGTGTCTCTTCGCTCTTCAATCCGTCTGCCTGTCCAATAACCATGGCTGAAACAAAAAAAAATAGTTGTATACTATGGTAAAAGTGACAACGTGCGTTAGCTTTCCATTAAGATAGTAAATTAAATGCGTACAGGGAGTACTCTATTTTTCATTTCGGGGTACTCGTTTGTACCTGATTGTCCTTCTCGGGCTGTAAGATCTTGTGGGTTGTGTAGGCTGGTCAATCCTCACTTCAACGCTTTTACTCCAGACTTGGCCCTTTCTTGTCTTGTCGATCTATTTGGATTTACATTGCACAACATCATACCACTTCCGACCCTGATCTAGATTGGATCTCTAGACCAACTCAAAATGGAATGCTACAATCAGACTTAAAACTATAATACAATTAGTTTTGTTTTGTATGGTGCAATCGCTTTACCTAAATAGGTCTGTTACCGTAACTTCCATATGTGCGTGTTTTACTAAATCACTTTGCATCATATGTCTGTGTACCTTCCAATCTTTTTGCAATGTATAAATAAGCGGTACTAGTTATTCAACAATTTAAAAGAAAAAAATTCATCCAAGCAAAAGCGAGTAGTAGAAGACGCGTGGAGGTATACCTGCTGCCCTTGTTATCTAACTGCAAACCTAGCAAATCTAAATAATCAAAAGAAAATTCAATTCAACTGAATTGTTAATCGAATGTTTCACTGGCCAGAGTAAAAACTTCAAAAACTTAAAACATCCCGCTAAAAGCGTAGACTCAATATTTAAGTGGTATGCTATTAGTCAGATGTGCTCAAATCAAATAAAACATAAACACAGTTATTGCAGTAGAAACATCAGAAAAGCATGAATGGTATTATAAAAAGGTTTTCATCAGCGTGAAGCACGAATCTGACTCGTCATCTAAGTTATCATCGTCTGAATCTACTGTATACTAACAATGGTTTTGATTTATCTGAATTAATTTCACTTCAAACTACTACCGTTTTGTAAGTTTTGTCGTTATTTTCTCCGGTATCTGCAAAACTAGATTAACATTTGTAAACTTCCTTTTGGTTATCAGATATATCTGGTTTCCATATTTGATTGCAGCATGTGAATTGCTTTCAATTCCCTTTTTATCGGCTTCTTGCTGCTCCATAATAAAGATGTTCAATACATTGATAGAGGAGCAAAAAAAATTTTCGAGTCTACGAGAAGGTACTGAACAAGACCATTACCCGCCTCATTAATCTTAGAGAAGCTTAACTGAAGCTATTATTTGTAAACATCAGAGACAGTGTATAGATTCAACTTGAATGCTTGTGCGTTAGAGGTATAGCAATTGCCACGGAGAGCGTAGGTAAACATCCAAAACAGGCAAGATGACACTCAAGTCTGATATCACAATACATGTGGAGTCCCAAATCCCTACCCTGCCTATCCACTTACCTGCAGACGTAACTAAGATAATTAAAAAATCAAGACTTTCACAAACTGATCTTCCTATATCGTTATCAAATGACGATTTGATCAATAAGCTTGAAGACTTAAACAACCCTGAGTCCGTTTTTAATCAGCAATTGAGCTCATTTGGGGATGTCTTCAAAATTACAAAGTTGTTTGAAGGAATCTCCGTTTTTGATAAAATCTCATATCGAGTCTTAAATAACAATCAGCAAACAGTCGTTTTGACTCCATTGTTAATATCCAATAACCTAAACATCCAATTGAGGAAATTAAGAATACACTTACCTGACTCCATAAGGAAAGATTGTCTGACCATTTCTGAAGATACTATGAATGAAAATTTGGTGCTAGATATTTTAACTGAATCTAATGTATTAATTACAATTTTACTAAAGTTAAGTTATTTTATAGTTGACGAAAACAATCCTCTAGTCACAGATTTTCATGACATTGACAACTTTTATAAATGGTGTCGTTACTCAATACCATATTCTTTTGATGTTAGGTCCCCATTGTTAATGATGCCAGTGAAAACAACGACTGAATTTGAAGATAAAATAGATTTGGTGGTTGCTTTAAAAGATGGTGGGCTTCTTAAGTTGTCAAGACCCTCACAGAACCCATTAGATGATTTCTTTACCACCACTTTTAGTGATACTTCGTATTTTCAAAATTTCAAATTTAAACTTTTTGGCAGTGGTAACGGAGAATTGAATGCAAGTTCTGCGAATCCTTCAGTCTCGACTAATGCTATTTTAAGTATTGATACTTATAACGATTTGATGGCTGTAATTACCATAAATAAAAAGCTGAAACTTTGGTCTTTGAATAGTGGAACTGTATTGTTAGAAAGGGATTTAAACGATTTTTTGCCCCAATTACTATGGAAGTCAGATTTACCATTGATTAACCATGATTTAGTCCATTTAGTGCCAATAGCAAAAAATTCATTCTACCTGTCTATATTGTTACCCCTAGGTGAAACCTACTTTAAACTATTCAAGCTCGACATAGATATGACTTCAACAGATTTTATAGATCAGCTTAATTTAACAGAAACTGTTATTGAGTCCATCATCACTAAACCAGGAAATAACTGGCTATGTCAAAACTTCAAAATTTATAAATCAAACAACTCATCATCTACTGAAGAATTTACTGTATACATTCTTTGGATATTTAACAACTATAAAGTTTTACAACAAGGCATTTTTGATTTAAGCACGAACAACGTGAAATGGAACAACT
This sequence comes from Wenyingozyma nanaspora, assembly GCA_030557475.1. Classification (NCBI taxonomy): domain Eukaryota; kingdom Fungi; phylum Ascomycota; class Pichiomycetes; order Pichiales; family Pichiaceae; genus Wenyingozyma; species Wenyingozyma nanaspora. The sequence goes on along the minus strand of JAKTPF010000008.1, from coordinate 106,397 downwards.
GCATTAACTTGGATTTGAAATTACAAGAAATTTTATCTACTGAGTTGATTGAGACTACAAGATCTTTTGAGACTGTTGAAGAATGCAATGACTTTTTTATCAACTACATATTTGATGGTTTTCTTTACAATTCGTTAATAATTGAAACTGTTGCGGCATTGTTTGAGATCACGTTTGGTAATAACTCTGCTGTTAGTCACGTCGCCATTCAAGATAAAGGTAGCCATTCTTTGAGTCTTCGACAGAAAACAAGGAATAAAGTATTGAGGCTAATTAATGACTCGAGCGATGTTAAGTCCAATAATTTACAAACGTTGATTAACCAGTGGGTTAAGTTTGACTTCACGTGTAAAGAATTATTGAAATCGAGTCAGCATCCAATCTCGTTTATTTTTGATGAGAAATCCAACTTTTTAGTTACACTGAACAAGGTTGATTATTCCATTTACAAGACAAGTTCTAACATAGAGTTATTATTAAATGATGGAAGTGAAGCCCTAAATATTTCAAGAGAAGTGTTATCTTCATTTGGCTTGACTGATACTCAGCCTGTTTCTAAATTAGTCCAATTGACCAAACATTTTAAAAGTAAGTTTTCCAATGATGTAGTTTATGAAATGGAAAACTATTTGATTGAAGACTATTCCAAAGATGAGGCATCTACCCCGCTAGAAAAAAGAATGGAGTACATATTCAACAACTGTATTGCCCCAAAGATTAATGAAACTACAACTAAGGAGTTATTGAATGGCTTGAATTCTATCCCTAGCATCTTAGAATCAATTGATTTATTGATCTCTATGTCAATTTTATCTAATGACTACACTCCAGTTGCAATTCAATCCAAATTTACTGAAATGGATAAGAGTTTATTTATTACAAATTATCTGAGCCAAGTCATTATTTACAAAGAAATCGTAATTGGATTACTTTTGATTGTCCTTACGGTTGATATCAATGAGCAAATGACTGCGTTTTATTTCAAGTTATTGAAATTACTCAAGGCTTTGAATTTGAATATTGCAGTTTCTAAAATCAGTTTAGATAAGAAAAAACTCGTTCCTGAGCTAAGTGATTCTTTGTTATTTGAAGCCATCAATTCTATATGTTTGAACAACGAAAAAAGTGTTTTGATCTCAGACGCAAAGTTGAACGATTTATGCGCTTATATATTTGAAAAAACCATGTCTACTGAGTTCACTTATTTTATCATAGCTGCTTTGCTTTCGAATCACACTGATTCAGTAGCAAATAGGCATGCATACTTTATGGTTGGTTATTTGTCCGAAGATAAATCAGCCATTAGCCAGGCATTAAAAGCAACAACCTATTTAAATATGGGATTATTTGATAAGTCATTTGATATTTTTTATGATTCAGCTGAAGTTATTCTTGAAGGGTTCAAAGATTTGACTGCTTTACAACAATTATCACTAAAATCAATTAGCCCATTAGTCAATATGTTCAACTTGTCTGCTAACAAGCCCTCTCTGGACATAGGTAAAATTACTTTGTTTATTGACTTGAGTGATCTATTCAAGGAAAGGCGTGCCTCTTTAGTTGCCTTGAATTTTATTTTGAAGTCCATGGAAAACAACAATAAGATTGCCCAAGATGATACTGAAGAATCAGACAAACATCATTATAATCAACTATTGAGGTGTTTCAGGTTGAGTCTTGACGTGGGTAAGTTTGACTTAGCTCACCGCTCTATTTTGGATATGGATAAAGTTGCAAATCACCGTCAGGAAATAGTGAGAATGATCAAACTGTTCATATTGAATCTTTTAAGCACAGGTAATTTAGATAAATTGTTAGAATACTCATTTGGAAAAGATTGTAATAAGGTTGATGAATTAATTTATCAGATGGGTGAAGATGATGCATTAAAAGGTGATTTAGGTTCTTCTTTAAGATATTATCGTATATGCTACACGTGGAGATACAACAAACTGGGTGATTACAGAGGTGCAGCGCAAGCTTTATACAGGTTCAATAAGGTTTATGAACTAGATAAAGATAAGAGAATGTCTAAGAAACAAGTTTACGAAGAACTAACAATTAGATTGCTTGAAAACTACACCATCATCTTAAACTCATTGAGTGTTTTACCTTCTGATGAAAGATGGTTAATTCACAATAGTGTACGTTTAAATGATACACCAGCAGGTTCAGCATCTGAAGATGACTTTGATATGGACATTTCTTCTACATCAGGTAATATCGTTTCTGAGCCGGGTTTAAACAGATTAGTTACGTACGAAGATATTACAAAGGAATATGAACTGGTTCAAAGAGCTCATTTACATATGTTATCTACTTAAATATTTATTTTAATCAAAAATGCTAGCACGTATATAAACTTTTAGTATTAAATATTATATCAGTATGTGGATAGTATATTAAATATTTTTTCTCCGCACAAATGAAATGAGTTTTAATTAATTTCTGTACTTGCTTCATACAACACTTAGTAGAGAAGAAAGTTGCAACTTTTTCTCTCTTTGAAAATGTGGATGACCAACATACGAAATATATAATATGTATCAAAGTTAGCCATATTCTAAATATTTCTAGCAATTTTTTTGTCCCAGAAGTCTTACAATTTATACTTATCCATATTTGGTATGTATTAATAATATACTCTGCTTTTTGATTTAATTGTTGAGCAATGGATAAACTCAAGAGAACAAAACAAATGTTGTATATAAATTAGCCTAAATGCATAAATATAAATATAAGTAAATTACTTTAATTAAAATTTAATTTCAAAGTTCTCTTATTTTTAAATTTCTCATAAAGGTATAATATTGATAGCATATATAATCAGCATACAAAGCAAGTAGCTACAAAAGCTACTATGAAAATAAGAACATAAAAGACAAAATAACTAATGATGAAAACATCAACTTAAGGGAATATTGTTATCAATCACAACATTCAGCTTGTTGCAACATGCATAATTACCCTACTTTAACTCTCTCTTTATTACACTTTTACTATAGAAGCCTATCAAGGCAAAACAAGGCGCAGTAGAACGAGAGAGTGACGTTTCTAATTATATTCTGATAAAGGTAGTAAGTAATAAAGTAATCACTTACATACTCACGGAGACCTGATAAGATTATATTATAAGCTTGACTATTTTTCTGTATAGTCGTTATTATATACACTCAAATACCTAACTGAGAGAATAATACATCTTTATTAGTCTATTTGATCGCTTTATTTATTTGTTTTCCTTCACTTGAGTCATACTGTTATATTATAGATACATAGAGTAGAACCCTTTTTTGGCCATATCGATTACCATTCATCTATCCATCATGGGACTAAAAAAATTTTTCAGAGCTAAAGAAGAGCTTACAGAAGACGAAGAAAACAAGATTTTGGAAGATACTGGATTAAGAAAAAAAGTGGGTTTAGGTGAAATAGCTCAAAGGAAATTCAAGTTTCAAGAATTTTCCACCTACGCCAAAGAAGGTGCGGCCAAACAGTCAAACTCTCTTAGGCCAAAGAACTGGAAATCGGAAGCTGAAAGAAGAGAAGAAGAAGAAGTGGAAAACGAAAACAGGTTTAGACAACAGGCAGCAACACAAGAGGACGATTTTAACTCCCATCCGTACCAACAGCAAGAACCACAGCAACAGCCATCTCAAGTCCAGTTGCAAAGATTCAAGACAACAGAGTCAAAGGCGGCTCCATCCTATCATACATTCGACCAATCGTATGATCCATATGCTCAAGAGTCACAACAGCAACAATTAGAACATCCTAGACAACAATTAAAACAAGAAGCATACGATCCATATGCTCAACAGAACTCATTAATCCAAGAGTATGACGAGCCTGATTTCAATCAATATCCAGGTCAAGAACAGCAACAACATCAACAATTTGACCCATATGCTGAAGAGCAGCAACAAGAAGTTGACTCTGAGGAAGAAGAGATTGGCAGAATTGTTAGACATACTAAGGATGTGAGAGAAGCTACTGTTAAATCTACTAATAATATCTTGGGCCATCTAAGAAACGCCGATGAAACCGCTACAAATACTATTGGTGTTCTAGGAGCTCAAAGAGAAAAAATGTGGACAATGGAATCTAAATTGAATGAAATAGATACCAACCAAAGATTTACTGATAACCAAATTAAAGATTTAAATCATTATAAAAGTAGTATATTCCACGTCAGAACCAGTAATCCATTTACCAAGAAGAAGAGAGCTAATGCGGCCGAGCAAAAGCTAATCAACGAAAGACAAGCAGACAGAGAAAGAGATGCTCAAGTAAATGCAGACCTATACAAGAACCAAAACATACTGGCCTCTCAAATAAGAGACCAATCAGATCCAGCAGACCAGGTTGGTAAATCTGATTTAGCCACCAAATACGATTATGAAAAAAGAGTTAAAGACGCTTCAAGGTATTTGACTGAAGATCACGACGAAGAAGACGAGAGAATGGAAGTCGAATATTCCAAGAATATGGATGAGGCCGCCAAGTTAGCTTCTAATTTGAAGAAGAAAGCCGTTATCATTTCGGGTGAACTTGAAAACCACAATGCTAAGATGAAAGATATCTCTGAAAAGGTCAGTAAAGCAGATGACAGATTGGTCACCCACACAAACAGAATCAGAGGAATTTGAGTAACTCTCGTACCTATTCATACAACGTTACATCTATATAATATCACTGTTAGCTTAAATAAACTCCCATATACATACGTCACTTCACATTCAAAAGATAAAACTAGTCCAGAAAGTCCGTGTTATGGTTCTACTACCCGAATTACCAAGCTAAGTCCCGTTACCAAAAGGGCAATCTCACCCGAACTAAATCAAAATGCACGGGTGTTTTTATTAATACTGCGAAATCGGATTTATCTCTTGTACCAGCAAAAGAAAAGTGCACCAGCAACCGCCCTCCCCTCCTCACACACTTAGAAGACTCATATCATGATCACACATCCCTTGCTGTAGAGGCTGCTCTTTAAGAAGAAAAGCTGCTGCTATCAACACGTTTGAGCGTATTCAGACACCACTCTCTTGGAGTCAGAACACACTTGATTCGTATCCAATACCACATTCCTATTCTTAGACTACACAAGGTATCATCCGATTCCTTCTGTAGTCTATTGTATACTCATATTATTCTTATTATTATCAATACTGGTACTGTTAGTCCATTTGAAGTTGTTTTGATTTGAATTGATTATAAAAAGACTTATTACGCAATGGTTGCATTCAAAGAGTTTATCAATTCCGCCCGTAGAATATCTCGTAACATTCGTGATATCGGCGAAGGCTTAAGTGAAAGGGTTAATGAAACAGTTAATGAGACAATTGAAGTTGCTGAAAGTTATTTTAATAACAGAGGTGCCGGTGCCCTTCAAAGAACTCCTATTCCATTGGACGATCAGGAAGATAATGTTTTCAACCGCAGGTCAGGATCTGAAAGAGGTTACCACTCATATGCTTATTCCAGTTCACAATCACAATGCTGTCGTTTCAGATCAGCTAATTGTAAGATGAGAGAGTTTCTTGCGAAGAGATTTTATTCTAGTTCATCTTCATCTTCATCCACTAGACAACAAGAACAACAAAGACAACAAAGGCAGCAAAGGGGAAGCAGATTTTCGGGTGGATTCTATAATGGTGGATTTCAACGTAGATATTATTCATACTATTCAAGATCTTTCAATGCGGCTAAATGTGCAAATAAAAGAAGTGTTACTGTCGCTATGCGTAGTATCCTCTTGCAAATGGATCCATTTACGTCATCAACATTAATATGTTGTCATTCAAAGAAGGCCCCCATGAATTTATACAGTAACTTTGTTTCTCACCGACAAAGGATGTTCAGTACACATAATGGGATTGGAATCGGTATAGGCGCTGCTGCGATGAGTGCTATAATGAGTCCATATGCTCTTTCGAAGACCATTATACCTACAGAGAAATCCTTTTGTCAAAAGTTGATAAGCTTAGAAAATCAAGAAGTTTTAGTTCATGATGTTCCTGGTTGCATCGTTGAGTTCTGTATTGACCAGAATTTACCAAAAACATCAGGTGCATTAGATGACGATACAATTAATATTTTGAAAACCGCTTTTGTATCTGGCCCTGAATTGATGATAAAAGAAATGAATGTTTTGAAAGAAAAATTAGGTTCTCCTGAACTATATACATATTCTGATGCCTCTGGTGCTATTATATTCCATATGAGATTTCCAGATTGCGATACCGTTAAGATGGAAAATATTTTAAGAGAAAACAGTATAACTACCGCCGTTGTTAAGCCAATTAATGACAGTGACTTTAGTGGCAGTGAATACTCACAAGACGTTAGAAGCGATATCTTGTCTTCATCCACAAACTTATCAACTGTTGACTCCTATGTATCCGCTTACAACCTAGATTTTCAAGACAATGGTGCTCTTGATGTCAGTGATGTCAGTGATGTCAGTCGTAGAAGCTCAGTTTCTTCATTTGAATCATCTTCTTATGCCTCTAGTTTAGGTGATGAATGTCTAGACATTTTAGACGATCTTTCTTCTGCTGAGAGTGGTGTAACTACTTTCAATCATATTACTATCAGTAGTGTGTTATCAGATGACGCTTTTACAAATACTTCAGACGATGGTATTTTGCATCTCGATCATAATGATGCTGTTATATATCATTAAGCTGGCTTTAATTTTATGGCATGACATCACATTTTTGCCACCCCTTTTTCAAATACTTTTGAGTAATGATTTTATTTATGTGCGTTTGGTTTTTACATGTTTTTATTATTTTTTATGGTATACCTCAATCATTTTATGCTAACTTCAAAGCAACTTTGATAGTGAAAAGAAGCGATTTTATGATTCACTATCATGGATATATAATTTACGAAATATAATTCAATTTCAATTATTGAGATTTTAATCTTCCAGAATAGTAAACGTTTTTTTTTGTAAGTTAGTTCAAGCTCTAAAATTTGTCAACAACTTTTCCTTATTTTCATCCAAATAAACTTTTCCAAGATGCATAGTGGATAGTGATAATATTGAAAAGATGTGTTTAGCTATGCGTAACCGTTTGGCATTTGAATTGAAAACAACAAATGTTTTATTTTGGGTAGATCATATATATTAGGAATATGCCAAATTAACATACTAATGTGAGATCACAGGAAGGTCGTGCTAAACACAACATCCTGCAAAGCCTATACCAAACTACAAATATAGTAAACTTAGGTGTAACAAATAGAAGTTTGAAAGCTTATGTGTATGCATTTAAGACCAAAGTGTTCAATTGGTAGCTTTATCAAAAAATAAATTGTCACTGATAGTATAGTATTCTTAGATCCTACTTATACTAATTTTCTTTTGTAGCTGAGGATAAATTCTTAGATATTTTTGTCTTACAATTGTGCGATAAAGCGTGAACTCAAGCGGATTTTTGAGGAGAGATAGTAAAAAAAACAGATAACATTTTGAAGAGATAAGAGGTACGAAGCTGATTTAAGCGTGATAAAGATATAACAATGTCCCAAGAAGTAGTTGACAACAGAGACCAATCTTTGGATGGTCATGAAGAAATTGACAAGGTCGTTCAGCACGTTGAAGAGGAAGAGCAAGATCAGGAGAAGAATGAAAATGATCAAGCAGAGGAAGCAGACACTAAGTCAACACATGCCACCAAGGATGATACAGATACGTTAGATGATAGAGTCTCAGATACAAGTTTTCAAGACGCTGTAGGAGACGAAACTGAAGAGTCTGCAATTGCAGATTTCCCTCCAGAGAAAACTGATAAGGAAAATGTAGAAAGTTCTATAGTAGCTGAAGCAGAGAACAATGTCATCAGTGATTCTCATTTGCCTGAAAATAATATAGATATTGAAAACAAAACTGATAGTGAAAGTGGGCAATTAGCTAATGGTATCCAGAAAGACAAGAAAGAAGAGTCTACGTTAGATGAAAAGTCAACTCCATTGGAACCTGGCGGATCCGTATCAGTAAGCGTTGAAGAACCAGAAGCTGAAATCCCACAAGAGGAAAGTATACATATAAAATCTGATGAGATAAAACCCATAGCACATGATCAAGGGACTGTAGATATGGGACCAACAGAAATACCTGGTACAGTTGAATTGGACCTTAGAGCTAAGCCTGTTACACTTGAAGAGCCAGCAGAACCTACGACTGATACCTTGATCCCAGAATTACCACCAAGGGAAAACACTGCCGGTTTACCCCCAGCTCCAGAGTTACCAGAGAGAGACAACACGGCTAACTTGCCTGCAATACCAGTATTACCACCAAGAGAATTGGCTGATAATTTGCCCACAGAGAAGACAAGAAAGTCAATTACAGAAGAAGATGCAGTGTATATAAATGCTCATGAAGTACCCACCGCCAATACAATTTCAGAACAAGAACTCAGTCCATTAGGTCAGCCTTCAAAGAGCGTTAGAAATTGGTTTAAATTTAAATTAGGCACTGATATTAAAGAGAACGATAATGAAGAAATACTGAATCAGCTATCGCATCCCGAGAATTTTGATTTAGCACTTTATAGATATCAAGGGAATGCCAACTCTTTGAATTCAATTTCTGCAAAGTCCAAAGAACAAGTACATATTGCACATGATAGCTTAAGAAATACATTTAACGTCATAAGATCAGGGATTGAGTATACTAATAATGATGAGTTGATAAAGGGTATAGATTGGGAATTCTGGACTGAAATTGCCACTGATTATAGTAAAGTTGTTAAAGAGAGACCGGATGATCTATTAGTACATATAACTAACGGTATTCCAAGGGAATTGAGAGGTATGATATGGCAGCTCATATCAAACTCTAAGTCATTCGAATTAGAAGAGGTGTTTAGAGAAAGCAAGCAGAAAGACTGTCCTCTTGAAAAGGCTATTAGGAGGGACTTGGTAAGGACAAGTTTTGTTCGTGACAGTGCGGTTGTTAGTAAGATTGAAGATCTTTACGATGTCATTAAAGCTTATAGTTTGCATGACCCAGAAGTTGGTTATACACAAGGTATGGCATTTATAACTGTCCCATTACTGATGAATATGGAGGCTCATGAATCATTTTCTATGTTAGTGACGTTGATGGAAAATTATGGATTTAGAGATTTGTATCTACCGGATATGCCTGGATTACATTTGAAATTATATCAATTTGATAGGTTACTGGAAGATCTTTGTCCTGATTTACATATTCATCTTGCTAGACAAGGTGTCAGATCATCAATGTACGTGACTCAATGGTTCCTTACTCTGTTTGGTTACAAATTTCCATTGGAATTAGCACTACGTATTTATGATGTTGTCATTGCTGAAGGTATAGATTGTATTTTGAAATTTGCCATAAATCTTATGCTTCAAAGTAAAGATCACATATTAAAATTGAAATTTGATGTTTTGGTTCCTTTCTTGAAAGAAAAGATATTTAATCATTATTTGATTTCTTCACTTGATTTGAATCAAGCTTCGACTAATATTTCAATACTTGATCAATATGACGAAATAAGTCTTGAAACTTATGATTTAGAAGCATTTGTGAAAGATGCCATGTCCATTAAGATCTTGCCGCTTACTTTAAACCGTTATTCTGCTGAATACGAGGAAATTCATAGAATTGAAAGAGAAAGAAAAGAGGAAATTGAGGAACTAAGAAATCAAAATGGTCATTTAATGAAAGAGATTAGAAATATCGAAGCCTCATTCTCAAGTTTGAACGCTGATAATGCTGATGTGGTTCAAAAAATGATTGCTGGACAAACACAGATTGCTCACTTGGAAGAAGAGAATGAAGGGCTCAGAGAAGAAGTCAAGAACCTCACAGCTAGAATTGAGTCATTAGAAAAAGAAGTAGAACATAATAAAGGTAAAGAGAAGTCTTCAGAAAACCTCAATATTGATTCTACAAATTTTGAAGGTGTGAACTTAGAATTAGAAATCCAAAACACGATGGCCAGAAATCTGGAAGTCATGGAAGAAAACAGATTACTTGAAGAACAGCTTTCTAATCTTGAAGAAGAATACGCCAAGACTAAATCAGAATTAGAGAACTTGAAGACAGTGCATAACGATTTCAAAACAAGATGGGGAACTTTAAAGAAAGGGTTTTGGTAGAGTAGTACATGTACAATGCTTTGCTAGTATTTATATAGCTAGTTATTTTAACAATAGGACTTATGGCTCTTTATATATTGTAGTCTTGAATTAGTAAAACAAAAACAAGTAGATTAGGTGAGTACCACTACAATAATTAAAGTAGGTTAAGTAAATTAATGCACGGGTGTTTATGTATTTTTCTTGCACGAAAACTGCCATTTTTTGAAATCATCGAATTTTCAAACGGGAGAAGATATCAAAGAGGAAAGAGGTTTCGTATAGCTTGGGTCTTGATACATGGGTTCATATTAATACAAAACCAGGTTTTTGGGTAGTTTTAATTGTCAAGCTATCAAGTGCACACTACAATTTACTCATTTTGTTTGAAAAACCAAATCCTCAACTTATCATTTAGAGATAGAATTATCAGGCATAAATATCCTTTATTAAAGCATCTTCGTTTTACTGCATTGAATATAGTACATATATTATTGTTTACATAATGAACAAATTTGGTCAAGTAACGAGGTTTTTTTCAACCACAAGTGTGTCTTTGGCTAGAACATACAAGCATGTTGTGGAGAGAAAAGTGAAGGAAGTCATACCATATACTACCGATGATATTAAACCGCATAGATTATTTATTCCAAAAGAAAGACCAGAGTATCCTCCATACCCATACGGTGAATCGAATATTTTCAAGAGAAGTAACAGAGGGTTATACGGTGGTCAATTCATATCATTTGGTAACCAAGTTTCTGAGTTTAAGAACAAGACTAGAAGAAGATGGTTACCTAATGTTATTAAGAAGAAAGTCTGGAGTGAAATATTAGATAAGATGCTTCCAATTAAGATGACTGCAAGAGTCTTAAGAACCATAAAGAAAGAAGGAGGATTAGATAACTACATTTTAAAAGAGAAATCTGCTAGAATTAAAGAATTGGGGCCATTTGGATGGAATTTAAAATATGATATGTTAAGGGCTAAACAAGCTAAAGCTCTTAAGGAAACTAAAAACTACCAAGTTGTCAAAGTGGAAACGCCACAGGGCACCAAACAAGCAGTTAAAGTCTACCATAAGGGGACATACAAAGGAGAGCCTGTTCAAATAACAGTTGGTAGAAGAAAGTTAATCCAGATGCTATTCCCAGTAGTGAAATATCATAGCGTACGTGAATTGACATTTGCGCCATTCAACAATACACGTAGATTCGCTTCCTTCGACGAATTGTTACAGGAGATGGAGAGCTACGACATGGACATCGAGTCCATCACTCTCTGAGAATATCACATGAGCTCTTGGTAAAACCATTTGAAACATAAATGATGCCTGTATATATTTACATATAAATTAGATAGATGTACATACTGTGTGTAATGAAAGCCCCGCTAAAAGCATACCACTATAATACGCAGTCACTCAAGAAAAGCACACAGCAGCCTTGCACACTCCAAAGAATCACACACCTCACACCTCAAACATTAAACACACCATCCAAACCACACCGCACACCGCTAACACTGCTACTCCCGTGCACGCTCTTCCCAAAGCGGCAGTCCCTGTGCACCACACGACTACCCATTCCCCAATCTCCCAATTCTCACTCTCTCTACTGTCTGCCTTTCTCTCTGCCTCAGCTCTCTGCGCGGGACAGCCAGTAGTCGACTGCCAGCTTTTGCAATACCTCTCACTGCTAGGAAAAAAATTTTAGCTATAGCTGAAAGGTATATTAGCCATACTACTATCAGCTGCTATACATTTGTTTTATTTTCATCTACATCACAGTTGATTATACATAGAAATATACACAAAATGGCTAAGTCAGGTATGTACTAAACTGTAATGAGAACAAATCGGAAGCAATCTAAATTGAAAATGGATATATGTGGTATAAGACATTCTGGAAATTTTTCAAATCATGAGTATATATATATGGATTGAACACAAATGGATGTTTGAAATGAAGTTGAAATTAAGGAAACCCAAACAATCAGCTTTAATGAATATCAAGAGGGATATGTTTTATTTATGATTATGTGAATGAATAAAGCTTATAAGTAGAGTATTTTTCATTTGGAATCTATGCAAAATGAGCATGATATTTTCATTTATGTTAGGAGAGTATTACATATATATATTCATTTGAAAGATACAAGTGTTTGAACAATTTACAATACAAGAATAGGGAATCCTTTTGTTATACGAGTTTTTAAGAGAAGATATCTCAAATTGCATATGTCGAACAGGAGGTTTAAAAATGGAATAATTGAAGAAGTGAAAAGTAGAAAAGTAGGAGCCAGGTTGATGGAAAAAAATAATCAATGAAAGTTCAATACGAATTGTGTATCTTATTCACCGGTGTTTTCTGTTTGACTTCGATTTAACTGTTTTGATATCACTTTGCGTCACTTAATTTGTATTTATACTTTGAAGAAAAAAACTTTTCACAAGGAGATGAATAATACATAATAATCGACATCCACAAAATTAACATTTCCACTTTACTTATACTATGCTATATTCTGATTGCAATGAATCTCACAACTGTTTTATAAAAAAATTACAACAAATACTAACTTATTTACCATATTTAATATAGGAATTGCTGTTGGTTTAAACAAAGGTCACAAAGTTGAATCTAAAGAAGTCGCCCCAAAGATTTCTTACAGAAAGGGTGCTTTATCCAAGAGAACTGCTTTCGTCAGATCTATCGTAAGAGAAGTCTCTGGTTTAGCTCCATATGAAAGAAGAGTTATTGAATTAATCAGAAACGCTGGTGAAAAGAGAGCTAAGAAGTTAGCTAAGAGAAGATTAGGTACTCAAAAGAGAGCTAAGGCTAAGGTTGAAGAAATGAACAAAATCATTGCTGAATCCAGAAGACATTAAGTATATTCTTATATCTAGATATCTTTTTTCTTTCTTTTATCACATATTAATACAATAATAAAAACATAATTTATTAAAAATTAACTAGTCATTGGGGGTAAAAAAAAATAGGTTTTGTATTGTAAAAGATACAAGAATGCTGCTCCTTTTAATTTATAATTATATATAAAAAGCTATAATCTATTTGACAGCTGTTATCAGTAAATAAATCAAACACAATAAGGCAAAAAAAACTATAAAAGAGGAAAAAAAAAATCCAGCCTATCTGTGTATGTATGTATGCATACTTAGTAAAATCTCTCTTAGATTTCCTTACCAATTTCAACTTTCAATTTTTCAAATCCGATACGAATTAATTTCTTATCACTCACTGCCACAAAAGACTAGTCTTGATTTTTCATTTAGCTGTTTTCATTTCTTGATATTTAGAAATAACTCATACAAGTTAACTTCCCAGATGCTTGTCAGATTTGGGCTTAGATCCCATATTTATCCTGTCAATGGAAATGTTTCAACAGGTAACTTAAAATATCTTTTTCAATCAAGAAATGTATCGCAATATGGCTCTTCAAGACTATTACGATCTACGCATAAACCACCTACATATTTTGCAAATCCAAATCAAAAACCTTTAACTATAGATGAAATGCATTCTAATCAAACTAGTGCTGAGCTTCATGGTGCAAATACAAATTCTAAAAATCCCAGTATATTGACAAATACTCCACATTTACATCATTATCAATTAAATCAACGTTTACCACAGGCTACATTACCATTACTTAACCATAATAACAGCCATGGCAATATGGGTCACAGTAGTATCGCAGCTAGTGGAATGAGCGGTAATGCTAAAAAATCACTTGTAGAATCTTCTTTTAACCTTTTATTAATTATTTCTTTAATAAGTGTTTTTGGACTAGTAGCATCAGTGTATTTACTTAATGCTGAATTAGAAGAATACAAAAAACGTGAGAAAAAGTATGCAGAAGCTATGAAACTTGCAAAAGATGCACAATTGGCTATCATTAGAAAGAATAGATTAAATATGGAATTATATCGTAGTAGAGCATTATCTGCTATCAACATTATGAGTTTCCATGTTGCTTTATTAGAGAAGAAACTAGAAGATGGTCAAATAGATACTTTGACAGATAGTCAATTATTTGAGTTATCAAAAGAGAATCTTTTAAGGAAAAAAAATGCTGCTGGTTTACCCATGTTAGAAGTGAATCCTACTTCTGATTATTATAAATCTGTTAGAACGCCGAATATTTATGACAGTTTTAGTAAGAAAATTTTGGCTGAACAAGATGCTACAGCAGACTTGAAACTTCCACTCAAATAATTCATACAATAGCATACAGGACACACACACACATATATATATATATATATATATAAATACAACTAGAGAGCATTTAAAAAACATTATAAACTACGGTTTTTGTAATCATTTATCACAACAATAAAGTGTGTCGCGAGACAATGACACAAAAACTTGAACACACCCGTGCATTAATTATGGAAGCACCATCACTAATTGTCTTTTACTATAAAAATTTTCTTTCCTTAGCTTCATCTTAACTACTTTAATACTACTTTCTTTTTTGAAGTTCTCCTTTCTTTACAATGTCTTAATTTGAAATAGGCGCCCATTAGAGTCACGGGTCACATCTTCAATATGTGTCCGTTCTTCAATTGAAGAGCTGAAAATGTGCTCGGGTAAGCCTTAGAGTAATATTGTTTTTACCGGCCTGTTTTGTCGTGCTTTTTAGGCTTTATTAAAGGTCTTAGCTACGCGGTCCTTAACTTACATTTTTTTCCTTTTTAAACCTTTTCCTTTATAAGATATTGGTATTATATCAGTGCAGTATAATATACATATATATATATAAGTGTAGTGGGCAGCTACTTTGGTTTTTATTTGTGTGATCGAAATCCTTTAGAGTAGTTTTGCATCAAGCTTCTCCTTTTCTCTTTGCGAGATTTTAAGCTTCAGTAACGAGGGCAATGGACAGCATACTGTTCTAGAATCTTCACCTTCAGTCTTGTAGAAGTTGGTACAACAAGCGTACAATGCGTCTATCACCTTTGTGCACTTCGACTCGTTATAATTATGAGCTTTCAGGCAGTCTATAAAGTTCTGTGTTAGTTCTCGTACCCAGCAATTTCTATTAATGATTTATATCTCACGTCTTACACATACCTTGAATTTTGCATGCCTCAGCTTTGCATGGATCAGAACATTTGGAAGACATTGAAGTGACTGATCCGCTATGTCACGTTTCTGTTCATAACAATCATCAATTCGGATTGAAAGGGAGAAAGATCTGGTTATTAGAGTGGCTAACTGATCTATACTGGAAGCCTTCAAAATTCATTATGATTTTCTTATTATTTACAGATTCGACTATTTACATAACACCTAGAGTTTTTTTTTTTTTGGTAAGCTGTAGATCAGAAAAAAAACAGGTTTTGTAGCAAATTTTCAAATCATTTTGCTTGTATTTCAAACCATACTTTCAAAACCAATGGAACCAATAGAGAGGCCACCAATTAGCCTTACTCTGAAAATGCTGAAGCAGTGTTTCACCCATGGCAAAAAAGCTCTTGTATATATATGCACAGAGAGATTCACTTAACTGTAGGAAAAAGTCGATCGACCTTTAAATCCGGGGAATCAACAACATTTTTCATGTCAAAATATGAATCAAAAGTATTCAAAATATAAAATTCTATACACAGAGATGCTTTATACAATTAGAGTGCTCTCATACGAGCTCAGGATTAAGCACTGAAGAAGGTATTGAGGCCACCAAGTATTGGAGTAAACGTAAACACTTGACGGATACATTTTAAAAAGGATGAATCAGGGAGATGCAGATGGTTTTACTGCTGAATCATATCTTATTCCCGAGTCAGGCGTGGAATCAAGTATCATTGTTCCTCTACTTAGACAAGAAGATCAAAGATTCTTCACTTCTAAAATGTACGGAGAAAAGCCAAGAGGAGCGGCTTCAAAATTAAATGATTCTCTATTACATATTGGGAATTTGGATAGACTTTCAGAGGATTCTACTTTACAAACTATCAGATCTAATTTGCTCCGTTATCTATTAGAACTCTTATACTACTTTTACCCGAGGTACTTGAAACTGCAAAAATTAATATCCTCATATTGGGTTCTAATTACAGTATCGTTTTGGACTTTTATTAGTGAGCTTCGTCTATTTCCCGTTGATTTGTCATACAATCACAGAAACCCAGTCTCTTTGGCTAACAGTAGTAATACCATACATTTAAAAAGTGGGGACAATACAGATACAAAACTGAAATTAGTTTTCAGTTACATTTTGAATATTTTTAATTCGGTTGTAGGTAATCGTATCAATGATAAAATTAGAAGACTTATAAGTTTGCCTATTAGAATAGGTAACGGTGTTCAATCAAAATCATTAGCACTAAAAGTACCCTACGATTATACAACAATTGAAAACGCCATGAGTCAAATGAATATTCCCTCTTCTATTTTGTTTATCATGGAGCTAAATCCTTTGGTTGTACCGCCACCACCCGATATACCAACTCCATATTTAGATGCCGATAAGAAAATTGTAGTTCCTTCGAAGAAGGAAATACAAAAAGTGTTGGCATTGAGAACAGAGTGGGCATTAGCACAGCACTCTCATAAATCATCAGAATTGATTAGAGTTTGCACCGAGGTTTCGAGAGTAGTTACTTGGAGTGCAATTGCAGATATAAAAGAAGTTATTGTTTACGTCAGAGAATCTCATGGATGTTGGGACAATACACAAAGAATACATGATATGGTAGAAGCTCAATTATCTTCCATTAACGCAAATAATATTGAGCTTAATATATTAGTTCCTGATATTTCACAAAATATAGACTTTACAGAAAATTTAGATACTTTGAAACCCTTACCTGATTTTACTAAGGCATCTACCCCACAAGTATCTGAAATTGAAATGGGCATGTCAGCTTTCTCACCTCCAATAAGATCCTTAAAAAGTCCTCAGCCCAAAATGATTACAGTAATTTTACTTAATCACAATACATCTTACAATTCATTACTTACCTTAATTGATTCTATTACGAAAGAAACTAATTTACCATTATCAAATATCAATCACTATATTGATTCTACAATTGAAAATCTTAGGAAACCAGAATTAATTATTCATTGTCCACGTGAACACAATTTCCCCAAATTCTTAGATGGACTGCCATATTTCTATGCGATGGTATCACCAACTTTCTTCAATACACCTGAGCTTAGTATCAGCTTTGCAGATTTCTTCAATGCTATTAAAGACTACTCACACGACGTAGCAACAAGCGCCAAAGCTAATTAACGGCTCAGCAAAACAATTTCATTGCTATTTTATCCAACTCACTGTCAATATCATGTATTATTGTGCAAACTTGTAACCTTTTAACCTTGTAACCTTGACACTGCGTTTCTGCATATGTATCATACATAAGCAATACACCAACTGCTCGACTTCCCTCTTTACCTTGTCCAATTGATCCCAATTGATCCCAATTAAGCCCAATTAGGCAACAGCCAAACTGAGCCGCTCACGTCATATTGACGATTGACGTATCAAGTGCACAACGGCTTCTGGGCTCGCTATCTGTGGTTGCCTTCTCCTTCTTGCCTTCTGATCCGCTTATCTACAGAAACCGCTTAAAGCTCTTCTCCTCACTCTCCCCTTCAACACGTATTTGTCTTCAGTTGGCTTGTATTTCTTTAGTAACTATCAAGTACCCATATACTACATCTGGGTACTTTTTTTACGTTTGCTGTTTGAAGTAAAGTGTTTCTTTTACAAATCATAAATCGAATTGATCATGAGCACTGAGGATCCAGAAGCCTTTATCCCACTGGGATTTGAAGGATCTGTTGCCCTTTCTCTTTTCGATTATACAGACTTTGGAACCATTGATTATCGTTATATTGATACCAAGAATATCTCTTTTGAAGGAGCTACAGAACCTGTTGTAATTGGACGTAGCTCGTTGAAATTGAAAAAGGCTAGAGCTGAAGCTCCTGACAATTTTTATTTTCATGAGCAGTCGTTATCGGCTAATCATTGCAATATTTTTAAATGTGATTCAAGTGACCCAAATGGCAATTGTGACTTTAAGTTGTACGATAAGTCATTTCATGGAACTGTGTTATTGAAAAGGTTTGAAGATGAAGCGATTCGTTTGGAAGTGGATGGTACTCCTGAGAGAATTACCAATGGTGATATTATTGGTCTTGTGGTAACTAATAATAACAAGTCGGGAAAGCTTGATGTTTTTGAAGATACAAAATTACAGTTTTTAGTTATTACTGACAATGAAAAATATCTAATACTTGTGAAATTTAACAAAAGTAAAGCTGCTTCATTCTTTAAGGACCCAAGATTTCTTGATAGTAGAGTTCCTTTAAGACAAATGATTGTTGAAACAATGGCTGAAGTGGCCGAAGACGAGTTACGGGAATCAACTTTACGGAGATCAAAAGTCGATAAGAGTTTTTGGGAGGCCCTGTTAAGCTACAGTAAAAAATCCAATGGTTTGCCAACCATTGGTGTTTTTAGCAAGGTTAAACCCAAGTCAGGCTTCACTTGTTACAAAAAACTGGTTCCTCGCTTTAATGACGGGACATTTGTCCACGGAAATCAAAACAAGTATTACTTTTCGTTATATTTCATTGACTTTGACAGAGAAATAAGATTATTACCAACAACTTGGAAAAATATTGACGACTATGCAGAGGGCGGATTGTTTATTAAGTTTCCCGATGAACTCACTCCAACTGATGCAATGGAATATGGTTGTCATCAATATTTTTCTGATGCTGGAAAATGGAAGTCTTTGTATCTTGGTCAATTGGAAGACACTGCTAATGATGTTTTATCTGACGTTATTGAAATTAAGGATCCAGTTGATCATGCCGATGTTTGTGAGCTCAAAAACGGGAAACTTGCAGAAAATCCTATTATCTCTGATGTGGAAGGAGAAGAGAATGTTGAGGAAGTTTTTATTTCTGAAGTGGAATTAGAATTGAGAGGAGAACCAAGCTCATCCACTACATTAGATTCTAAGGAAATCGAGGCGAATGATCTTTATGATAATGCTGAATCAGAAAAAACTGCAAGCTCTAAAAGCAGAAATGAAAAAGACTATGATGATCTTGAAGAATTTGAAGAAGATACGTTTGATGAAGAGGAAGATGATATGCTTTCTGATGAAGAAAGTGATTCAGAAGACGAAGACAACACCGCTGCGTATTTGTTGCAATGCAAGAATATAGATGATTTACTTTATACTTGCAAAGAGACTTTTGAATTAACATTCAAGGTAGAGCTTTTAGATGATTTCTCAGCTATTGCGTTTGCTAGAGAAAAAGTGGAAAAGCTTTTATGGAATGTTTATGACGTTTGTGGAGGTTACGACAAATTCATCAAATATAATCGGTATGCCAAAATGAAAGCAATTAATGTAATCATGGAAGCTTTTAAAGTGTTTTTGAAATCGTCAATTGATTATGCCCCCGTGAAAGTATGGGAGGATGTCTCTGATGCAGAAGATATTTTTGACAGTGATCTTGAGGCTTTGGAGGAGGATTTAGATGATTTTGTTTATTTTGACGAAAATGGCAATGATGATCAAGTCTCTAAATCTGAAGAGAAATACACAAAACGTACTGAGATTTTCGAGGATAGAGAAGAAGAAGATGAAGAAGATGATGATGAAGACGACGACGACGATGATGATGATGATGATGATGATGATGAAGATGATGACAACAAAGAAGAAGATGATGAGCAGCAGCAGCAAGAAGAGCAAGAAGAAAATGGTGAAAAAGCAATTGTACCAGAAGTGGATGTTAAACCAAAATCTTCAAAAAGGAAGGCTTACGATGACAATGACGACAACTCAGATATTTCTGAACCTCGTTCGAAAAAATCAAAGGCTTACTCTGCTTTGAATGGTTTACTTTTAGGCAGTATTCTTGGCTCATTTGGTACTTTGTATGGTCTTTCAAAAATTGCAGAACATGCTGAAAACGCAACCTTTTGATGGCTGGTACGCTGGAAGAACTACCATTTTCTATATACCCTATTATACCCTCTTTTCTTATTATTATTATTATTATTATTATTACTATTCATCGATTTCCCAAGGTCTGGCTACTTTTATTTTTGCTATAATTTCGTTTTTATTTTAGGTCTATTTTTGCTAGTTAGCAGTCATGCTTAAGTCTTTTTGGGGTTGGGTTTCTATCTATATGATTAAGTATTTTACTTTTTGTTTTATTTATTATTCTCAAATTGCGCTTGTAAATACTCGGAAGAGGCAGCCGCTAAGAATTCCGTCGCCGCTGTAGAATCACAAAGCCTGCGTGCGGGCCGAGAAACGAAAAAAAAAGACCTGATGCAGTAGATGTTTTTTTCTTTTTTTGTTATCTTGCAGTGTTTATCTATAAGCTTTTTGTGAAGACTTGGACAAAATATTAAGTGTATCCCTGTTTGTGGGTCCATAATTCCCCTACACAGTTTTATAGATTATTTGCAGGATATATAGATTATATGTCAAAGATAAAGAAGATCGTGGCTAACGAGTACACGGCCTTACTGAGTGACAGTGACAGCTCTGTGACCCAAGTTCCAAATCAGGGTCTGGCGACATCCAACTCAAATGGGAATGGGAGTAGTGACTCCATTGAACTTTCACCAGTGACGACTACAGTTAAGCTTGAATTATGGTATTTAGTCAAGAATTCATTTCCTGTGTTCTTGACTTTCACTTGTCAGTTTTTTGTATTGAACCTGTTTCCTAATTATTTTGCAGCTAAACTTGGAGCAGAGCAGTTTTCCGCTATTTCATTGGGTATCACCACTTTCTATTGTAGTGGACCAGTTGTCATTTATGGCTTTTCAACAGCTTTAGATACGTTATGTTCAACTGCTTATGGCGCTGGTCATTATCAAAAAGTTGGTTCATATTTTCAGAAATGTACGTTGATCCTCTGGACAATCATGATACCTATGTCCGTATTTTGGATTAATGCAAGACATGTATTGAAGTATATTTCAGATGACGAAGTGTTTTTGATGAATTGTTCGGCATACTTACGTCTTATGCCATTAGTTGCTCCAGCATTTGTTCTATTTGAATGTGCTAAAAGATTTTTACAATCACAGAATAAATTTGATGCTCCCACTAGAGTCATTCTAGCATCCGTACCAATATCATTAGCATCAAATATTTACTTCTTGTCCAAACTTGGCTTTTACGGTCCACCAACTGCATTTATTTTCACATATTGGATTATGGCGATTGCGCTTGTGTCGTATATTTTTTTCATAGATGGTCACCAATGTTGGAATTATGATATCACTTTAAGAGAGTTGTTTTCAAATTGGCCAAAATTCTTTAGCCTAGGTTTACCTGGTGTCTTGATGATTTTATCTGAAGCATTTGCTTTTCAAGTGTTGACTTTCTTATCTACTAAATTTGGCGTTCAACAGTTGGCTGTTCAAAGTATTGTCAGTTCATTAGCTAGTTTTTCGTTCCAATTACCTTTTAGCGTAGGTATTTACTCAAGCACGAGAATTGCAAATTTAATAGGAGCACGTAGTGGAAACTATAAGATTGCTTTCAAATCAATGATGATAGCATCTATATTTTTAGCTTTGATGAATTTTGGATGGATGTCAATTTTAAGATTCAAACTAGTGAGACAGTTTTCTCAAGATGAAGAAATTGTCGCAGAAGCTGGTAAAGTGTTTTTATTAGTTGCGTTTAATCAGTTCATTGATGTTTTCAACGTGATTTGTGCTTCTGTTATGAGAGGACAAGGTCGTCAATTAATGGGTGGTATATTAAGCGTGGTGAGTTATTATGCTATTGCTACACCTTTTGAAATACTATTTGGTTTTCACTTTGAGCTGAAAGTTTTGGGATTATGGCTCGGTCTGATTATTGGTGTTTGCTGTTTATCCGCAGCTGAAATACTGTGTGTGCTGAAATCAGATTGGTTAAAAATTATGAAGGCATCCTTAGATATGGCATAGATAAATGTATATATATATATATATATTTGTTTTTATTAATACATAGACGATCATAGACATAAATATTACAAGTTAGAGACATTCAATTCTTTATTGCTATTTTATACAAAGTATTTCACCCTTTTTGTGCTTTAAATAAAACCAGTTTATTTTTCTTTTACTTTCATAGAGTTGTCGAAAAAAAATGGTAACCATTTCTGTTATTCTATAGGATTTTTTAATATCACTCAGTTTCATTTTCATTGTCATCGCCATTTTCAGATTCAACTATATCCGAAAGCGGTTCAGTCTTTATTTTTTTTGTAGGAGATTCTTCGCTTTCGTCCCCTTTAATAACGGACTCATCTTCACCGTTTCCTTGGTCCTCATTCTCTTCGTCATCATCTTCTTCTTCGTCATCGTCATCTTCTTCTTCCTCCTCCTCGTCATCTTCATCATCTTTTCCATCCTTTTCATCCTCGCCTTCCCCATCACCTTCGGGATCCACTTCGTTCTCCGCTTCTAATTTACGCTTGATGCCCTTTGGGGCTTTTGATGTCTTCTTCTTCTTCATTCCTTTAACTGCTTTACCTCCCTTACCCTTCAACAAATAGTCATTAGGCGAGAGGCTCTCTACAGAATTCAAATCAACACATTTCTCGTTGGGGACAATTGTATGGTGATAATTGGCGTTTTTATTAATTTCTTCGAATAGCGACGCAAGAGCAGTAGGAGAGTAAATAGAAGTGTTTGCAAAGTTCTCTAATAAGAATAAACATTGATTTAGTTCTGGCCTTATACTCCAATCTTTTGGGTCTTCCTTCATCATGGGCACTATAAGAGGTTTCAATTCAGGCTTAGCAGTAAGAATTTTCATTATTCTAGCATTTTCTTGTCTCTCTGTCAGTTCGGATGTCATAGCATATCCTATACTATTGGCATCCTGTTCTTCTATAAAATGTATCATATCCACAATAGAGTTGTTTCTCAGCTGATAAAATTTTATTAAATCTAGAAGTTTCGACTCAAATTCATTATGTGCATTCAGTTCACTATTTTTTTCGGTGTACTTTTTGTGTAAGTAGTCATATAGTCTCTTGTAATCTTTGGCTGTCCTCTTAGTTTTCTCTTCAGATTTTGGAGATGAGTTCGTGTTATCCACAAGTTCAGAATCTGCAACTTGCTTGTCCTCAATATCAGCAGGGGCGTCCATTTTTTGTTTCCTCATTGATTATGTGGAGATAAGTGTGGCCTCGTGTATATACAGCTTGTCCAACCCTTTACTACAGTATTGCACCTGTTTCGTCACTAGCTTTCATGAACAGCTTTACTGCTACAAATCCTCAATACATTAATGATGCGAGCTGGAAAATGAATTTGATGGTAAGAAAATGCACGGATGCTGGTAGGGCAAATTTTTTTTTCTTTTTGTATATGGCACAAAAAAAATATTTTTTTTTTTTATTTTATTTAAGTAATATAGCTATATACATTGAAAAGCCTGGGGAAAGAATATAGGGGAAGACATAAACAGTTAGGCAAAGCAAAAATGGTTCTAAAGTCTACAGCAGCCAACGATGTGTCCGTGTACCAAGTCTCTGGTTCGAATGTGTCCAGGTCAATGCCTGACTGGATTGCCAAAAAGAGAAGAAGAGCTCTTAAAAACGATTCGGATTACCAGAATAGAGTTGAATTAATCCAAGATTTTGAGTTCAGTGAAGCCTCTAACAAGATCAGAGCTACAAGAGATGGGCAATATGCTATGGCGACTGGTACTTATAAACCTCAGATACACGTGTATGATTTTGCCAATTTATCATTGAAGTTTGAAAGACATACAGATTGTGAAAATGTTGATTTCTTGCTGCTTAGTGACGACTGGACTAAATCCATTCACTTACAAAATGACAGATCAATAGAGTTTCAAGTAAAAGGAGGAATGCATTATAGAACAAGAATACCCAAGTTTGGTAGGTCTATGTGTTATAATGATGTTTCTTGCGATTTAACAATTGGTGCATCAGGAAATGAAATTTACAGACTCAATTTAGAACAAGGTAGATTTCTTAAGCCATTTGAAGTTGAAAGTGAACTGGGAGTAAACACAGTTGATATTAACCCAGTACATGGTTTGCTTGGTGCTGGATTAGAGGATGGAACTGTTGAATTTTGGGATCCAAGAGCCAAACAAAGGGTCATCAAAATGAAAGTTAATGATGGATCAGAGAATGATATCACTCAAATATCATGTTTGAAGTTCAGAAATGATGGCTTGAATTTGGCATGTGGTACATCTAATGGTGTTACTCTTCTCTATGATTTGCGTACTGCTCAACCACTTTTAACTAAGGATCAAGGGTATGGATTTGACATCAAGAAGATAACATGGTTAGACGACAACAATTCAACTTCAAATAAGATTATGACAGCAGATAGAAAAATTGCAAAGGTTTGGGATAGAGTAGATGGAAAAGCGTTTGCATCTATGGAACCAAGTGTAGATATAAATGATGTTGAATATTTACCACAAACAGGAATGTTTTTCATGGCCAATGAAGGTATTCAAATGCATACATACTATATTCCTGAATTAGGCCCTGCTCCAAGATGGTGTTCGTTCCTGGACAATATTACCGAAGAATTAGAAGAGAAACCATCCGAGACGGTATATTCGAATTACAGATTTATCACCAAACAAGATGTAGCTAAACTGAACATTTTCCATCTTGTGGGTACTAAAGTATTAAGAGCATATATGCATGGTTACTTTATTGACAGCGAGTTATACGATAAGGTTAACTTAATTGCCAATCCTAACTCAATACAAGATCAAAGGGAAAGGGAAATTAGAAAAAGAATTGAGAAGGAGAGAGAATCAAGAATTAGATCCACTGGTGCTATTACTAAAACCAAAGTTAAAGTTAACAAAGACTACGCTAACAAGTTGGAGAAGAAAATGGGTACAGCTGCAGCTGAAAGTGTTATTAATGATGACCGTTTCAAGGAAATGTTCCAGGACCCAATGTTCCAAATTGATACAGAATCTCACGATTATAAACAATTGAATCCAGTTCAAAGCTCACTTGCTGGACCAAAGAAATTGACAGCTGCGGAGGAGTCTGATGAAGAAAAGCTGAGAGGTTCTGAATCTGACTCTGATTTCAATGAACATTCCGATTCTGAGTCCGAAGATGAATCTGATAGAAAACAATCTCAAAGAGACAGAATTAAAGAAAAGTTAATGAAACAAAAAGAAGAAAAACGTCGTAAGAAGGAAGAAGAAAAGAAAAAGTTCTTAGAGACGAAAATGAGACCTTTAAGTTCTGCAGATGACTCATACAATAAGTCTTCAAGAAATCAATCATTTGGTAAACAAGTTGCTCAAGCAAATAAAATGCATATACAAGAGCGTGAAAAGAATAAGGATGTCAGGGTACACAAGAATGCTAGAGGTGAAGCAGAAATGACATTTGTTCCAAGCAGTACTACGAAGAAGTCTAGGAATGGTAAATTTAATGGTAATAGAAGCGGAAATGACGATGGCGATGTAAGTTCAGGAGATCCTACGCTGAGACGAAAAGAGAAGCAGAATTGGGAAGGTCGTAGAAGAGCCAGTAAAAATGTTTTTAGAGGTATGTAAGATATTAATGCGTTGTTTATATACAAGATATATATATGCTAAGACAGTTTTATGTTAAATGCAGTTGTTTCTTTAATGTAGTCCAATCATTATCTATAAGTTTATTATTTACTATGGCCTCAAACAAATCCAACAAAATATGATTTTCACGGGTCATTTGTTCACTTTCAACAACTAGATTATGCAACGACTTACCTTTATTCAAAGAGGGTTTGAATCTGAGGGGTATTTGTACAGGTATTCCTTCAATGATGGACGTTTTGTGATTCGGAAGTTTCTTCAAAAATGCATTTTCTGTCTTGCTTCCCGGCGGAAAAGAGTCTGAAGATAAATTAGAACCAGATTCATGTACAAACTTGCATCTGTCCCCATTCTTACACCTACCATTTCTGGCAAAGAATTTACAAACTCTTTTATTACCATTTTGATTGATATTATTGCTATTATTATTGTTACCAGGACCCTTTATGTCTTGTCCAGGTGATGTCTTCTGAACACCCAATATTCTTTGCCTTTCTGCTTTTTGACTTTCCTTTGCTTTGATTCTTTGTTCACTGGGCCAATTCTTCTTTCTTTCTTCAATCCACCTAGCTATATCTTCTTCCGTTTCTAGCACGATATTAGTACCTTGTATAGCAGTTATCTTTGACTCTTCGTCAGAAATGTCACCATCTTCACCGTCTGAAAATAACCTATCATTTGGTTTATTTGGTTGTGAACCTGATGTTTTTTGTTTTTTGTTTTTGTTACCTGGGCTATGTTGATCTATTTGCCTTTTCTTCCCTTTGTGATTTTGGTTTTGATTTGGTGCAGGTTTACTAGGATGCTCTCTTGAAGGAGAAGAATTTGCTACCTTTGCACAACTAGAAGGCGGAGGAGGAGGCGGCGCATATATAAAGTTGTCCATTGCAATTTGAGGGCAAAGAATCTTCTAGCCACTGTTATAAACATCTAAAAGTTTAAAAAGATAACTAAGATAAGCCAAAAAAAATATTTTGTGTATCTTTTTTAAAAGATTAAAAGACCCCCTTAGACACCCGTGCACATCAAACAAGAAAAGCTCAAGATCCAAGACGATAGACGCACGGCAGAACAATAGCCGAGAGCGTGAGAAAGCTTCCCCTCTGCCTCTGTCTCTGCGTCTCTCTCAGTGCACTATGGAGAGCGTGAGCGTGGAGACCGAGAGATGGTGGGAGTGCGTAGCATGGCCAGCCATGGGATGAGATGGGATGGGAATAGGGTAGACAGTGGGAAGTGTATAGAACTAGTCTAGACAAGCGTGTATGTGCGTCAATTGCCACTGAATTAATACACTCCTCTATATAGTCTATACTAACCGCACGGATCAGCATAAAATTATACCCATCATGTCGTCAGGTTCGGGAGCAGCAGCAAACAAGTTTATGTCACAAGTGTTTACTAAAGATACATTAAAGTATGTCTTTACTACACATTTCTGGGGTCCTGTCTCCAATTTTGGTCTTCCTGTAGCTGCTATCGTTGACTTAAGAAACAAATCACCAGATACCATCAGTGGTGGTATGACTGCTTCTTTAATAGTTTACTCTGCTGTTTTCATGAGATATGCTTTAGCTGTGAGTCCAAAAAACTATTTATTATTCGGTTGCCATTTTGTCAATGAATTCGGTCAATTAGCCCAAGGTTTCAGATGGGTAAACTACCACTACTTTGGTAACGGAAACGAAAAGATTTTGAAATGACTTTGATTTAGCAATCATTTCTTCGTATTTTGTTTCTTTTATGCTTTAATTTACCAATATCAAAACTGAGGTTTTGTTTCTTTTACATAAAACAATTACTGATAATGGTTTAATACTACTGCCCTTTTCAATATTTATTCTTATTGAACCTATTTATACGAATTATTTAAGTGCTTTTTAATAGAAAGATAATGATATTTTATCAATCAAAAATACCTCTAACTTTTGTTATATTTTGGGTTGGACCTAAGTTGACATACACTTGCGGAATATCTTCCTCCTTGTTTTTGTCTTCATTAAAATTAGTATCGTTTGTTTCTGCTGCTGGTAGAGGTAATTGTGGCGCTTGTATCCTATTTGTCTTTGTAATAGCAACTTGGTGAAATCTAGCATTATCCCAAAATATATCCTCCTCTGCTGTTGTCTTATCATTTTGGTTCGTAGTATCGCTCTCACGATTTCCTCTTTCATCGTCTTTACCTGGTTCATACCCATTCATATCATCAAAATGATTCATTTGATTATCCTCCTCTCTCTCTTCAGCTCTTGGTTCTCTATCTTGAGATTGAGCTTGTTCCAGTACTAATTGAGATCCAGCATCATCTGGAACAAATAAAGGCTCTCTATGCCTACTTTCCCTTGCTGACCTCTCAGCAGGGTTTACTCTAGAACTTGCATCAGTTCCAGTAGCAGTAGTGGCTCTAGCAGCCGGTAGAGCCAATGAATTTGTAGCTTTGTTATTCATTGTCACTTTGTCTACTTCCTGATCAATCATCAAGATCAAAGTCATTTGACAGTATTGCAATGATTCACCGTTAACGTTATCATCACTTCCGTATTTTCTTTCAAACACGGCAAAGGGCCCATCACTACTAAACAAAATATGTAATGGGGGCATTTCAGGAGTTGTAATTGCAGCACTTGGCAAAGCATCTCCAAAACTATTGCTCATTGTATCATTATTAATATTGTTATATCTATTTTTAATCTTTGCAGACTGTTGCCTCATAGTCTCCAACTTTGATCCAAAGTGACGATGCCCTGTAGAGACAAGATTTATAAAAGTCTTAAAATCACGTAGCCTATAAGATATCTGTAACTTAAAGCCGTCAGTTTGATCTTCGTTTTCACACGGTACATGCTCAACGTTGCTAAATTCCAAATTCTGAAGATTTATCTGTATCGATAAACTCATTGGAGGTGCTAATATCGAATTGGTATCCTTCTTGCCAGTTGACGACGCAACAGCCTCTTGTCTATTGTATCCGTAAAATAACACTTTTTGAAGATTAGGAAACAGCTCTATTCTGAAATCTTCAAGGGCATTAGGAAACATAGCTAGAAATCTTTTAAGTATTGTGGGATCTATCATAAAGTAATTGATTTTTTCTTCTGGTTTGAAATTATATTCTGTCTCCTGATTGATGAGGAGCTTGTGAATTTCAGCTCCTATCCTAAGATCAAACGTCTCTTTACTCTTGACGAAATTCAATTTATAGTTCTTGGTCATTTCATTTTTTGTTTCAAATTCAACAAATAATTTGTTGTTGAAAAGCTCCGATTTTGATATAGTTTCGGACATTGAATCAATCACCAATAGCTTGAACTTTGTGGAATTCTCTCCACAATCGTTGAACAACGTATTCAGGTTTTTAGAATTCAAGAGAAAACTGAATGTGAGAGCTCTATTACTATCTTGTTCAGTCGCATTTAAAGGTAATTCACCATCGATTTGAAACGACGAAAAGTATATGGCCCTAAAGCAACAATTTAACAACGATGTCTTTGTTAGATTCACCGCAGTTAAAGTTACTGCGGAAAAAGACTCTGCTTGTGAGTTATGTTTTGCTTCATTCTCTGTGTCTGATGTGGACTGCCTAATGGTGAATTTTATTGTATCTGAAATGGTTGACATATGATAGATTGTCTTGGCCCATAGTGACTTGCCATCGGAGCTGTCTATCTCCACAAGAAACCTAAATGGCATTTTCAATATCAGTCAGGGTTTTGATGGAATCAAAAGGCTCACAAAGAAACTCTCTATGTATTTTCTTCTTTTCATCTTCTTATTACTATTATCAACTTGCCATGTTTAGTTCAAACTCAGCTATTTTTCAACCACGCGTAAACATTAAAGTTCACCGCCATGAAATCTCTTTGTGATTTTTGTGAAATGTATTTTAAATGTTTGCTACAAATAAACAGGAGCACGAAGGGATTTATCAATAAAGGGAAACTAAGTGGTGACATGATGTTGATACCTATATATATATATAGGCTACTAGTACATATATTATAAATAGTCATGAGTAGTTGCGTCATTTGATTTCAGCAATCTTTTTGACTGGCTTCTTAGGCTTCTTTCTCTTCACTTGAACATTATTCGAGACAGGATTTTCTGGAGTAGATTGAAATTCAACTACTTCATCTGCTGGGGTGACGTTTTTTGCTTTCTTAGGGTTCTTTTTCTTTTTCTTGAGTACTGAAGTATCCGCAGCTGCTGATGTTAAGCTAGCTGATCCAAATTGCTTCCTTAGATTCTCCAAGTCGATCTCTGCATCCTGATCAATAAGATTAAAATCACCACCCAGCGAGTCATCCGTAGAAGCTTTTATATCAAAGTTATCTAAATTAGAGGAATCAATAATGAGCTTCTTTAGTTGGTTGTGGTTATTTAACCCATGGTTACCATCGCTAGAAATATCAGGCAAGAAAGATTCACCGTTGTCATCATCCCCTATGCCGTTTCCGCCATCTTCATTACTGAGAATAAGAACTTTTTCCTTTTTTATCTTCTTCGGCTTTTTAGGCTTCTTAGGTTCCAATGAAGTAAGCAATATGTTTGAATCAGTAGATACTTTCCTTCCACCTAATTGGACAGAAGAGGAGTTACGAGAGGGTACCGCATCTGTATCGTATGAAATATAATATGGATCATCTTTAAGTCTCTCTAATCTTTCATTTTTTGTCTCTGTTTTCTTTTCAGTTCTTGATAACTCGTCATCGGAACTATCTGAGATCAGCTTTTCTGATTCGTCGTCCGAAATACCGTATGAGTAGACGTTATCCGAAGCAGAAGGTTTTGAAAATGCAGACTGCTTGATCAAGTTATTAAACTGTTCCCATGCATCGTGATCGATAGGTGTTTCCAAATCTAAATCTTCAGGGATAGGTATCTTTTGCTGAGTTTGAGCAGATACAGGTTTTATGTCGTATGAATCAAATAACATCGCATATACGGTGATAACAAAATTTGAAGGTTGATACCAGTGGGTTCCTCCATCGGACATTTCTGCTTCCAAAGAGTCAACTGCTAATCTTAATACTTCAATGAAAGACGCTGACCTTTCTTGAATTTCGAAATTCAAGCTGGACTCCCAAAATGATAACCAATCGATGACAGTGTTAGTCAAGTTGATTACAACCTGGATTTGCTGTAAGTCCCATTGAGAAGGCAGTGAATTGATATGCTTGGATAAGAGTTTACTTATCGATTGAATGTATACTGGAATAGTAAAATCACTGAAGTCATCCCCTAATAATTTCAAGAATGATTGAGAGGTTATTTTTTTGATAATTTCCGTGGCGTTCAGCACTGATTGAGTGCCTTCTTTTTCAGTATTATTATTGATTTTATCATCATCATCATCATCATCATCATCATCATCATCATCATCATCATCATCGCTGTCATACCCGTTGTTTGCTATATAATCTTCATAGTACTCTGAAATAATCCATATACAATTTTTTAGACCTTTAGCATATGCTTGTAAGTCCTTCTCAGTCGAAATGTTGACAGCAAGATTTAAGCATAATTTGACAACGTAAGGCCTAATACTGGGGACTCTTAAAGCCACATCTAGCAAACACTGACTTGTAGTCAAGTCTACGTTTTTGATTCTATTTTCTTTGTTGAGTTGAATTATATCTCTTAGTACATTCAAGTACCATTTGAAATTGGGTATATTTTTATAGTTTTCAGTATGACAGATTTTAATAATCTTATTAATGACTTCTAATTTATATGATTCCGGAACAACCAATAATTGATTTTCGTTATTAATATTTTCGTTGGTTGGGTCATCAGTATATGGTAACTCTCCTGAGATTGGTATAATTTGTAAAATTAAAGTTTTGACTATGAGAACAATGTTAGATTCAGAGACTAAAGTATCAATGATTTCCAATGATTTCTCTCTAATTGTCAAATCGTCGTCATTGATACATTCAATGATAATTCTCTCGTGTTTCTTGATCAAATCCTTCTGAATTTTACATGTTTTGATGAAAGCTAGTAGACTAACGTATTTCAAATTTTGGTCTTCGCTTTGGAAAAATTGTAATAGCTTATCAATCATCAAATTAGCGATATTGAAATCTGTTGGAGTTAGCATTTTACCGTTTAATATACAATTGATACATTCGTATACTAATGATGAAGCAGGTGTTTTGTTCATAATTTCTAAAATTTCAGGTAATAGCTTAAACTTCAATCTTGGTTCAATGATGGATAATGAAGAGAAAAGCTTCAATAGTCTTATCACCATCCAGTTGTTATTGGTTGATTTCAAAACACCAAATAATCTGGGTGTTAGATCGACGTAATTGCTTGGATTTTTGTGTACCAATTCACAAATGACATTGACTGCAGCTGATACGACTGAATTATCATCGTCTTCCAAAGCATCTACCAATTTACTAAAATTGACTCTTAATGCTTCAGGATATTTCAAAAAGATCTTATACATAGCCAAAATCGCTTTTTTTCTTATAAATGGTTTAGAATGACTCAGTAATCTTACCATATCATCACAAATGTCTTGTGCCAATTCTTTAGTTACTATAGATGCAATACCACTTATTGCCAAGCCAGATTCAATATGGTTGGATGTGTTTAAGTCTTTTTTCAATAAGTTAGTCATAAGCATTAATGCATCTTCATTTGTCTGACGTTGCAGGATCTGGATAGCTGCAAGGTACCCTATTCTCTTATGTTGAAACTTAGTAGATGACATAACTTCCAGTATCTGGAAAGCACACCAAGACATATCAAAGCCGTACATTTCCAAATATGCGAGTTTCAAGATAGCCATGGATTTCAACTCTAGATCGGTAGTCTTTAGTTCATTTTTGCATTCTTGTATTGATTGTTCAAGAAAGTTGGAAAGCTTTTCAGGATCTTTTTTATTTGCCCTGATACCTTTGATTAAATCGGTCAATGATTTTTCAAAAGAAATACCAAACGGCCTCAATCTGGCCCTCACCTTGTCGGGATTAATCGACATAGTAAATAAAGTTCCTGATTGTCCAATGCTTTTGTAACAACTCAGCTGGTACAAGGCATAAATTATTAAAATCATTAATACGCCATACCTTTATTTTGCTTTACCATCCATGTTTGAAACCAGCGCAGCGAACATCGAGGCAGCAAAAACAGGGCAGTGCTAACTGTAAATTATTACAACACATAATAAAAAGAATTGCAAAAACGATTACTATTCTACTACACAAATAAATATACATATCTAGATATATATAAAATTGAAACACTGTTGGGAGCATGCAAACTTCAAAAAAGCAGTCTAGTAGTGAAAAAAAAAAAATTGAAATGAGGGAGAAAACAAAAAGTGACTATTAATCAAGAGTAATCAATTTGATTCAAGGAAAGCTTTAAAGTCCTTGTTAAATCTTACAAATGTCTTTATAAGATCTTTTTTGACGAAAAACAATAAGATAGGAACCAAGATACCAGAAAACTCTTCCCTTTGAACGAGCAAGGTATTTTCAGAGCCCTCGATAGATTGAAATTCGTAGATATGCTCTCCTACAAAGAGGAACTCAAACAAAAAGATACCTTTCCAGGAGAATCTTGTTTTATCATTCACAGTAACTGTAGTAGTGACACTCATGGGTTTGGCTTCTGGATCTCTATCAAATTTTTGGTACACATCAAGTCCCAACTTATCACCGGCACTTAAGTCATTATTTGGCTTTTTCGATAAATTGTGAATAACAAAGGACTTAGTAAAACTGAGGAAGTTTTCAAAATCCATAAATTTAGATCTCGCATAAGATGGAGAAGCCTTGATTTCAATTGAGGTTAATACTTCTTGCATGGTGAAGCTGATTTATGGCGTAGATACTTGGTATATATATTCAACAAAGTAATGATATATGTAAAATACATCATACATCCACTACTAACTGTGAAAACCGGGGGCGGCGAAAGAGATATCCAATGCTATATAAATATGCAATATAAAAACCTAATTTTTATTCTTTTGGTTACCCTACCGCATCTAATAACCGCTGCCGCCGCGCCGTAATTATTCTTGTGAGAACTTTACTAACCAAGGCTTTCCTATTTCACCGATGATTAAACATACAAAAGTCCGCCGCCACGTTTAACGTTGAACTTATCCTAGAATACCCATCAACTGATCAACATTGCAGTTGTTTGATTTGGTAACTGTTTGTTATTCCAGATTTCAAGGTATCTCTTTGGTAGTTTTAAATCTCCACTCGTTTTAATAATTTACTAGCTTTATTGTTTCATTAGCCACTTGCCACGTATCTGGTCAGTAATATTGCTTCTGTATAGACGTATCTTATGTACACAAGTCACAGTCTTCTTATTTACAAAAATCCTTGGGAGACTAAGGATATTTCAGTCCACTTGCTTATTATCAATCGGAGCCAGGAGGTGATGACAATTTAATGCAATGTAACTTTACTCCAGATATTGAAAGAAAAGTGTTTAAATATTGCAACATTTGACACTTGAAAGCTGCGGCAAAGTTGTAAAGGCTATCAACGTCTTCCATGAGTACAATAAGACTTTGGCTTGCTAACAATATACATGTGTACACATAAGTATACATGTAATATATAGCTTCAAAAGCCTTTTCCATGATACTGGTAGCCCATCCACTAAACTACCTGTTTTATTCTATTAATATTTTTCACTCTTCAGAGTAGGCATGGTCACCGCTAGCAAATGAAATAAAATCTATCTATACAAACTGCAATAGAATAGCCGTAATTAAACTTATAAGTAATGAGAATGCAGTGGTCCATATCAAATTTATCCATAGAGCTGTTATAGCCAATTGAATATATGCGGAATCAGGAGTAGTCTTCAAAGGAGCTATTTTGAACTGGGTTATTAAGGCTATCGCCAGTAGGGCAATAAATGCTAGAGTCACGAACATGAAAACAGAATCTGTAAAAATCAGAGTGCTTAGTATTGCCATAATTTTTTCGTTTGATTCAATTGAAGATGAAAACTTATCCAATACTACAGCAGAGAAACCTCCGACTATCATAGTATATATAATAGTTAATATGGACGTTCCTACCGCTGATATAGTGTATGATGATCCCATAATGGGTAGAGTCCAACTTTGAAAGCCGGAGGTACAAGCATATATAGTAATTCCATAATTTACGGAGTTTAAAGAGACCAACGCTCCCAGCCCAAAAAGAGAAATACCCAGAGAGGAGTGGCTAATAATTAAACCGGTTATCCAACTATTTGGGTGCCAGGGAGAGGCTGTTGAAGCTACATAAATATATGAGTACATAAGCATATACATACATCTAGTGCACAGATGCTGTAATTGATCTGCCAACACAGCCAGAAGATGGTAGTGTTCTCCACAGCCACATTGGGGCGCATTTCAGATTAGATTCGGGCACAGCAGGCACTCACTCGCCAGCGCAGAGAGAGAAAGAGGAAGGCAGAAAGCACACTTGTCTTCTATCTTCTAGCGCAGTGGTGGTTAAATTACAGCTCATCTATTATATGCACAGATCATGCTACATCGTATGTCTCATTGATCTTGCTGGCTTCAACTGTTGATTCGTAACTCAATCTATCTTACTTACACGTCTCTGTTTGTTGCAGGTTGTTTCTTTCCCCCTTATTCTCAATTCAGCTTACTCTCACACTCCATTCTCTGTGTTGTAACCACTATCTCCTTCATTCATTACTAGTTTTCTGTTTGTTCGAGTAAGCTTATAACTTGAAAATTCTTTTTTCTTCATTTGAAATCCCAATTGAACACAACATAGAACATACTGCTGAGTTGTCAATTGCGTCACATATTCAAGATACGATCATAACTGGAACTAGTTAATAATCTGTCTTTTTGGTTTTCAATATTTGGTCTTTACTCCTCTGAACATTTTTTAGTCCTCCAGGTTGTTTCTTTTATTTTTCAGTTTACTATCATGTCAACTCCTGCTGAAATCTTAGCCATGCAGCATGCTGCTCAAGCTAATGGCAATACGACTTTAGATTCTGCTCCTCCTTCGACCTCAACTTCTCAAGCTGCTTCTATTGTAGACTCTGTCACTACTGCTCCCACCCTCGATGAAGAAGAGATCACTGATATCAAGTCAAATGGTGTCAATGACGAAGAAGCTGCGATTGAAGAAGACGCTACCACTGTTGCTCCAAAGTCTTTTCCTGTTTTAGGTTCGTCGGCCGTTGTTTCCTCTACTCCATTAAGTTGGGGTCCAGATTCAAAGGCTGTCTTAACTCCTGCCCCAAAGAAACCATCTTCTCCAAAACCTTTCTCTCCTTCACATGTCAAAGCTTCAAGTACCCAAATGACTTTTATCATTGGTGCTGAACAACAAGTTAACGTCACCAAAGCTGAATTGTTTAAGATTTTAACTGGTATCAAAACCAAGTACTTTGTCAATGTTGAATCCACTTTTTCAACTACAAGTAATAAGAGAACTTTCTTATTGACTGGCCCCAACGCCAATATCGAAAAAGCTAAAAGGGATATTGTTAAGCAATTGACCAAGCCTGTTAAAATCGAATTTTCTATTCCTTCAAAATTAAGATCCGCTATTATTGGTTCTCAAGGTAAGACATTAAAGCCAATCATTGAAGCTACAGGTGTGAAAATTGATATTTCAAGAGAAGGTGATGAAGGCCAAAATTCAGGCGCCTCACCATCAGAAGATGATGAATTATTTGGTTCTTCATTAACTGTTGTAATTAACGGTGACATTGAAGGCTGTGAAGATGCTAAGGCAAGAATTCTCAAAATTGTCGATGAAAACACGAAGTCTTTATCCGTAAAAGTGCCCGTCAATGAAAAATTAGTCCCATTCATGAAAGCCGAACTAGCTAATCTATCTAATATTCCTGCCGATGTTGAAGTTTTGCCACCTACGCCTAAAAATGAAAATATCACTATTAATGGGCCCAAAGAGTCAGTTATCAAGGCTCGTGATATTGTCAAGAGTGTAGTTGAGTCTTTAAACAAATCAATTGTTATTGAGAACAGAAACGTTCCAAAGTCAGCTCATCAATTCTTGAACCCACAAATTTTGTTTGAAAAAGCAAATGTGAAAGTTCAAGTACCAGAAAGTGACTCTCCTTCTAGTATCGTTATCTTCACAGGTACCAAACAAAATATTTCAAAAGCAATTGATCTTGGTAAATCATTAGCCAATGAGTATATTACTGATACTTTAGATATTGGCAGATCGCATGGTGGTAACGCTGAGCACGCTAGAAATTTGATTTGTTATTTCAAATACACAAATTTGTTTGACAATTTATCAAAAGAATATAATATCAAGATTAACACACCATCTTATAAATCTTTGAGTGAAAATTCTACTCCTAGTGTCGTGATTCAATTTTCCTGTTTCAAAGATGAAAAAGATAACTTAAAAAAAGCAAGAAAGGAAACCATTGACCAAATCAACAAGATTACTCCAACTTTTATCAAATCTATAGATGATATCTCCTCCTTTATTATTAACCACAACAAAAACAAGTCATTAATTGAAGAAAATTCAGTGGCTAAGGCAAATAACATTACATTAATTCCAGTCTGTAAGCTGGCAAACTCAGGTGATAAACTATTGATGGTTCTTAACCAAGATGACGACGAATTCTTACCATCTACTCAAGAAATTAATGATAAATTAGAAACGGTGAGTAAGTCTTTGGATGAATTAAGAGATCTCTCTCAAAAAATCAAGACTAAAGTAATCCAAGTTTCAAAAGATGATCAAGCTAAGATCAACGATGCCTCATTACGTTTAATCATTAATAAATTTGACTCTAATGCTCTTGATATCAAGTTAGGTCAAAATAATGAGGGTCCATCTGATGAAGAAATTTTATTAATTGGTTATGAAAAGGAAATCAACGCAAGTGTTAGTGAAATTAACCAGTTGATTGATGATATTAAGAATTACGAAATTGCATCCAAATACAATACTACCGTGAAATTCCCTGTTGCTCATTTATCTAAGTTCATTGGTCAAAAAGGTGCCAATTTACATGCTATCCAAGAGGAATTCCATGTCAGATTAGATGTTCTTGATCACGAACCATCTGATGAAGAAACTAATGTCAAGGTCACTGGTGTTAAAAGTAATGTTGATGAATGTATCAAGAAAATTAATCAATTAAACAAGAGATTTTCAGATGAGAAAACTGTTACTTTAAAGATTGAAAACAAGTATCATGGTAAGATCATTGGTAAGAATGGTGCTTATGCTAACAGGCTCAGAGATAGATATAACGTTATTTTAAGATTTGCAGCTGAAACAGCTACAGCAAACAAGGATGAAATTGTAATCAAAGGTCCTTCTAAATCAGTTGCTAAAGTTGAAGAAGAAATCAAAGAGTTAGTTGCATATGAAAAGGAAAACGGTTTTGAAAGTATTTTAAAAGTACCTGGTGATATTTTACCTCGTGTCATTGGTAAAAATGGTGAGACTATCAAGGATATCTCAGCTGATACAGGAGTTGAAATCCATACTAAGAGAGAACCAAAGGATGCTTCAAGTGACGTTGCCGAATTAGAATTGATTGGTTCAAAGAAAGGTATCAAAGAAGCCACTGAAAGAATCAACAGTATTGTAGAAAAAATTACAAACTACACTACAGTTACATTAGACATTAATCCTAAATGGCATAGGAATTTAGTTGGTCCAAACGGCTCAACTAGAAAGGAAATTGTTCTAAAAGCTGGTGGTAGCGAAGACGATTACGCTGAGTTTAGAAAACTCTTACAGATTCCAAATAAAGGTGCCACTGATGAAGCAATTGTTTTACAAGGTGACAAGAAAATTGTGGATAAGATTATTTCTCAAATCAATAAATTGGTTGAAGAGTATGAAAAAGTTACCAAGGATTCCATCGATGTGCCTAAGAAAAAGCATAAGTTGTTAATTGGTTTCCGCGGTGCTGTCAAAAGAACTCTTCAAGATGAATGTAATGTCTTTATAGATATTCCATCCATTGACTCTGAAAGCGAGAGCGTTGGCATTAAAGGTTTACCTGAAAACATAGAAAAAGCCAAAGCTAAGATTTTAGAGTTGACAAAATAGTCTGCGCAAGTAATCGTTACAATTCATGATTTTCCATTTAATATAAAATATCAATCGAAATGCATTTTCAAAAAACTGTAGATAATAAATAAAGTGCAATAACTCAACTCAAAAAATCTAAAAAATCAAATTGTGTTTTCCTACTTTACATCTGTCTTTATAATCGTTCAAACTATATTTTCAAATTTAATTATTTACGTATACATCTATATATTAATATTTACAAATGTATACCTATATTAATAGTTTCAGCTTCTTTTTATGTGGTAGTGAATAATAGCTCACACATCACAAAAACAAGGCTTATCGAAGAAAACCCGCGCGGCAATTGGCAGCTTTGTTTGCTGTATAGAGAGTGTGAGTGAGGTGACGATTCATACGTATCTACCTCAAACAGATCTCCACAGTGTATCGATCAAGCAGTGATGAGCAACTACTTCTTGTAATTACAAATAGCAGGTAGTTGATTTTAATTAAATACCTTTCCAAAGATTTTCAATTAACCAACACAACCATCAGAACATAATGGATGTCGAACAAGAATTTGAAGAGTTCAAGAGATCAAATCAGCCTTCTTTAATTGGTGTGACTGTCCGTAATGATCACCCTGAAGGTGAGACCCCAGAACCAGATTCAGATATGTCTGGTGCTGCTAGTATTGTCTCCGGATCAGCATCAAGATCCACTTCAGGCGCTAGAGTTTTCAAGAAGAGCAATTCTTTAATGCAGCAATTGGATTCATCTATTGCTGATTTAAAGTTTGAAGGTGCATTGCTTAATGACGACGAAGGTGAGGCTTTGGATACCGTATTGGATGATGAAGGTCATTTCAAAGAGGATGCTTTGCAGCTTGGCGAAAAGGAGAAGCTTAAAAAAGATGAGCCTGTACTCGTATCTGAGAAGTCGATTACCCCGGATGACTTCGAAACTGGAATTGAACAAGAAGATGATGCAACTGCTACTACAAAACTTCACATTTTTGGCGGTGATGCTGACAATTTCGTGGCTCCTGCATCTGGTATGGGATCATCATATTCTTTGGTCTCACCATCTATCGCCAAAAGCATGGAAATGGAAAAGAACTTTGAACTTTACAAAGCTGAAGACGTCCCATCATTGGAAGACGTGATTCAAAAGGTAAATGATGGTGGAGAAGAATCCAAAAATGAAGAAGCTCCTACAATTCAAGAATCAAAGGTTAAAAAGTCCTCTCCTCTGAAGTCAGTGATTGATAGCAAAGATCCTGAAATACCAGACTCGGCAATTGAGAATGATTCTGAGTTTATGGCTCCCGCTAGTGCTAGAGAAGGTTCAAGCTCAAGGTATTTATCAACGCCTTCTCGTACACGTGATTACACTCCATCACCTTTCAGGGCATCCACAGGTATAAACAAACCTCACCTAGCTAGAGGTGACTCCTACCATAGTGGCTTGATTTCTGACGATTATAGCTCTTCCGTTGCAGATCTAAACTCATCTACTTCGTTAGATACAGCACATGAAAGAAGACCACGTCACGAACCAGGCTCGATTCGTCATGCTCCATCAGTTACTAATGCTTCATCCATCAATTACTTACGTAGTATTTCTAGGTCAAGATCTAGAATCGCAAACGACAGGAATGCAATTGGTTATGACAGAGGGCAAGATCCAGAGGAATTAGAGCAAGAAGGGGCGTTGATGGGTGATCCATACGATCAAGATCGTGACTTAG
Source organism: Wenyingozyma nanaspora (assembly GCA_030557475.1). Lineage (NCBI taxonomy): Eukaryota > Fungi > Ascomycota > Pichiomycetes > Pichiales > Pichiaceae > Wenyingozyma > Wenyingozyma nanaspora. Next base: position 65,857 of record JAKTPF010000008.1, on the reverse strand, counting down.
AAGTGGCCATGACCCAGGCACTAAACGGCGGTGGTAATAAAGCCCCAGCCAGTACTCATCTGCAAAAGGAAGCAAGTGAACATTTAGCAGGCATTCAAGAAGATGAAATTGAGCCAGAACCAGAATCAAAACCAGAGCCAGAACTACAACCAGAATTAAAGCCAGCTGCTAACGTTCAAAACGCCGAACCAGTAGATGTTAATACAGAGGATAAGGATACGTCCAAAGATACTGATGAAGTTGCCGATTTTGACTCAAAAGATACAACCGAAGATTTGGGTAGTGACGTTACTGAACCTGTCTCGGAAGGCAAAGCAGAGGTACTTGACACTCCTAAAAAAGACGTTTCAGCCGAGGACCTGGATGAGAGTTCGAAAAATGTGACGAAAGAAGCCTCCTCTGCAACTTCTGAGAAAGAAAGTGAAGTTATATTTGAAGATGAAAAGCCAATTACCACAGAAGAATTGGAAGCCGAAGAAACTGAGACATCTGATAAAAAAGAAACCGCAGATGATGTAGCACCCGTGGCTATTGATGTAACAACAAAAGGGCCAGAAATAGTAAATGGAGAAGTGGAAGAAGGCGAAGTTGAAGGAGAGACCGAAAAAGTAGAAACAAGAAAAAAAGAAGAAGAACAAGAAGAAGAAAAGGTCGCAGAGGAAGGAAACCTTGAGAAACAGACAGTTCAGGCTACCGAACCACAAGAACCAGTTGAAGAGCCAGTTGAAGAGCCAGTTGAAGAGCCAGTTGAAGAGCCAGTTGAAAAATCCGTTGAAGAAACTAAGTCCGAGGTTGAAGAACCAGTCGAAGAAACTAAGTCCGAGGTTGAAGAACCAGTTGCCACTAAGGCTTTAGAAACAACCGCTTTGGATAAGAAAGATGAATCCGACGACGATTTCGATATTCCAGAATTGAAGAAAGAAACCAACTCTAAGAAACAAGGTACAGACGGATCAGTTTATGTACCCAAGGAGAGCAAAATGACTTTTGAAGATGAACCAGTTTACATCTACACGTCTTTAGCTGGTGGTTTCCAAGTTATGTCACGTACTAACCGTTTAATTACTATCTTGACAGCAAACAAAATACCCTTTGAATGTAAAGATTTAGGAACTGATGAAGAAGCGAAGAAAGTCTGGAGAAGATATAGCGGTGGTAAGACTTTACCTGGTGTAGTCAGAGGAAAGGATGATTACATTGGTAACTGGGAGGCAATTGAAGAGGCCAACGAGAATTACGAAGTTAGATCTTTGATTTATGAGACTATTTGAGTTATTAATTTTTAGTTTATATATGGTTACAATTAGTTTGTGAACTTGAAATAGATAAATTTTAAATTAAATCATAAAGAAGAAAAGAAAACAAAAAGAAAAAAAAAAACAATAATTTTACCTAAATGCTTTTTTTGATAAATATATAGTTCCTAAATTTATTCCCTATTTTATTGTGTTACACGTCAGAAATATTCTCGTTCTACTCTAATTTTGTCAAGTAATAACCGACTAAAAATGAGCCCAACCATACAAAACCATTACTTTTAACAAACACAAGGTTTGTAATTGCTGGACCGGGACAGACGCCCAATAAACTCCATCCTAAACCAAACAAAATATTACCGAATACGAACTTCTTAGAAACTTCATTACTGAAGTTCAAAGAGTACGAGTCGTTGAGTAAAGTCTTATTTGTCGTTGCTTCTTCAGCTGATTGTGGAACAGGCTTAACTTTGTTCCAGGTGATAACATTAGGGATAATGGCAACTAACACAATCATAATTAATGATGGATCAAAATACGCTGGTTTGGTGAAAGATAAGAATCCAAGCACTTTAGCTGGGTTAGTCATTCCCGCAATGGATAGACCTAAACCAAACCATAATCCCGAATTAAATCCAGCAAAGAGTTTAATCACTTTTTTCCATGACTCTGCAGAGTTTCTGGAAACAGTTGAGATTAATGGTAATCCACCATATGACACAGCCAAAGATGTTGCAATAAGGGGCTTCAAAACTGATTTGGTGGCATTATAGAGTGGGAAAGTGTCATCATAGTTGTAGCAAGCAGTGACCGATCCCGAGGAAGCGTAACATGGAGCTGGATCATATAAGAAGTAAGCGGATGCTACAGCCGTTGCAAAGAATACGCAAGTAGCTATCAAACTTCTCTTCCTCAATCTACTTAATCCTGTGATCATGTGGCCGGAAGTACATCCTGAACCGTAGGAAGTTCCTATTCCAACGAGTAAACCAGCAGCGGCAACCAACCCTATAGAGACGGTAGAAACTAAATTAGCGGCTTCAGGGACAACAAACTGGGGTAAATAACGGTTAACTACCAGACTGGAGGTTACCATCCCCAATACTACAGAAGCAGACTGTACTGATTTGTTCAAAAAGGTGTTATAAAGTATCGATGAAAACCCTATTGGCTGTCCTACAAGGTACATATAAGATGTACTAGCAATTTGAATAAAGACTGCCCCTATTCCTGATTCTAATGGGGTAAACATGGTCTGGCTATCTCTATGGTATGACTAGGAGAAAATTGCTTCTTTGCTCTAAGTGTTAGACTTTGTTCTTCCACTTTATACCTCTGAAGGGTATATAAATATATATATGGCACCTTCGAAGGCGACAAGTGCCCATACCCATTTAAAGTTAGGCAATGTCATGTAATATCCACATGCAATATACAACCAAAACCCGACCTCTGGCAACGGTCTCTTTAAAATGCGACCCCGAGCGTAAAGAAAAACAAACGCCGCAAGCATCTGTACACCACAACCTACAGCCACTACGCAGCCGTGTGAATTTCTCATTTCCGCAGTCTTCGACCTTTTTCATCGACCCGTCCCGTCGAGTCGCCAGTCTTTTTATAGCTCGCTGGACTGCCCAGACACAAACACAAACAAATACAAACAAACAAGAAATTACAGACGGCTCTTTTCCCTCTGGCGAGCGGGCATCCTTCTGAGATTGAGCTGAGATTGAGGTTATCACACAAGTGACCGATGCTCCGATGAAATCACTTGTTTGCCTGTTTATGCTATATCACATTTGCCCTAGCTCTAATTAAAAATAAGTATACCCTGAGTACTGTACATCGCACACATACACAAGTTTTAGAACTCATATATTATTCCCACTCCTCAGCAACACATCTGCCCGCTGAAACCATATCATATAGACCAGCAGACCCTTGATACCGCATTACCCCTTTTCTGACTGGGCTACCAACTTCCACATAACTATAATTTGTCTTTTACTCTACTACTACTTCAGTTTGAGACACTTATATCATATTTGTTTTTACTACATCACTTTGTGCCATATCGTCACTGAATTTATAGAATCATGTCAACTCCCGCTGCTAAACGTTTATGGAAAGAACTCAAAGATATTAAAGATCCAAAAAAAGGTCTTAAAACAGTTTATGTCGAACTAGATGATAACAACATTTTCCTTTGGAAAATCATCATCATAGTGGCGAACCCAGATTCTGAGTATGATGGGGGATTTCTGAAAGGTTTATTAAGATTTCCTTCTAACTATCCTTATTCTCCTCCCAATTTCAAGTTTACTCCATCAATTTACCACCCTAACGTCTACCCTGATGGTAGACTATGTATATCGATCTTACATGAAGCTGGTAACAATCAATCAGATGAACCAGACAGCGAAACATGGTCTCCAGTGCAAAGCGCACAATCTGTATTACTGTCAATCATGTCTTTGTTAGACGATCCAAATATTTCTAGCCCTGCCAACGTGGACGCTGCTGTGTCATGGAGAAAGGATAGAGATAGTTATATTGCCAGAGTGAAAGCGGAAGTGGCCAACTCTAAGACAGGTTTACCTGAAGATTTTGAAATGCCCGACTTGTCCGAAAGTCAGGCTAAGCAAGAAGAAGTTCTTGAAGATGAAGGATGGTGGGAAGATAATTTTTATGATGATGATGATGACAACGATGAAGAAGAAGAGGAGGAAGAGGAGGAGGAGAAGGAAGAAGAAGATGATGATGATGAGGAGGAGGAGGAGGACGGCGAAGAGCAAGATCACGACGATCAAATTGATAATTATAGCGATGACGAGGAAATGGAGTAATTTTTTATTATCACATATACACATACATTGATCTTTCGCCATAATAATTTGCATATATGGACTAGAATTCCTCATTTCCATTTAATAGCTTTTCACATCATTACCTTTTATGAGATTCATATCACACATAATGGCCACAGGCATCCAGCTTTTTTCGGTTAATTATGTTTTTTTAATTTCTACCATTATTTTACATTCTTTCTCTTTTTCATTAATTATCTTAATAAATAGTTTTATTATACATTGAAACGTGCACTTATAAATATATGCAAATGTTAATTTAATGTCCTTGTTTAGTAATCTTTAAGCTTCTGAGCGAGTATATTGCTTAAATTTTCCAGCGACTTCACGGCGATCAATTTTGGGTAATTATGGTCACAAACCATCAGCAGCAGTAGTTTATCATTCAAATTAGGAATGGAATATATATACAAGAAGTAATCAAAAAATGACACAACGAGCCATGAATTGGGTTCATTCTCGTATAGAGTAGATTGCTTATATTGCTTCCAAGAATTAAAAGCTAGAAGTGAAACAATCTTCATATTCTCCGCAGGATTCAGATCTGCATCTATGTAGTTCCCAAACGTCTCATCATTCGTCTGTCCTGTCTTTAACACACTATTTCCAGACTTCATAACTAGCCCATTATCATCATTATCTGCATGATTGTCGGTTTCATGAGCACCATTTGTACTTTGATATTGGAAGCCATTAGTTTTATGGTCATTGTTCAGGCTCTCAAAACTATTGTTTTTATGGTTATTGATAGAATTAGACACACTATTCACTTCAGGCTCAGACGCACAAGAACACAATGGCTGACCATTTGATGATAATAGAGATATGGAGATGGGCTTTGTAGAACTTATAGCATTTGGTTTCAGTACTTGCGAAAGCAGTGCTGAGATATTGTGTGAGCTGAGCATTGTGTATTCTACTGTCTATATGTTTTGCACACTGGTATTCTAAGCATGTAGAGCTATGTAGAAGCATACATCCACTCGTCTATTAATGTTAATCCCTGTATCTTGTGGTCAGAATATTATCGTTGGCTTCACTTTCTCTATCTCAGTTTACAACAGAACAGTTAGTCTCGATCGTCTCAAGCGACGCTACAGCGACGCGACTTTAACAGTAAGCTGAAAGATCGCGTCCTTGGTGCAGTGAGCTGAGTGACTCCTGTTAAGTAAAGCTTGTTTACCTGTTTGTGCATGGCTATCTTAGTTGCAAAAAACATTGCTAGCTATCTGAAAATCACTGGCTGGCTTGTTAAAAAGTGTTCCCTTAGGGTGCTGAGCTACACCACTTCTTGAAAGTGTATTTTTTGCCAATTGAATCAATCTGACCTATCAATTTAATATATACTGTCAAAAAAAAGCCAGTTCTTTTGGTTTGGTGTCTCACTTTCCAATTTAGTTATACTCTTAATAGAAACCCTAACATCAAAAAGAGCGCAAATTTCCCTTCGCCTTCACATAACTGAAGTTTAAGTTCTGCGATTGTAAGTAGCACACACAGCTCATATCACAAATCTGCACAATGGAACGCTTACCGACGATGTCAACAAGGATAAAGCCTTCCGAAGAAATTCCTGTTCAACAACAGCAGAACAGTTATCAACAGCAACTTGTGCTCCAGCAGTTAAATACACAGCATGATAGTAACCATATGGATAGCATAGCCCAGGAAAACCAGTTCCAAAATCAACAAGAACAGTCGTTTTCCCAAAATAAATTACAGATCACTAATAATAATAATAATAATAATAATAATAATAATATGCAATCACGCCAGTCTCACAGGAAAATCCCACTTAAAGATACTTCAAAATTTTTCATTAATACGCCAACACCCCCATGTAATATTGCAACTCCGAGTAACACATTCCTCAATAAAAAAAGCTCGTTGCTTGATCAAAGGGCCGACTCTATATCCAAACAATCACATCCATTTCTAGCTCAACCTGCTCAAACTCAAACTCAAGCTCAATCCCAATCACAATCATCATTGATTAAAAAGGATAAATCTAAACCGCAACAAAATCGTATGACTGGTGATGAGTTAAAAAATTGGCAACAAACCTGGAGGAAGATCATGAAAGTGAGTGTGGTTTACTTTGAAAATGACGAGGGTAAAAATGAAAGGGATAAATTAAGAGCTAAATTAGCTTTACAATCTTTAGGTGCCAGTTTTGAAAGATTCTTTAGTGATAATGTCACAATTATTATCTCCAAAAGATCTTTTGACAGAAATTTAGAATATCCTCTAGGGGATATTTTCAGAATAGCTAAGAAGAACTACTTGAAAGTTTGGACATACGAAAAAGTTTTCAAATTTATGAATGACCTGGGTGAGCCAATACCTGAAACTGATGAAGCTCTAACCAATAACGCAAATAAGTTAGCCGCTTTATTGAAGAACGAAAAATTGTATGGTCCCAATGATCGTGATCCAAATGCTAAAAGAGATGATATCAAATACTTCACAGGGTATTTTTACTATATTTATGATTTAAGACAACAGACTAGACCTGTTGCTATTAGAGAGTGGAGTATGAAAGGAGACAATTACCCTAAATTATACAAATCGACTAATGGCCGTTCCTTGTTTATAGATGATCAAAATAGCAATTCCAATCTTGAAAGGAGACATAAGAGAAGATTAGCATACCTCGAAGAAACCAAGGACCACAGACAAAAATTAATAGAAGCATCACCTCATCCAATATATGGTGTGATTTCATATGAAAACAGAGTTCATTTCAAAACTATCTACGAGACAGAATTTACCAATCAAGGAACCTCTCAAAAGAGACAAAAACTATCATCCTTGGGAATTTTGGATCACGCAAAGAATAATTCTCAACAACCAAAATTGGTTGACATTACCAATATTTTTGATGGTTTTGCTAATAGCCAACAACAATCTATGGGTGCTCCTCGTTCTCATCTTTTACGAAACGATTCAGTATTGGGAACAAACCAGTCCATGAATAAATTTAATAATGAGTTTGGTGAGATTGAAGCATCTGGTGTTGTTCAGCAGCAATCAAATTCCGCTGCATTTCAGGGAGGTAATCCTAATCAGTTAGGTAATGGTTTAGGTCCTACTACATCTACTGTTTTCTCCAAGAAAGTTGCCAATGACAAAAGAAAGATGATTTCCATGACACCTGTTTCCATTCCAAAACCAACTGCGGGTTTCTTTGGTGGCCCCCCACAATCTCCAACTGCTGTCAGGGAAAGTCCAAATAGGAAAAAAGAGCATATGAAAATTGTCCAAATCAGAAGAGAAGACAGTAAGATTGTCAAGGTGGTTGATATCAAAAGAGACCAAAACTTTATTTCTTCTGAAGAAGCTGCTGCTGTCGCTGCAGTAGCTACTGAACCTGTTAACGATCCCAATACAGATAGAGATAGTTCCAAAAAGTTGAAAACGCCGACTAAAAAGAAGAAACGTAAGAGGCCTACCTGGGTAGATTCATTGAAAAACTACTTAGATAATGTTCATGTCCCAAATCCACGCCAAAAGAAAGCAAGATGCGAGTACAAACCTGGTTACTGTGAGAATTGTCGAGTCAAATACGAAGATTTTGATGATCATATCTACTCTGATAAGCATAGACAATTTGCTTTAGACGATCAAAATTTTTTCGATATTGACAACTTGATTGACGACGTTAATGTCACTAGAATGATGTCATTATGATTCATTGTGGTTTTTCAGATGTTTATTACTGGGTTGTTACTAGCATTATCACCAATTTGCATATGTATTTTTTTCTTACTATTGGAAAAATATATAAATATATAATTAGCTTAATTTAATTGCATAGAATCATTCTAAACTTTCAGCAATAAATACATAAGTTTGGTCTATTTTTTAACTTGCTCTTCCCATTGAACACCACACCACTCCTGGACATAAGCACAGTAGTGTTCATCTAGTTCAGGGGCGTAGTCTTGATTATCGGTAGCGACAATGATCGTCCCCCATTCCATACCTTGCTTAATCATCTCTTCGTCAGTATATCCTGATTCAAGATCAATTATCATCTTGGGCATCAGCTGAAACTCAAAACGACGCTTTGCGTAAGGCGATGGGTTTAGCCCAAGCTTGGGCAGTCTGTCTTCACCATTGGTGATCACAGAATTGTTCTCTCTATCTGTGAATAAGTTGTATATCTTTTTATCTTTGGAATACAACAAAGGTTTTCCATTGATGTCATAACGTAGCACTTGAGCTGGATTGTAATTCACGATATTTGAGAAGTTTTGGAAAGTGGGATCTTCTAGCAACTTTGTCATTTCCTCTACTTCAGGAGAGACTTGTGAGTTTGATCCTGATGAACCAGCGTTTCCAGTCGATGATTCGTTAGTTTCTTTGATATCAACTGGTAGTTTGGGGAGTTTCGGAGCTTTGCTTTTATCTAGTGATTCTTGATCCATATAGAGTAAAAATCCAGCATATTTGGGCAAATCCAAATTTATTTTTGATGTATTAGTAGCTGGTGTAACTGCTTTCTTTGATTCCTTGTCTGCATTGATTGCTGTCTTTTCGGCATATGTGGCTTTCTTGGGTTGGCTGGCTAAGGTTTCTTCTTTTTTAGAGCCTTCTACATTTGCAAATGGGTTTGAAGTAGCAAATGGATTTGACGAAGCGGCAAACGGGTTGGTAGACGAAGCTGCAAATGGATTTTTCGTACTATTAGTATCATCCTTTTTCTTCAAATCTTCGAACAAGTCCTTTGTCATCTTGATGTCTAGTTGTGCTTTCTCTTCAAGTTTCATTTTCTCTTCCAACTGTTTTTTTACACTGTCATCAATTTCATTCTGTAGCTCTTTCATTTTGATGGGATCTTTACGAACTCCTCTAACAGCTTTTATGCTTCCTTCTTTTCTGAAACATTGAAATTTAGGACAGCTAAAAACATAAATAATACGATCGTATAACGAATTTTCCAGATTTGCGTACGTCTGGAACAAAAGAGCCATACTATCCTTACAGCTATCACATTTAATCATTTCTACGGGCGGTGTTGATTCAGGGTGTAACCATATTGGTGAAGAACCAATAAATGTGTCTTCATAGTTTGGTTGTTCCTCTTTTGAAATAGGCACATCTATAAATCCTAAGTATGTGGATGTGAGAGCCAAATCATCTCCATAGCTTTCCTCATCAGACGAGTATTGATCCGAATTGCTCATGGTAGTTATCGTTGGGTAATTAATCACAAGGTCAAAATGTAAAATCCATTGTATTTGCAGTATGTTGATAGTCTTACTCTCTATACTCAAAAACCACAAAAAAAAATATTTTTTTAATCGTTTTTTTTTAAAATCATGCGGCTCACGATTTTAAAGTTATTATGAGGAGCTTATTAAATGAATAAATGAATGAATATATTTTCAGTATTTGAATGCAGTGTATAAAATAATCGCTATATAAATATATAAATAAATGAGTTTGTGTTTTACTCTTGCGTAATTCACCAAACTTGAAGTTCTTCATAAAGATCGATTCTTGAGTGCGATTGTTCTCCGGCTATGGATGCAACAAGGTCTCTCAATTGATCACACATCAGATCTGGACCACATGAAATGACCGCCACTGATTGACCGACTTTCTCTCCGGGATCTTCATCAAATGACTTCGGTATCTGCTCGTGTAAGTGATTGGATAAATTCGGTCTTCTTTGTCTAAATTCGAATACTTGAGATAACTTGTTGAACATCTCGCGTGGAGCTGGCAAAGAGCTTGGGTTAGTGAAAGAATGCGTCCTTGAACTCGAACTACTATTCGAAGAGCCAGAGTTAATTAAAGGAGTTCCCTCAGCTAAAGGTCTTTCCGTTTCTTTTTTATCATTTTTGGGTGAAGAACATAAAATTTCTTCCTCTCCTTCTTCTCCTTCCTCTCCTTCCACTCCTTCTTCTTCTTCCTCAACGCAGTCAGAAGTCGATGCCACATTATTATTTGGCAAACTTTCTCTAGTGACATAAATTATTTTTTTGATGCGATTGTCAGAATCTACTTGTATCATTTGCAGTAATTCCTTATAGAACCATCTCAAGTTAGCCAACTCTTTGATAGTCCAAATAAATTCAACAGTTTGGCCAGAGTAGTTATGTTTAACCAAATTCATAGCGTGATAATATGGACCTGGAACACCATTACCTCCAGCAAATAAAGATACATGATCATAGGCTCTCAAATCAGTGTGATGAGCATAAGGGCCCTCCAACCCAATTCTTATTTGGAGCTTGGCGCCGTTTTCGTCTGTATTTTGTTCTATATGTTTGTATAACTGTTTGGTAATCCCTTCTTTTCCCTTAATGTATAGTTTAATGCAATTAGCTGCTTTATTTTGTGTTAAAACGTTATATGTTGTGGTGTCGTAAAATGTGAAAGGATGTGATTGCCAGAATGGTAAGTCTAAATGCAAAAAATGTATATAGGCAAATTGCCCAGGATGAGTAACCCATGTCTTTGGGTTTTTGGGCTTAGGTATAGTAATGATGATTGTCTCATCTACTATTTCAATGTCAGCCATTGGAAATCCAAACTTAAACAGATTATACAGCCTCATGATTCTATCCGAGCTCCAGAATACCAAAGTAGCGTAAATCCATTGCAAGTAGCCAACTTTCACAACATGCAGCAAAGCACCGACAATAAAGAAAAGGGCCAAAACAATGTGGGTTATTAAGAATAATTCGTAATATTTGGAGCGGAAATGGAAAATTGCGAGGATTAAAATCACGATCGCAAAAAATAAGGTATGTTGTCCAATAATCCAAATCCAAGTTTTCCTCTCAGATTCCAGATTATTATTGAGCTGTGAGTATAAAGCAAAAAAATGAGCATGTAAAGCAGCAAGTATTACCATCATTCTTGATATCCATTTGTGCATTACTATGAAAGAGTTAAATGAAAGTCCCGAAATATTGATTAAAAAATTGTTTCTTCCTCCAAATAAAAATAATGGAGGTAATTGCGAAAAAGCTAGAATACCAGTTCTATCTGCTAAATATCTCGCCATCTGTTGCTCTCTAGTACCTAACAGAAAGTTTGTATCCTGTAATTTATAGTCAACAAACAAATATGTCATCATAACAATAAAGTAAATGATAATTATAATTGCCTCTTGGTTTGTCGGCAACAGACAATTGAACATGGGTAAATACTTTTTGCCTATTGCGTACCCAAAAATGTTGAAGGGTTGTAAATGATGCTTAGAGTGACCAAATGAAGGGAGAGTAATTTTCGATCTCAAAGTATTAAATACCTTACCTTTAAGATAAACTGCATTCAATCTATACTTTTTTAAATAGTTGAAACACCCAATGATCAAAAGTATGGCAAACCAGTAGCCACACATAACGTTGGACATTCTATTAGTTGAAACAAAATTGTAGACAAAATTTAGATAAGATGTACGAAGTAAATCAATCAAAGACGGCTGAATCTTAACTGGAGCATGCTGAAGAATAGCAGTCTCATTTGTTTCATGAATGAACCTAGTTGCATTCTCATATATTACTTGCAAAAAATCTTCTGTGAAATTAGCTTCTTTTGGAACTGCCCCGAAATTGTTACAGTTATTAACGAATACGTTGTATGTGTAGTTCAAATCTCTCTGATCTGCCTGATAATCATTGAAACAATAAACAAGTGTACCCGTAAGAGGTTCATAATTACACAACGGCTCCCAAAACAGTTGATCCGAATCTCCTAAATTGAAATCAAACTTGTATTTGTTCGAAGCGAATATGCATGAGTATAATAGGGAATCTTTGGAGCTCATACCATACGCTGGAGCCGTACTGATCAGTAACAAACCCACGAGCCAAAGCGGACAGCAAAGTCGTACTTTCATTATCGTCTTGTTATTGATGTAGAAAGGTGTCCATATAGCGCAGTATAGGCAAGAGCAGTGATCTGTAGAGGGCAAAAGCAGAAGCAATACAAAAAAAATACTGTCAAGACTACTAAAATAGTTTTTAGCTCATATAGTTATTGATGTCTTCTCTTCAGATATGTGATGGAAATGATAATTTTTAGCATTTGAGTTTATCGGACTTAACTCGAAAGGAGAAATTTTTGCGCGTCGATCGTCTTTGCTAACTATTTACCTTGAGACGTAGTTTCTTTTTTGGGATAATTTATGAACAAGTTCTGTAAACGATGTTTGACTTAAATAATTACATAGGTCTGTGTGCGTAATGGGTATGTAAGTGCACAAGTTATAAAAAGTGGTAGAAAGCGTATAACAGAAAAAGTAACAACCATAAGATGAAGTGCAGAAAATTAAAACATAAAAAAATTATGAGAGTAGGAGAATACTGAGAAATCAGTTTATTGTGATTATAAACCAAATAGCCAAATTAATTTTTCTTTAGTAGTTAATTGCTTGAAAGATAAATGAGTTGGAGTTTCCTTTTCTTCAGTTTCAGAAGATGAGTTGTATCTTTCGACAAGTTCTTGGTTGGCTTTTACACTGTCATCATCTTCTGCACCTTCATAAATATCAATATTTTCCGTAAGGTGAACGTTATCAACAAACCACATCAAAAATAACATAGGAGTGATAACACCTAATGTAGTCCAGCCAATAATTTGTTGAGTTTCGGCATATGCTCTGGCAATGGCAGTTCTCTCATCGGTACCTTTCTTGTATTTTAAAGCAACCTTAAGGGAGTCGTAAATTTTCTCTGCGTCATCTTTACTGCCTTCTGGAAGATATTCGTTTAACTTTCTCAAAACAATAGTGTTCCAGATACCACCAGAAATACAAGAACCAATCAAGGATCCAATAGATTGGAAAGCTAAAAAGAAGGCGGTTGACATGGCAATACCATTTTGACCGGCAATACCTTGAACAGCAACTTGTAAAGCTACTTGGTAAATACCTCTACCGGCACCAATAAAGACTTCTGCCATGTAAAGTAAACCTCTGTCAGCAACACCATTTTCGCTTGTGTGGATAAAGTAAACTAATAAAGCATGGCCAAGATAAAGCAATGGAATACCAGTAATAACAAAAATTTTAGATCTTTTGGTGTACTTCATCAAAACACCCCCAACCACACCAAAGATTTGGAGACAAGCTTTTTTTGAGTCATCAATTCTGGTAGCTTCACCAAGAGAAACGTATTTGGAAACTTGGAGAACTGTTTTCATGTAAGTAGCAAAAGCTGAATTTTCACACAAATCCAAAGCCACTAATAAACAAGATAAAATCATGGTCTTTTTCAACAAAGAGTTGTGAGGAACAAATGGATGCTTGGCCACTTTAGCATTCCATAACAAAAATAAACAGAAGATAACAAAACCAACACATAACATAGCAATTAACTTGGCTTCGTGCCATTTGTATGTACTAGAAGTACCAGTCAAAGTCATTGGGATGAAGGTCAAAACAAGACCTACTAGTAAAAGTGCTGCACCGACAATATCAAGCTTGACGAAGAAGAAATGGAAAAGCTTCTTATAAAGAGGACCTTCTGGAATATCGGTCCATATTTCATTTTGTCTGACCATACCATGTTGTTTGGCTTTTCTATCTAAAATGAACATCATGGTGGTTAAGACTAAACATGAAACAAACATGATAATAGCCCAGACACCGTAACCCCATCTCCAACCTGGACCAGCTTCAAACTTATCTTGAATAACAGAACCAACGTATAAAGAAGGAACAGCAGCAAGGGCATCTGGAAATTGAGACAAAACACCTCTGTTGATTAAAGAAGTGGTATCGGCAATAAAAACTTGTTGAAAAACTCTGTAACCAATTCTACCAATGGCGTACAGGATTTCAGCACAAACATAAGTCTGAACATTTTGACAAGCTGCGTATAAAACATATGATAAAGTATAGATTAATACTGAAAAACCAAAACCCTCAGCTCTACCAAAAAGATAGTTTAACTTGGCCATAAAAGGGTATGAAACGATAGCTGTAATTTTGTAAACAACAGCTGCAGTAGCGATAAGAGTGTGGGCATTGAAGGATGATGTAGCATATGAGTCTAAACCTGAAGTGGAGTCACCAGCAAACGTTTCCACAAAAGCAGCAAAAATTAAAACAAAATAAGAAGTCCAAATTAATTTTTTACTCCATGCTTGTTTATAAATTAGCTTATTTTCAGCTTCTTGTTCTTGAAAGGTCTTTTCATGGTTGACTTCTTTCTTCTCAACATCCTCAGAGGACTGAAGAGATTTCACGGGAGACACCTCAGATGAAGCCATTGTACAATATTGAGCAATTGAATTAGATAATTATAAGAATTTTTTTTAGTCATTTATTAGTAACTGCTTCTCATAAATGAAACAAATAGGTAAGTAAGGGATCTATATATGGAAGGAGAAGGAGGTGAAGAAAAGAAATTTGCAGTAAAGCCAAAAGAAATAAACTTTTTAACAATTAGTAGCAAAAAGCTCAGGTGCTAGGGATTGTACGTCTGCACTGCTTCTTTGTACTACCATTCTATTATTCAGTAATATACCGGACATCAATAGAAGTCGCCAAGATGAAAATGATTTTTCAGATAGGTAATGCAAGTTCTAACAATAAACTCTGCTCGGCAATATAATTTTGCTTTAACGTGCTCATTTTTTTTTCTCTCTCCACCTTGAATCTTTATTTTACCTATTCAAACGGCCATCTATTAGGCTATGGCGAGATACTCTTCGACGAGAAGTGAAGTGGTACTGTGCAGAAACACTGAGATTGGTGTCTTAGTAGTCGGCTATGATCATATCATAACATATACATTCATTACATCTTAAATGTACTAGACTGCAATGATGTGCATTATCCTAAGCCTATGGTAAAATAAACTTTAACCTTATTTTGCAGGGCCCTTTAACTAAGGCTACTGTACCTGAAGAAAAAGGAAAAAAAAACATCCGCATGAAGCGATTTTTTTGGACTTGGTACATAATAGTTTTGTTTACTCTTCACTTATCTCTCCTTTAACGGAGATGAAATTGATATACTATTTACCTTCGTATTGCTTCATGACTAGATTGCTTTGTCTATATAGCAATGCATTATCAAATGCCAGATATGTGTGTACCATAGTATGATCCCTCTCAAGACAAGTAAGGTAAAATTCTGCGGAAAAGCATAAGCTTTTTTTTGCAAAAGGCCAACTTCTGAGCCTCTCTCTAGGACCCTTAGCTTGCTTATTTTTTCTTCTAGATTGTCAGTATGTGCGATATACCTGATTTTTCCTAAAGCATCCTTATTTCTTTCTTCCTACGTCTTTTCTTTTTCTTCGTCTGCTTCGTAGAAAGACGATTTATTTCTCATGCTAAGGCTTATACAGTTTTTGACGTACTTGTAAACGCCTCTAATGTGGCTTTCTATAGAAACATCTGATTAAGCAAATGCGTCACCGGTATAGTCCCACATTCGACTTTTGATCATTCAGATAATGCAGCGGCAGTACAAATTTGGTTGATAATTGTTCACTATAATAAATTGGTCAACTGCCAATCTACAAGTATGATGGTGACGGAAAACAAAAAACAAAAAAAGCACAAATAACCGGATAAATTGCAGTCGCTTCACTCATGGAGAAGCTTCTTAGTATGGACTTTTTAGTGAAAGTCGGCTTTTCTTGTGCATACGAAATAAAAAAAAAAAAAGAAACACAACATCTTGAAGCGCTTTAGAAACAATTTATTGACATCTTCTATCACTTTTCTTTAGCCATGTAATGGAATACAGCCAAGCTATTTTTGTTTTAAACTTATATTGATAAGTATACCGGGTACCTCGAGATACACTCGGGTAATTTTTGCTGTTGATTACAGCCGTATGACTATGTGAATCAAGTCTGGATCACAAAGCTTTTGAGCGGCCGAAGGTCAAACTCCGATACCTTCTGCAAAATTAAAACGACGCGCGACTCACCCCTTCGTCTCTGGCATCTTTGTCCGCTCTGCTCCTCTTTTTTTCTCTTTCTGTCTCTGGCTTCTAACGGTTTCACCTTGCCGTCTCTCTTTCTTCTTCTTTCCTATTTTGACAGTTCAGTGTGATCTGATCTTTCCCTTTCGCTGGATCATTGACCCAGAAACACTATCTTACATAATAATTTACACAAACATGGTTTTTGACGATGCAAAGGGTATGGCTATTGCCTTAGAAGAAGCAAGAAAATCCTATGAAGAAGGAGGAATCCCAATTGGCGGATGCTTATTAGACGATCAGGGAAATGTGCTAGGTAGAGGCCACAATTGTAGAATTCAAAAGCAAAGCGCCACTCTGCATGGTGAGATCTCTACTTTAGAAAACGCAGGTAGATTACCAGGTAAGACATATAAGAACTGTACCATGTACACTACATTATCACCATGTACAATGTGCTCTGGTGCTTGCCTATTATACGGTATACCTAGAGTTGTGTTAGGTGAGAACGAAACATACCTTGGCGGGGAAGACTGGTTAAAAGCTAAAGGAGTGGAAGTTGTTAACGTGAAAAATGCAGAATGTAAGGAACTCATGGACAAGTTCATCAAGGAGAAGCCAGAGGAATGGAATGAAGATATTGGCGTGTAAATTGTATATCCACTTAATACATAGAGTTAAAAAAATAAAAGAAAAAAAAAAAAAGAAAGCTTACAGTAAGTAGCACATCTGGGTTAAAATGTGCAGTGCAGCGCAATTAGTTAGAAAAAATACGTGGGAGTTGCTTGTCTCACCCGTGCACTCGTCGTGAGTCTTGTCACCAGGGATTATCATGAAGAGAACTTATAGATAACAGAGTAGGTGCTGCAATATCAGGCAAAGAAGAAGGGAAATATCATCACTATTATTGAGGCAATAAATTAGACTACGTCTATCACACAACATGTCCGGATTAGAGAGTATGTATTTATATTTGTATTCTTGTGAGATTACCACATTGGATCAAGAGAAACTAACCGTGAATTTTTATACTTAGAATCATTGTTTCAATTGAAGTTCACATCAAAACAGCTTACAAGGCAGAGTGCCAAAGCAAGAAAAGAAGAGCAGCAGGAGAAAAACAGGGTGAAGAAGGCTTTGACTGAAGGAAACCAAGAAATTGCTCAATTATATGCTCAAAATGCCATTAGAAAGCACCAGGAATCCATTAACTTACTGAAGCTAGCATCAAGAATCGACTCCGTTGCATCTAGAATACAAACCGCAGTGACCATGAGATCAGTGACGAATAATATGTCCCAAGTTGTTAGAGGTATGGATCAGGCTATGCAAACCATGAATTTAGAAAGAATCTCATTAGTCATGGATAAGTTTGAAAGTCAGTTTGAGAACTTAGAAAGCTCGACAGATTACTACGAGAATGTGACTAATGATTTAAACGCAACCAAGCAGCCTCAAGAAGAAGTCGATTTGTTAATGAACCAGATTGCAGACGAGGCAGGTTTGGAATTGAAACATAATTTACAAAGCAATAACGAAAGATTGACAGAATTGAATAACAAGACTGCTAGTGCTCCTTTAGACGAACAGGAAGACAAGCTAACTGAAAGACTGAGAGCTTTACGTAATTGATAAAACTAAATATTCCAATACAGACCATTACTACTGTTATAAGAAGTTGTAGATACCTTAGTAATTCATTTGTATATAGCTCCATAAGTATAGCATACTCGCCCAGACCGATTTCCTCTGATGCTAAGCACCAATCACGGGACACTCGCACTATACAAAAGACGCCATTCCTTTCTTTTACAGTGGCTCAGTACAATTCGTATACAGCCCTTCCTGTTGTCTCTAGCACTCATAGCTGCCTAGCGTTCACGGTGTCTCTGATGTTTGACAGTGAACTTGTTTCTTTATATCTTTAGGCTTATATATCTTTGTTTCATATAATCAGCACTATAGTCAGGCAGAAGTGATCATTGGCAAATACGACCTAGTGCAGACACAGCAGATCCCGCCCCGGTTAATAGCAGCTCGACTTCCAGGCAGACAAAAGCGGAGGCCACAATAATCGATCTTATATTGCTTCCTTGCTCATATATTGTATTCTTTCTACATTTCAACGCTGATATCCCTTCTTTGTTGTGTTGTAACCGCATTACATTGATCCAGATTACGATCAAGCCATAGCTATGTCTACTAGTAGCTTGCCCGATGGCGAATATGATCTGGATCTCTCCAGTCTGTTCAAGTCCGATAACATTTCAGACGTTTTCGGCATACGATGTAAGTTAAGAATTTTTAAATGCTGCCGATTTGTGCAGTCTTATCCCTACATAAGATGTTTTTCTTACTAACAATCAAAATAATGGCAACAGATAGTTTTAGACCAGATAACATAGATGCCACCTCTGCTAAGCAGATGGTTAAGATCATCGACGACAACTCTAAAAATACGAGCAATTTGTACGTCTTAAAATCCGAATCAAGATCCTCTGAACAGCATGAAAAAGATTCGTCTATAAATAACATGAAAGACAAGGATATCACATCCAAACTCAAACACATATTTTTTGAAGGTAAAAAGAACAATTCTAGTCTTTTACATAATACTCCTACTGGCATCAATAACGTCAATATCAACGGCACTAATAATAGCAACAGCAACACTAATAAACTTTCAAATAGCCGTTCAAGTATACCTTCAATAGCTACTTCTGCATTAAACTTATTTGCACAACAGTCCCCAGGTAACCATTCAAGCCAATCTGAATTCGTGCTAATATACGATGAGATCCAAAAGAAATTCAAAGTAGAGTTATTTGGAAACAATATCGTCAAAATGACCAAATCTAGAACGCCAATTGAATCAAATCTGAAATTTAATAGAAGCTTGAAACAGCTAAATTCTCTTTCCTCTTCTGATGAGTTCCAAGAGCTCTATCGCATGCAGATGTCTGATTCGATACCATCTGTCTATTTGGGTAATACAGATTCAATCCACTCAGCTACCAGTTCATCTCATAACTCACCTATACTATCACCAACGAGATTCTCCAGCTCGAATACACAGCTTAAAAAGAAAAGGTTGTCTTCATCAACATCAAATACCCCGTCGCCATTGCTAAAAGCGGTCAACTCACCCATATTTAGGCCTACAAGCACTCCCTCGTCGCCCATTTCAAACGTTTTAAAAACACTACCAACAATGAAAAAATCATCATCCATTACCAAGCAAAGTATAGGAAGCCCTCTCAAACGTGGAACGGAGGATTTGGATATTGATGAAATCAAACTGAGTGATCTCAAACCGAAGAAAAAACAGGTACTGTCAAAAGGTGATATCAATAAATCAAAAGAAACCTCTGAGACAGGATCAGTCAGGTCAGCAAAGAAGGCAACAAATATATTGAAACCCAAATCTAATGCCTCATATGCAGCAAAATCGAAGAAATCAAAGAACATGGTGAAGTCAGAAGAATTTGTTCATTCCTCAGATGATGAAGATCTAATGGAATTTACTAATGAATTGGAAGAAGAATGGGATAAAAAGAAAACCGAGGTTTCACAAACAAACACAGAGAAAACGAAACTGAATTATACTACTCAAAGTGAGCAGCTACCAGAAAAAATTACAAATACAGATAAGGTTGACAAAAGCACAAATACAGATGCAAAGGCTGAGGAGGAAGATTGGGATGTTAATTACTCTGATTGGGATGAAGGTGACTTTGAAATGAACGAAAATGCAAATAGTAATATTATACAGGAGTTATCGACTGGAGATGCTTTGGTTTCGACTACACCAATATTGCAACCAACTTTCAAAGCGTCAAGTACTATGAAAGAATTCAGCCGGTCTGAAACTAATCGGGTGGCTACTCCAACGTTAAATGGCGGTATTTACTCGCCTTCACCAGATATTAAATTGGTTTCCAAGAATTCCAAATCCACAAAACCCGGCAAGTCTACCAAATCATCATCAAAGAAAGTGAAGGGCAAGGAGGAACCTCAGAGGCTAGTGGAACCAGTTACGAATACGCAGGAGGACGACGACGAATTTGGAGCGTTTGATGAAGAAGATTTTGATAATGCTTTAGGTGATTACGATTTTGAGAACAGCGATTTCGAAGACGTCAATGGAGCTAGTAGTAAAGGTAAAATAATTGATGACGAAGAAGAAGAGATGAGCGAAGAAGAGTAGGCTACTTTTGATATAAACCTAAATAGCGTAGTTAGCTTGTAATAAAATAATCCTGACATAGATAATAAACAAGTCCCTACATACTCGTGAAGTAGTGCGGAATCTCGTTTTTGCACTCTTTGGGAAATAATAGGGTGCGTAAAAATAATTCCGTTGTTTACCTATTTCCCGATAAGGCTAATTTTGTGCGTCTGGGCATTAAGAGCGTATACCACTTCAGCAAGCTTCGTCCACAATACATCCTTATATTGCTAAAGCTCTATCAACCTAACTCTAATAAGAGAGAATTTATATGTATTATATATGTATATATGAAGATAGCAGAATTTTGAAATTTGTCCCAAAGACACAGATCATGAAATTGATAGAATAAAAAAAAAAAGTAAGCGACACAATGTATTCTCACTAAATCAGCCAGCCATCTTTATTTCTCAAAAAAAGAAGTTTAAATCTGAGCAATTGTATGTGCTCTGTGACATGACGTACAGTCCATTAACAATAGATCTGTATGCGTGAGACATAAATACTTTACCCGCCTTCTTATATATATATCTGCCCATATCACCTTTTCCTTGCAACAATTACACAATGTTTTTATCTTCTACACTTGTAACCTTCAAATTAGTTTATCAAGTCTACCAAGTATACAAAGAATGAAGTATTTAGCTAAGATATTATTACAAATAGGAGTACTTGGGTCGCTTGCAAGTGCAGCGGACACTTCCTCTTGTTCCACAGTCACAGCTACCACAGTGGAAAAATCGGTTGTGACGGCCACTACACTTCCCCCATCAAGTGGTTCAGGGGAGTGGCAAGAAGAAATGTTAACCAAACATAATGATTATCGTGCTTTACATGGCGCTGCATCTATGATATGGGATGATGCCGTTGCAGCCTACGCTCAAGCTTACGCCAACCAATACACATGCTCAGGCGTATTGACACACTCGGGAGGACCATACGGTGAAAATTTGGCAGCTGGTTATTCAGGCACATCAGCCGTTGATGCATGGTACGATGAAATTTCAGAGTATGACTGGAGCGATATTGATTGGCAAGAATCAGCTGGACATTTTACCCAAGTTATTTGGAATAGCTCCATAAGACTAGGATGCGCTTACAAAGACTGCTCAGCAGAAAACTGGTCTTTATACACTATCTGTAGTTATTCTCCTGCTGGTAATGTTCTCGGAGAGTTTCCTGAAAATGTTTTCCCTCTGTTATCATCATCATAGTTATAAATGTGCAAATGGAATTATGATTTGCTTCATTTACCACTTAAAGCTATTCTTTGGTTCATGCTTTTTACTTGCTTTCCTGTCTACAGTTAAACGCGGCCAACGTGTTAACATTATATAATCAATGTATATTTGTATATTAAAAAATGTGTTATTATTATTAATTTGCCTATTACCATTACAAAAGAAGTCTTTATTACAAAAACTAAATTGTCAAGACTAGTATATTTAATGTTAAACTAGCCACCATTTTAATGATATTCATACTGTAAATATTTGAAGCATGCAAACGTAACAACACATTGAGAGTAAGTCAATAACTTGGAAGGATAAAAAAATGGTAAATGCATGTTGATATCTTATACCAAGTAAATGATACAAACCATTGAAGCAGCTAAAGTATAGACTAAAGATTTTTTTGAATATTAGGAGTGGGGCAAAAATAAAAAGCTTTAATCATAAATACATTATTCAACTTGATAAGTTTTTGTAAACAACATGTTTTGTATGCTTCTCTTCGCTAGTTCTGTTTGCTTGCTTATGGTTTAGCACAGCAAACATCGCCCCAACTATACTTCTTCCAATTAATTTCTTTTGTTCATGGGGAGGCTGTCTTCAAGTCAGATATTGATTGTATATCTCCAACGTTGAATCAAAAAGAGAAAACAAGGCTTTAAAATTTTATCAATGAATACATACAAGCTGCTACATACGGACACTATGCTAAACTTATTTCCCTTTCAGTACTTCGAGGAACTGCTATAAAGCCGCGTGATAATATTTTTTTTTTTTGATTGATTAATTACACTTTGACATTTTCAGTCAGGAGAGAGAGAGTTTGATTTGATCATTTTAAGGGTCCTGATCACAAACTAACCACACAAGTCTACAATTCATGACCTCAACCATTAATTATTCTCTTCTACAGAAGTGGTTTGCTAACCCACGTAACAACGCTTTTTTGAATAATGACTTATGTTACGTCACCGAGTCTCCAAAGGGTGGAATGGGTGTTTTTGCATCAAAAGCTATTGATATTCCAAATGACATGGAAGCCTCTCATAATGGAAAAGAAAGTCAGGGCGAAGAAGATTTTGATAGAGGCGTGTTACTCAGAGTAGCTAAATCTTCAGTTTTAAGTCCGAAAAATTCATCCATTGCCAATTTATTAGAGGAAAGCGATTTATCTGGGATGGACGCACTTATTCTAGCATATCTATATGAAAAACACGCAGGAAAGTCTTCACCTTGGTATGAGTACTTACAAACCTTTTCATATTATTCAAATGACGAACTATGGCAACCTTTTGGGTTTTGGGCCAAGAGTTTACATGCAGCAATTAAAGAATCGTCAGCCTGGTTCTATTTGGACGAAAGTTTTGAAGCAGTACAGACGATCTATCACAAATCAATTTCTTTTGCATTGAAATACAAGAATATTTTGGAAGTACCAGAAGAGCTGCGATTTGCTACGGGACTGAAAGAATTTGCAAATGAAAAAGATTATAATTCATTGTTTGGAGCTGCTTTTGTAGCTGTCACTTCAAGAGCATTTGAAGTAGATGATTTCCATGAATTGGCACTGGTTCCCGGTGCTGATCTGTTTAACCATTTACAAGGGGGAGATGAAAATGTGCATTTTGAATCTTTTGCCGATGTTTGTGATATTTGTGGCAAATATGAGGGCTGCCAACATGGCGAAATTGAGATAGGAGACGATGATGATCGTGATGAAGAAGAGGCTGATAATGGTAGCATTATTTCTTATAGCAATGATGATCACTTCAGTGAAACTGAACCCACCAGCGATGAAGATGAAGAAGAAGCTGATATTGATGGTGGTGATAGTGATAATGATGACGTTGAAGAAGAATTGGACGAAAACAACAACAAGAATGATAAAAATGAAATTGTTGAAGAGATTACACTAGCCTATATCGAGAAAATGGAAAAGCAATTAGCATTGGAAGAAAATGGGTCTTTGACAGATGATGACAGCGATTCTGAAGATTTCGAAGATGTGGAAGATGAGCATGGTATCATTGATTTTAGAGAAATTATTGATAACCCAATGGAATGCTGTGATATAAAGTTGTGCAAATCAGTTACTCAAGGTGAAGAAATATACAATACTTATGGTGAGCTTACCCCGGCACAGCTTCTTGCCCGTTATGGTTTTGCCATTCCAAATCATAGAGGTGCAGATATCTTTTTGTTCACAGTAATTGAAGAATCACTTGAAGCATCAAAAAGGGAAAGATTAACTTGGTGGGTAAACGAAGGTAGAATGACATACTTTGATAAGTTTGTTAAGCGCCCACTGCCAGAACTAGTTGATTTAGACCCAGGGATGTACATTTCTAAAAAAAAGATGAGAAGGTTTTATGAAGAGCTTGACTGGGCAAGAAGAATATACGTTAACAAGTCCGAAGGCCCAACTGATGAACTGCTAGCACTCTCGCATGTTTTAGGCATGTCTAAACTTCAATTTTATGACAATAAAGGCTGCATCGATGCTGAAAATATTTTACGCAACTTCAAAAGCAAAGGAGCAATGGAACTTATCAAGAAGTGGTGTATACAAAAGAAGTTGAAGTACGAAACAATTCTCAAAACCAGCGATTCTGTTTTCAAAACGGCAAATGCTCAGTTTTTAGCCGGGATGTTAGCAGGTGAGCTTGAGGATCTGATTGCAATTATTAACAGTCTGGGAAGGAAGAAGTAAATCTGTATTTTGTTTACTAATAAAAGCGATAAGTTTTTTATATAAAAAGGAGATATTGATAAACTATGGCAGTTTGAATCGCCGAACTACAATAGAATTTGATAAAGTCGATCGGCCCCGACCCTTGCTTAAGAGCGCTGTTTTTCGAGATCTTTCTCTCTGTCCATGGAAACAAGCTCTAGGGCTCATAGAAAAGGGAAGTGAAGGTTTGATACTTAAGACAAACACATGTTAGCTCTGTGTTTTTGTCATTGCTCTGCTGACAAAAAAGAAATATATTACAGATAAAACATTGCACCTCAAAATGGTATGTCTTTTTCGGGTTTGTCGTTCAGTTGGAGCTAATACTAACAAAGATTAAAATATTTCTTTAGTCTGCTATTAGATCTGCCTCTTCCATTAAACCTTTACTTGATAGAATTTTAGTTCAACGTTTCAGACCAGTAGCTCAAACCTCCTCTGGTATTTACATTCCTGACTCCACTCAGGAGAAGCTACCATACGGTACTGTCATTTCTGCCGGTCCTGGTATCAAAAACAACAAAGGTGAACTTGTTCCAAACCTTTTTAAAGCAGGTGATAAAGTCATTTTACCTTCATATGGTGGTTCTCCAATCAAGATTAACAATGAAGAATTCTTGATGTATTCGGACAAGGAAGTTTTAGCTAAGATCGAAGAATAAAATAGAAGAGGCCCGTTTTGTTCTATTACTTAATAGAGGAAACTTTAGTATCTGAAATTCAAACTTGTACTTTCAAACTCGCCCTTCAGTTATTGCGACAGCTTAGCAGCTGTAAAAGAAGATGCCACCCCTGAGTTTTGTATATAAGCAAACCAACTGTATATATAATAAGTCTATGTAAGAATAAAAGTTGCTTGCATAGTAATTATTTGTTTTGAGTACGAACACACTATGTTAGATACTACATATCAGAACCTGAAAATATTCTCGCCTCCAGAAAACGCAAAGTTAAGAAGTGAGTCTTGGAATCAATCACTTTCTTCACTTTCCTTTCTAATTTATTTTCCTTCATCTGCACCCACTTAAACATATATATTCCTATAATACTCTTCGAAACTTTGTCATATCTCTTCTACTATATTCTGTAGAAAATTTTGCGTGTGTTTTTATCCAACCAATAGAGAAAATTAAATATAAGGCAACGGTTAGATAAGGGGTTAGTATACTGATAAGAGCCAAGTGCTAAAATGTCTGACGATGGATTTTATGATGACGAAGAAGACGAAATGCTTTCTTTCGAAGACGATTCTGGGGATGAGTTTGAAGTGATGGACGATGAGATCAAAGATATGACTGAAGAAGTTTATTACTCATTTCCTACTAAATATACATCTATAGGGACAGACACGCATCGAGTAAAGTACACATATGAATCATTGGATAGCATTGAAACTTCCTTGAAAGAAAAGGTGACTGAGCTGGATTTAAAACTGCAAATTGGTGAGGATACATGCATGCTCCTTTTATTAAAGTATAATTGGAATGAAGGTCGTTTGCTTGAAGATTTTGTTTCTTCTTCACCTGAAAAGCTGCAAGAAGAGCTAGGAATACATTTTAAGTCCTCTAGTGATAAGGAATTAGGGCACTTAATTGAAGTGGCAGACACTGGCTATATGTGCATGATTTGCTGTGCAGACGTGGATCCTGAAGCTGAAGGTGATGACCGCCTGCACACCTTCCATACGTCTTTATGCAACCATACTTACTGTACCGATTGTTATTCGCGTTATGTTCAAGATAAGAATGCAGAAATGGTGATATTGATTGAATGTCCAGAGCCCAGTTGCCACTGTTTAGTTGCACCACAGTATTTAAAAGAACTGAGTGATTTCAACGAGAAAAAAATTGTAAAAAATGAACAGATACAGGAAGAACTTGCAGCAGAGGCAGATAAAAATAAATTGGTGACCGAACAAGACATAGAACAAAAGTATGGACTTTTCAAAAGTGAAAGTGAAGATGAACTCGAGGCAATGTATGAGGACACTTATAATGAAACAGAAAATGAACGTAAAATTGCACAATTGTTCAAGTTTGATGAAAGAGAGAAAGAAAGACTTCGGATGGAACAAGAAGAGAAATTAAAAAAAAGTTTTTATTTAAAATACAAAAAGAATATATTGCTAAGTTATACAAAAAAAAATTTGAAAAAGACAAGGTATTGTCCGTACCCAAATTGTGATAACCTTGTGAAACTATGTGGATTTGATTCTAACCAAATAGTGTCTATTGAAGAATTTGTTCAACGACTTTATGTTCCTAGCGTTGAATGTAAAGCAAAACATCCTTTTTGTTTTAATTGCGCTGAGGAAGACCATAATCCATGTCCATGTATCCTGGCTGAAAAATGGAAAATCAAGTGTAAAGATGATTCAGAAACAGCCAAGTGGATCATGCAAAATACCAAGGTATGTCCTAATTGTAGGAATTCCATTGAAAAAAATGGGGGTTGTAATCATATGACTTGTAGATCATGCCGTTATGAATTTTGCTGGATTTGTTTGAAAAAATGGTCAACCCACGGAACAAGTTATTTTACATGTACCACCTTAGATTCTTTGTCCAAAGAGGAGCAAGATCGACTTATTAAAAAAGATGGAAGTGACCAATCCTTCCATTTGTATGTACTTTACGTTGGATTGTTTGATAATCAATTGATATCGTTAAAAAAGGATAAACAGTTTTGTGATAACTTGGAGATGAAAGTGCAAAAGATTCAGCAAAAAAGCAATATTTCGTGGATTGAAGCACAGTTTTATAGAAGTAGTATTGATATACTTTTACGTTGTAGATTAGCACTGGTTTGGTCTTATGCTACTTTGTATTTTGTGAAAAAATCACGCACTAAGGAATTGCTGGAAACAAGGGTCAATATGTTGAGTATGCAAGTTGAGAAGTTATCTAAATTGTTTGAGGTAACTCCGACTAATGACGTATTGAAAAAGAAGAAAGTGTTTTTAGATGTTGCTGATGGAGCTTCTAACTCACGAAAAGCTCTTTTATCCACATTTCTTGACTCATTACTTGAGGAAGTGTTGACTGTCAAGATTTAATACTATAATCCCTTATGCCTTTACCTAGTCATATAAATAAATATATATATATATATATACTTTGATTTTATTCTTCATCTTACAGTTATTTTTTTCATGTTTTTGTATTTATTCAAGGTGAACGGTATGCTATAAAAGTAAACATAATAGTATATATCTATCTTTATGAGGTTAAGTGTCAAAAGACAGAAGGACGGTGAAGGTTATATAAAAAGGGGAAAGTTGAAAATAAAAATGCTAATGATGATAAAAATTATTATCTAACTTAAAGGCTAACTTTAATTTCAGTATCAATGATATCAACTAAAAATTGTAATTCTAATTTTTTCCTACTTTCGACAATCCAATCATTTGACAATTTTCTAGCCCAACTTTTTAAACTTGCGACTTCTTCGACAGCATTATCTAATTCATTTCTGGATAAATAATAATTAACTCTTGAAATGACGGATTCAATATCATTACCTGCGTATTCGTCTGAAGTCTTAACTGGAGATCCACTCTTAGATAACAACAATTTACTGAAAACCCAGGAAGACATATGGCCTAACAATCCAGCATTTGGAGGTAATAAGGCAACAGATCTTAATTCAGGCACTAATAATTCCCATCTTGTTATCAATTGATTTTGAGTTAATACACCGCCAGATTTCATTAAGTCTTTGTCTTTAGGTAAACTTTCAATGGTGGCATTAATCAACTCGTTGTTCAATGGTTTGACTAAGTTTTTCAAATTGTTAATTTCGGCAATTAATAATTTTCCTGAATCGGTATAATCATTTGAAGATAATAACGCTTGTAAAGTATTTATGGATTTTTTCACTAATTTATAGTTTTTATAGTTACCTGCAGCCTGAGATAATTGGATTTCAAATTGTTCAATTTGATTGACTCTTTCAGCCAAGTTTTCAAGATTTTTTAATTTACCACTTCTTTCATTGTCAATTTTATCGGCAACTTCTTTGTTGAATTGTTTGAGGGTTGCAACTTTGGAGTGTTGAATGATGTTTTCGGCCTCAATTAAAATTCTACTTCTGGTGACTTCGACTTCTTTGGCTAACCTTTCGTTGTATTTAGCTTCAATTACATTCTTAGCGTCAGTCAAGTTTTTAGTAAATTCAGCAGTCAACTGGTTCTTTTCTTGTTGCAATTCTAATTGTAATTTTTCAGTTTGAGAAGCAGTCAGTCTTATCAAATCTTCAGTTTTTTCAGAAGCAATCAATTTATACTTCTCGCTCAACTCACCAATTGAAGATTTAATAACTTCCACTGATTTTTGAATATCGACATCGCCAGAATGAGAATTGATTGAAGAGATTAAACCATTGATAGATTTGACAGCTTCATCAATAACCTTTTCACCGGTTTCAATAGAAATTTGAGGTAGGATAAAATCTTTATGTGATTCAACAGTTGATTCCTTACCTGAGTTTGGATCTAAGGGAGAAGCCAATTGAGATAAATCAACTTTGGCACTTTCAACACCCTGTTTTGGGATTTGGACTGCTTTATCGACACCTAGTCTTTCTTTTATAGATGAAAAAGATTCATTGACTTTGTCGGAAGCAGCATTAATGGTAAATTGCGCTGGGTTGTTCAAGTAATAATCAATGGTGTCTATAACATCCTCACCATATGGAACAAACTCAAAGAAATAATCTTGGAAAGTGTCGTTCTTGTAAGCAATGGCAGTGGCGGTACCATAAGCTAAAAATGTGAAAAATCCTAATCTAAAGAAAAATTTTCTGACAGGATGAGCACTTTTTGTGGTCTTCACAGTTGTTTTAACAACCTCAGTGGATTGGAATCTCAATTGTCTTGCAACAGATCTGCCAATGTTAGCTCTGACTGGGGTGAACTTTTTACTTGCAACGCGGATCATAATGGAATAGTGAACTTTGAAAAGCAAGCTTTATCAAGCGAGGGTTGGCAATAGCAAACAAATAGTAGCTTGGAAGCTTCTAGAGTGAAATTGAATACTGTAATCAATTTTTTCCAATACTTTACAGATTCAAGTATCGGTATGATCGTTTATTTTGATGGGATGTATTTGATTTTAACTGGGTAGTATCCCACCAAAGGTCTCGACAAATTGAAAAAGAGCTAATGACGGGCGGGTAATACCTCGACAGACTTCTTAAAGCTATACGCTTTTGAACCAAGTTGAAAGACGCTGTTACTAGTATAAAGGGAAGGA
Organism: Wenyingozyma nanaspora; assembly: GCA_030557475.1. Classification (NCBI taxonomy): domain Eukaryota; kingdom Fungi; phylum Ascomycota; class Pichiomycetes; order Pichiales; family Pichiaceae; genus Wenyingozyma; species Wenyingozyma nanaspora. The sequence goes on along the minus strand of JAKTPF010000008.1, from coordinate 36,392 downwards.
AAGATGAGGTGTAGAGACAGTAAATTGTGCACTATATCACGGCATAGAGCAGTCAAGAGCATTAGAAAATATAATATAAGATGGCATCCTCTTCAGCTGCAAGTGCACCACAGATATATGGTGCCGATGAAATCAATGCCATAGTGCTTGATCCCGGTTCATATCAGACTAAAATTGGTTTTGCAGGACAAGATTCACCAACTTTAGTAATGCCTTCGTATTACGGTATAGTTGACAATGATCCAAGCAAGAAAATTTTGGCAGAAAGCATGTTGTCATACCCTAAAGAAAATTTGGAGATCAAACCTATACTGAAAAATAATATCATTCAGGATTGGGATGGTGCAATGGCTCAGTATGAGTATATGTTCAAAACTTTAAATATTGAGCCAAAAGACCAACCATTGCTATTTACAGAATCTACAATGAACTCATATGACAATAAAGTGAAAGCTTTAGAGTACTTTTTAGAAGAAAAAGATTTTGCAGCTATTTTCCTTGTCAAACAACCAACCTGTGTATCATTTGCGCACGGTAGACCAAATTGTTTAATTGTTGATATTGGACATGACTTGATTACTGTAACGCCAATTATTGATGGAATTTCTCTGAAAAACATGGTCGTTGGTACCACTTATTCAGGCGCATTTTTAAACCAGCAATTATTACAGTTTCTATCCACTAAGAAGATTGATTTAACTAATTCGTATGAAATTTTGTCAAAGAAACCAGTCTATTGGGAGGATATTAATACGAAACCAATTTTTGAACAAAGAAAGTTTGATTATTCCATCACCGACTCATTTAAGTCATTTCAAAGTTTGAGAGTTTTACAAGAGATGAAAGAGACTTTATTGGTCTGTGGTAATGACGTTGAGAAACCAACAGAACAAGAATCCATGGAAACTGATGATTCATTGTATTTTGAGTTACCTAATGGATTAAACGTTCCTTTTAGTAAATACGAAAGATTCAAGATTGGAAATTCTTTATTCAACCCATTTGATACACTAGAGGAAGTTGTTAAAGGATGGGAAGAACCACAAGATGGTAAGATTATGAAATTGATTGGCACTTCAAAAGATAAAACAAGTAAAGAATATGTACCTTTGAGAAGAACAATGAAAAAAGCGGACGATGAAGATGGGGAAGATAAAAGTGATAAAAATGATAAAACGGAACCAACATCTAAAACTAGTGCGAGTGGAGATGCTAATACAAGTACTAATAAGGATAAGGATAGTCAAGACGGAAATTCTACCACCGAGGGTCTTGCCCAAGTTGGCATTTCTTCTTTAATACAATCTGTGTTAGAGAAACTGGATATAGATTTGAAACCACAATTAGCCAATAACATAGTATTAACGGGTTCGGTATCACTCATACCAGGATTAAATGAAAAATTGTTTAATGAATTGACTATGCTCAACCCTTCGATGAAAATCAGAATCCATGCTGTGGGTAACACAGTTGAAAGGAAGTATTCCTCGTGGATTGGAGGTTCAATTCTGTCAAGTCTTGGTACCTTCCATCAACTGTGGGTATCCAAGGCTGAGTATCTTGAAGAAGGAGCGGAGAAGTTGATTACGAGTAGATTTAGATAAGTCGTGAATGACTGGCTGAAAAGAAAAGAAAGCAAAGAAAAGAAGAAAGGAATCTTCCAAAAGTTTGTATTATTATAACTAGTTTAAGTAGTAACAGTGACCTACTGCCTAATAAACTATAACCTTAAATGTAAACGTAGGCGGACCTATGTATATATATATATACGTATACACCTATCACCTTTACAGCAATGCTGACGATAATACCCTACAGCAACGCTAAACGAAATAACGCTGCAGGGAGCCTTCCTTTGCTTTGTTCTTCTGCCTAGTCGATAGTCCAGATAATATCTAAAGCCGCTCGCGTCTGTCGACTAATGCAAGCCGTGTCGATCGATTTACTCGACTACCCTTCTTAGTGAGTGGTGCAGCAGTCTGTATAAATATATATGTATATACATACATATGGGTTATCAAACCAATGTTATATACACATACTTGTAGTAGGTTGAAATCGAAGTGCATACATGTGATTAACTCCATAATAGCTGTACTCTGGCTGTGACGCCTTGCTGGTCAGTGGCATGGCGTATCGATGCACTTCGTCTATATTTTCGATGCATATATACATACATATAATATGAGGTTGCGCAATACGAATTTCAAGGCGGTAGCTGCCCCGGACTTTGATCTCCTGCACCCTTTTTTGACTTGCTCTCTTGACACTTCTACAGCCGTTCGTATAAAAAATACTATATATGTCACGTTTCTCCATTTTTGGCCTCCCTAGACATTGTATGTTTCCTTGGGGCTTCAATCGTCAACTGATATATATACCTATATATTCTTGCCTTGTTTTGATATAGTTGCTTGAGTTGTCGCAGCATGGTGGGACGAATGACCGCACCCTTGAAAACTTCATCTTATATTTATGGCCAAGCGGACTCTATTACAGACTCAGAGGAGGATAAAGAGGAAAAATTTGACTCTATTATAATTGAGTTCAAAGCTACTATTTTGCAGTTATTGGATTTACTATCTTCAGATAAAGATGATTTTTACAGACAAAGAATCCTTGTCGATAAAATTGCAGGCTTAGCAATGAACGATGTTTTGTTTTTTGAAAAATGTGATTTTGAAACAACGATGTACCTGACCAAAGCCATATTCAAATTTGACCATTTGAGAAGAAAATATGAGGTACACAGAAATGTTTTGGAAGATCTGGCTGAGGATATCACAGATTATCTTTATCTTGAAATGAAACTTTTGAAAGTTCTAACAAATGTTTACCTTATTGAGTTAACCTCTTCAAATTCTAAGGTCGAATCTAAATTGCCATCATATGATGATATGATTGAAGGCTCTGCATTTTGTGAGAATTTTATTGACGATAAAGAGCCAGGTTTAACGGGCGATGAGCCGGTGGGTGAAATGAGTCCAATGGAAACTATAAAGACTATGCTCAAAATTATTTTAAGATTGATCGTTTTTTTATCACGGATATGTAAAAACTGGAAATTTTCCGACGAAGTTCCTTTTAATATTGTTTTGGATATGAAAACAACTGTCATGAGACAATTATACTTGTATTTGATTTATTTTGATAAAGTTGCCCATAGTTCTAATTACACTACAATAATGTCCACTCGGTTGGGCAAAAGAAAACTTAACATTTCCCACGTTTTATTAATTTACAGAGCACTTAATGAGAATTTATTCAATGCTTTAAATGAAGTACTAATCAACATCAAGAACAAATCTTTTTTATTAAATAACAAAAACACAATAAGTTATTTTGATGAGTTTGCAAAATCTTATTATATTCTGCTTTACGATTTTGATTTTAGAGTCTTACATAATTTCAGTGAATTGTTTTTCAATGACCAAAAGAGTAAAGGCTACAACTTTATAGTTATGAATAAGAAATCAATGCAATTATTATATAACAATGATGAACTCAATTTGGATGCTTTAAAAACTTCAGATTTGATGGACCTTGCAGGCAGCAGAAATGATAAATTGATCTACAGCTTTATGACACTTTGGGAGCATGTGATGGATGTTTACGGATTTACCCCTAATGCGTCCTGCAATTTCAGTGATAATCTACATTATGATGCATTGCATACTATTTCAAGCTTTATGAGTTTGTTAATTCAATTACCCAAGTCAAATTACAAGGTCTTATCAGCTGAATTGAAAGTTTCTTTAGTAAGGGACACTTTAACAATATTAAAAATTACACTCAAGAAATTCATGGAAGACTATAAGTTACAAAACTTAATCACAAATTATAATGGGAAAACGAAGCAAATGGATACGAGCTCTTACAATAGTAGCACTAATACTAAAGACTTGAATTTGCTTTTAACCACTGTGGCCTATCTTTGTTCTTTGTCTGGTCAAAATGATATACGTGCAATATTCATAGATGAGCTAATTGACTCAAGAAAACTAAAGAAAAACCCAAAGTATCAATTTTCAGATCTAGCTGATTTATTTATTGAGTATATCCATTTATATCACAATGGGTTAAATGCTGATCAAAGTCACTCTAGTCAAACATATGATTTAGATATAGACAAAAACACAAACGATGTTAACGTTTCAAGTGTTTCATCATTTAAGGCTAATCCAAACAAGTATATTGAATCTGTTGGATCAGATACAACCACTTTCAACTTTTTGCTTGGAATTTTATGGAACTGTGTTATGAAAGATGAGAATCAATTTTGCCAGTTGGTAGGTGACGAGATTGGTAAACCATTTGTCATATCTCAAGAGAGGCAGTCTTTGATGGGCATTGTTATTCGCTCCAAACCACATCATGGGAATAACAGAATTGTACAAAGTAATTCTAAAACGAAAAAGAGCAAAAAGAAGAAAAGGCATCAAAGTAGTAATCAAAAAGAGTTGGAAAGTTTTACTTTAGCTGCTAGTGGTAGCAGTGATAAAAAACAAAAAATTTCTTCTTCTTTACCAACCTTAGGCACTAGCTTTGATTCATTTATGGGCAATTTGGGATCAGCAGGTAAGTTAAATGAAAACAACACCGATAAGGATCACCATAGTGATGACGAACAGGCCGGATCGGATGAAGATACGGTGGAAAGTACAAGTGAGAGTGATTTTGAAGAAAGACAAATGAAAGAAGCTGAAGATATTTTGAGAATGATGACAAAACTGGATGTAACAAGTGAGCAAATTTGTGCTAGCAAAGGTACATCACCTATGACCAAAAGCTCGTCTGGATATTCTGCAACCGGATTAGATACAGTTGACGAGCAAAATGCAGATGAGACCCCGCTACCACCTGCTCCAAGGGCCGATTCGAAACTTTCGATATCATCACCTATAACGTACAAAACACCACAAAAACTTCAAGGCGATGACAGAGGACCAGACATTTTTTCAAGTTCACCAAATTCTGAGACGATTGCTCAATCAGACCAGATCCCAAAAACCATTTTATCTGATTTGAAGGAAATTGGCAAAGACAAAAATGTTGGTAAAATAAGTCCCTTGGACAATCCCAAGGAATCTGTGGCTACTTCTAAAGTTGATTACTTGGCTGCTCCAGCAGCAAGTCTGAACTCAACACCCATGACACATGCAGAAGCTAATAACTCAGGCTCTTCGATTCTTTCATTCAAATTGAAAAAAGGTTTGTCTCATAAGCTCAAACAGACTTTTGGAAAAAAGATTGGCAGTTTATGAAAAGTCCATAGTACATCAAAATAAAAAAAGTGAAGTGAATAAGTAAGTACACAATATATTTAAGAACTTTTGTATCCATTTAGGGAAACTCTACTTAATAAATATGTTCTCGTCGCGACTCTTTGCGACGATAGTCTTGTTCTCAAATTTACTATGAGAAACTTTAGTTGTCTAATAGCTTTGCCCGTATGCAGCAGGATAATATAAATACTATACTAACTGATAGGCAAAGCTTTAAGTGACATATTGTCATCAAAATCTAAGTAAAAATCCTACATTTGGAGACATAAAGACCATTTTTGTAATCCTGGTGCACGGGTGCTTGCTTCAAAATTTGTCAATAATTTCCCTTCCGGCCAGCAGGTGCACAGGTTTAGAAATTAGACTAGACTTAATCAGCGACCCAAAAGACTGGACTATGCGAAGTAGTATTTTGGGGAGACCAAAAGCAGAATAGTGTTTGTTAATATCTACGCCAGAGTGCTCCCTGTTTATTGAGGCCTCAAAATTGTGCGAAGGTTTACTTCAGCCCATATCAGCAAATATCCTAAACTAGCCAGAGATTCATATTTTTATAAATTATTTTTTGATCTTTTCTGTCTATTCGGTTTTTTTTTTTTTTTTTTTTGATTTCTTGACTAGAATAGTTAAATGATACTGATGATATGGGCAAACTAGTTCTTCTCAAATGGTAGGAAGTTGTGTTTAAAAGCTTTTGTAGTGGTGAATACTTGAGTTTCAAAAACATCAGCTTCCTTCCCATTGATTCCAACCATCTTTGTTAGTAGACGCTGTAGGTGTGACACTGTAAACTAGTTGCGCACTCGGGGCAAAATTCTAGTAAACTGTGACTACCAATAAGCCAAGGGTCAAAAGTTGTGTTTAAGGGCTCTGTAGTGGTGAATACTTGAGTCTCAAAAACATCAGCTCCCTTCCCATTGACTCTAACCATCTTTGTTAGTAGACGCTGTAGGTGACACTGTAAACTAGTTGCGCACTCGGGGCAAAATTCTAGTAAACCGTGACTACCAATGAACCAGGACACAAAAGGTTAGAAGCTAGATTCCAGGGTCCTTGCAGTGGGCGATAACACAGTGGCGACAACAGTGCAAACCTAGAGTACTAGTTTCTTTTCAAATGATTCCTGCTAGTAAGTTAAGTTAGTAAACGCTGTTAACTAGTTGCACACTCCTTGCAAAATTCTAGTAGGCTGCGATTACCAATAAATCAAAGTACAAAAGGTCGAAAACTACATTTCAAGGTTCTTGCTGATGCGACAATGCAATGAACCCAAAAACGTTATTCTCAATTGACCCCAGATATTAGTTGTATTATAATTATCCTCCAAAAGGTATCTTTTGCGTTCCATATCTTCAATAATTAGAAACAAAAGGTAAAGAGCTAACTTCTAAGGTTTGTAATTTAAACTTTTAATTTTTTTGAAACCAAATAATGCTTTACTCTTACCCTAAATCAAATCAAACTATGCTGTGTTTCTGGGTAAACTATTAAAACTCTGTATCAGTTTTAGCTAGTAAACTTTGAATACGGATTGCAGTGGACACTAATAGGATACAGAGATAACTTGTAGTGATCACAAAATAATTCCCAAACTTGAAGTCTTCTGTTTTTGTGATTCTCAGATTAAGTATGAGCCGCACGCGTTGTTTTCTTTTTAAAAAAAAAACTGTCTACTTCAGTTCTGTGTAGTATAGCATAAATATTTACTAGAGTCGAAGCAGACTTTGAGTCACAATATTGAATGGTACAAACTGTAGTGTAGAATACGTAGAACTCCACTGTCGCACCGTTGAAAGTTGCCATAATTCAAGATAAAAGGATAAGTTAGCATTTAAAGGTAGGTATGTGGGAACTTAAAGAATATTAATATTTATATAGTGTATGAAAACAATAAAAATGCACCATGTGTGTAAAACGCTGTCGGGAATATGCTGCTGGTCAAAAAATAAAAGAACTGAAAGAAAAATAGAAAGATATAAGATAAGTTGATATGGCAATTTAAAGCAAAAAAAAGATGAGTTTGCAAAACAAAAGTTGAGCTGTCATGAGGGAAGCATTATGTTGATGCATACATGCATGCATGGATAACTGACCACATATTTTGTTTCTGTAAGATTGATTTTTTTATTAGCATATGCGCTGTAAAGCTAAGCGCTGTAAAACTAACATTGACATGCTTGTTCATTAGTACTTGGTCTATTCAAGTCTACATTTCTTGCCTTTCTTCTCTTCATGTCAGCAGTGTTATCCTTAATCGGCAACTTCTCAGCAATACCTTGAAATGTATCTTTTATTTGATCACCAGTCTTTGCGCTTACCTCAAAAAATAACAGCCCAAACTCCTGAGCATACTGTTTCGCCTCATCTCTTGATATTTTTCTTTCTTCCTCTAAATCGACTTTATTGCCTGCTAATGCAATAACTATATCGGAATTTGCTTGCTTTTGTAATTCCTTCACCCATGATTTTGCTCTTTCTAAAGACGATTCTTGGGTGATATCATAAACTACAAGAGCACAATTTGCGTTACGATAATACATTGGAGCCAATGACTTGTAACGTTCTTGACCTGCTGTATCCCATATTTCGAATTTGACAGTTGTATTAGGGTCAAGCTGTATGGTTTGTGTCAAAAATGCAGCACCAATTGTTGATTCACGTAAATCATCAAACGAGTTCTTGACGAATCTGTGAACAATAGACGACTAATTAAAAAAGATAGGAAAACAGAGTTAGTATTTGAGCTTTAAACACCCAGTACAGGTACCACTTTGTGGAAAACGGAATAACATACTTTACCAACAGCACTTTCACCTGTTTTATTTAAAATTAGAGTTAGTAAAGTAAACAAAATAAGAATTGATAGTTGTCTCAACGATAATCAGTTAAGAATACATCTCATGAGCTCAAACAAAAAAAACAATGCCGGTAACATACCCAAAAGGACAAGTTTAAATTGCGCAAACCTTTGCGCTGGAGTAACTTCAGACATGGTTGTGTAGCGTACGCTAGTGAATAATATAAAGACTAAAGAATAGTGATTTGAAGCCGTCTTTTACACTCCAGCATGAAAGGCAAACAAATAAATCTTTTCTGTAGCTGAAACATGAAGCAAAACAAAGCAACTATCTGCCCCTTTTTTTCAAGGCGGTGTATTTTTAGTGTATGCATTTTAGTTTTGTATAGTTAGTGAAAAACGGACTAAAGTCAAAAGAAATTCAGTTAAGATGAGCTATATACTCCACAATCATAGGTTCGTAGGGATATATATGTACTAAGGTGATATATAGTGTATTCATGTCACGTTATGTGAACATTTTTCTTTAACTAACAACTTGAGGATCTCATAATTTGGCTCTCAAATCGTTTGGCATTGGCTGCTACAATGCAGCAAGAACAGCTTTGGCACCACTTACGGTCACTTCCTTAGCTGGTTCAGTTTCAATATAGGTAATGATACCATCTTTAACAATAACAGCGTATCTTCCGGTTCTGTAGCCGACAACTGGATCTGGGTTGGCATATCCAAATTTCTTGGATAAATTAGCTTGTGAATCAGTGACAAACTTAACTGCATCCTTAGCACCTAAAGCTTTACCCCAAGCAGCGTTGACGAAAGGATCGTTGGTGGTCAAAACAACAATTTCATCAGCACCTTTGGCTTTCAATTGATCTGCTTTTTCGACAAACTCTGGAATATGGTTTTCAGTACATGTTGGAGTGAAAGCACCTGGAGCAGCAACAAAAACGACTGTTTTACCTGGTAAGAATTTTTCAAGCTTGAAAGGAATGGGTCTAGCACATACAACAATAGACTCTGATTCCACTGAATAAGGGACATAGCTCAATTCGACATCAGTTGGAAATGGTGCTGCATCGATCGGAGTAGTTAGTATTCAGGGTCATTATAAAACTTGATAAATACACTCTACAGTTAAAGTCAGTAAGACGAAAAGTCGATTTAATACGTACAACCGACGGAGTATGATGACATGATGGTTATTAATTGCTAAGGTTATGTTTAATTATCTTAGTATAGACGTGATTTACGGCAGTACTTAATCCCGTCAAAACGATGACTTGAACAACTCGAATTTGTCTGCCTTTTATACTTTGTGATTGTGGTGCCTGTGTTCGCGCTCGCGCAATCTGAGCTCATCTATTCCAGATCCTTACTAATAAGTATATGTAAGCTTCAAAGCTGATTAATGTTCGGTTCGGTTGCTACGTAAGAATGTATATCTATATATATTTTTAATCAAGTATGCTCAAATGAGTAGAGCATTTTCGGAAAATCACAAAGACAAACCTTCTAGTCTATCAATGGCAGCTTTGGTTTTCATTGAAATTCTAGAACTGAGCTCGTAATCATCACCTCCAAAAGCCTGACTTCTCTTTAACCATTCCATGGATTCCTTGAGACCATCTACGCCCTTCAGTTTCCATGAAAATAATGCTCTTTCGTACAAAGCAACAGGATAACACCACGGGTTTTCGGTTAATTTCAGCATCTTGGCGTTGTAATCTGCTTTGCCCGACTCGGTTAAATTAGAAATAACTTTCGCATCCAATAATCTAACACCATCTTCAATTTTACCCAATCTTCTTAATGCTAACGACTGTAAAGTATACCTTATCATGGACTCTTCTTTTGTCTCTTTGATCTTTGCATACGATTGACCCTCTTTATCTAAATATGCTAACTCGCTTTTTGGGTTATCCGCACTGTATCCCAGAAGTTTAACAGTTAATTCTAAGTGTGCTTCCGGCATTCTATTGTACCCATTCCAGAAGTATGCTAACTCATGCACTAAAGAAGAACCAATGCAATCAATAAAATCTTTTCCTGTCTGCTCCTTTATTTTCAAAATGTGGTTCACTTTACGTTGAGCAAACCTCTCGAATGGCATCACTTTAGTCATGAACTTCTTTCTGCCTATCCATGATGGAGCTTCTTCAATGTATTTTTTAGCCATTTCACGGTACCAATCCTTTTTTTCTAACGTGACATCGCCTTTCTTTGGGCTTTCTAGAGTTAATCCAGTTAAACACATACGGTAGCTTTCCAAATAGCAAGCACCTGCCATGTAACAATATAATGTATGAGACCATGCATTGATCTCTATAAGGTATAAGAACTCGGTGGCCGCTCTTTCAAACCTATGCAGGAAAACCAAAATCATAGCTCTGTCAAAAATTAATAATGCATCAACTTGTTTCATCTCACTTCTCTTTGCAGAGTCCATTAGTTCAAGTGCTTCCTCTAGTCTGCCACGACTAGCCAACATTCTTGATTCTTGTAACAGCCATAATGCACTGTTGGGAAATAATGCTCTCGAATATAGTAATGCTCTAACTAATTTTGGTCCAGGGTGTAAAATAGTTGGATCACCCTGCCCTAACTGTGCTTTATACTCGGAATCCATCTTTTTACGAGACAATGCTCTTTTCAAGTCCAACCCATTATGCTGACTACCCGCAGCTGACTTGAACGATGAAATGGAAGTTGAGTTGGACAATGTTCTCGAGGAATTCATCCTTTTTAACTCTTCAGTAGTGGGTACATCAAAATCTGTGTCTGTAAACTGGAATGGGCCATCGTAAAACACTAGTAGAGCCAGTAGTCCAATTCCGCCGTGAATGTTTCTTTCCATTGCAGCCTTCCAAACCATTTTCAATCCAACTTCTCTGGAACCTTTGAATCCTACAACTGATAGCACTTTACCAATCGCTGGAGGAATTAATGACAAAACTACTTGTAATATACCAAAACAAAGATTCACACCTGAATGGATGAATTCGTCAACTGTGGCAATATCTGGGTTACCTGTTTGAAAAGCCTCTGTAAGGTTGTCAACTGACTTTTGATTCACACCCAGATCTTCTTTCAGACTCTCGTAAATGGATGGATTGCCAATATGATTACCTTCAATTCTTGATTTTCTCATTTTATAAATTGTTTCTAATTTTTTGATAACCTCCCTATCTTTTAGTTGTTGGTCACTGGGAGGTAATGGAACATCAACAAATTTGTTCGAGGACAAGCTTGCAGTTGATTCATCATTCATAGTTAAAGATCCAATACCCGTTAAACTGTTTGAAGACGATAGCTTGCCCTGCTTTTCCATTGTCCTACTGATTTCATCTAATGTCTGATAAGCTCTACGCAATTTGATTAGAGCTTTAGCACCTTCGATGACACTCTCAGAAAACAAGCATAACAATGCATTGAGTAAATTAGATTCAGCATAGGTGACAGCCCATTCGGTACCAGGAGGATATATTGAGGACGTTTGAAGCTTAAGTCTTTCAGCATTCTGTTTTTCCTTCCATGACATGGATTCAGCGGCACTTAAAGTGGTACTTGCTCTTTTCATTGTCTCAGGTTCAAATCCTAAAGTAGCTTCCAAAAAATCGATAACACCAAGAGCCACCTTGGAAATGGTTTCTTTATCGTGATCCTTCAATAAGGCTCTTCCTTCAGGTGCTCTATCATCAAGGACATAATCCATAGCCTTCAGTCCATTTTCAAATTGGTATACCTCCGTTAATATCTTATCTGTTTTTTCTTCGTCTGATAATGCACCACCGGCTTTTCCACGGCGTAGTCCTAAAGCTTTCAGCATTATATAATTATGAGGAAAATGTCAAATAAATGCAGGGTCTGTAGAGTAATATCCTTTATTTTCGATCTATAGTAAGTGTAAATGGAATACAGTGAAGTTGGGGATCTAATTTTTGGAAGAAAAAAAAATCTGTAATATAAGGCTTCGGTTCTTCGTCCTTCTTGGAAAAAAACACGGAAAGTTAGGAAGTCGGTTATTTATATTTAATAAGGGCTTGGATCAAAATGCACACCAAAAAATCCTTGGTCCTGAAATATCAAGTTAATCAATAACCAAGAGTGATGTATTCTGGAATAGTTTTAACGATATGTTCCATGCCAAGCAGGTCCTTCTATCTTAAACTTCATCGTCGTTGCATGTTGAAGCATGGGCCCTGCCTTCGATGGCAGCCTGCGTCTTACAGCAAGTGCAGTGTAAGTTAGCAATCGTCTTTTCAAGACGCGTCTGTTTTTTTTTTGACGCGTCGATTTTCTTATCAGCTTATCTATAATTTTGTTCATTCAATGGCTTTTATTCGTTAGCTATCGTTAGCTATGGATGCTTAATTAGTTACAGTAGAGTATACACACGTTACATAGTATTAGATACAAGGCCAAGAGTAAACGTTACGCATGTCGTCTCGCTACTTAACCTTGTTCTTACTGGACCTCCGCCCAACAACCTTTCTTATCATCTTCTTTCGTCTCTTAGTTTTCTTCTTCGGAGTTATATTCTGTACTTTGATTCCAGCCTTTTCTTCAACACTATCCCACAACTCCCTGCTTATAAACTTTGGCAGTTTTTTACCGTATAAACATTGATCTACCAACCACATTCCTAAGATAAATTCCTTCTTGGTCAAAATACCAAGATCAAATTCCAATTCGCTTGCACTAGTTACTGAGCGGGACTTTCCAGGGTTTTGCTTTTCATAGTAATCTGAGGCACGACGACTGATGAGGAGGTCCCAAATTCTTTCCAATGTATCATCAGATAGCCTAGATCTACGCCAGATTTCTTTGACTACCAACCCATGGATGGATTGCTTCAAATCGATATTAAGCATTTCGTAAGTTGTTCCTTTATCAACGGATGTAGTAATGGTCGGTTCAATAGTCGAAGCTTTAAGACTGTTTTCGTAATTTTCATGAGCATCGGCAATGCCTCCTTCTGCAGTATCACCGTCGTGATTATCATCCTCATATGCCTCTTCATCTTCTGGAACCTCACCACCATCGCGGTTTTCTTCATCTTCTTCGTAATCATCTTCTTCTTCGCATTCCTCTTCTTCTTCATATCCTTCTTCTCCTTCGTACTCTTCTTCTCCTTCTTCGTATTCTTCTTCTTCTTCGTCAAAATAATCGTCATTTCCAATCAGTGTATGGGAACCATCTTCACTTACAAGAACTTCATCAAATCCTTCCATCAAGTACATATCAGCAGAGATATGCAATCCTTTATTGGCAGCCCAAACACCTTCATAACGCTTCTTCTCCTCCTCAGTAACTATGGTAGAGGCAGCATGATGTTTCCACGGCTTAGACTCATTGAATTGAGACTTAGTATGCTTCTCCTTTCTCATTGTAGTCCTAAACTTTAATTGTTGTGGCTGTGGCTGAATGTGTTGCTGCTGTGACTGGCCTAAGAGACTAATCGTCGAAGCACCGGCTACACCAACTTGACCCAAATGGGTGTTTGAGTAGTTATCAAAATCATTCATTGATGAACTGGATTCGTTTTTCATACCAAAAATTTTTTTAATCTGTTTGGAATGTTTTCCTCTCAATGGTCCATGATGATGATGAGGTAATTTGACATCATCACTTTTAGAAATAGGGTAAAACGGTGTTGACGGTGCGTCATTGATGTCTTCGGTAAACGAAGTTGGCGGTAGATGAGCCAGGGCAGGCGGTTGAGATCTATTGTTTTTAGTGACATCTTGCTGCTGCCGCTGCTGTGATAGTTGTTGGTGTTCAAGTTCTCTTTGTTTTGAGTGTTGCTGTTTAGTAGCCAAAAGTGCAGCTTGTCCAGCAATATCATTTGAAGACATCCTATTGACTGATGTGCTTGAAGATTCAAAATTTGAATATGGAGATTTAAAGTTACTTTTATGAATAGTACCTTCCCTAGAAAAATAATCCTCATACTCAACCTGGGGTGTCGGAGTGGTTACACTGTACTCGCCATCCGAGTATGCATTAGCGTCAGGCATTTTTGAATACAACCCATTCTGACGCTGCGGCAAATCTAAACTGATATCTGAGTCATTGAAATGAGGAGATGATAAGAGTTCAGGGGAAGAGTCAACATCTAAAGTTGAAATTGGAGGCGGTTTTCTCTTGGATAATGCCACTGATGATCCGGGTACAACAGGATTGTTGGAAAAGCTTGAGCCAGGGCGCAGTCTAGGGGACAGATTGTTCGAAGTACTTGACGGCGTACTGCCCAGGTCATCATTTTTTGATCGAAAATCTGGGCTGGATGAAATAACTGCTATCGAGGGAGCATTAATATGCAGCTGACTCATAGGACCACTGAGATAATACTCTGAATGCCCATCAGTTGATATACTTGGAATAGTGTTGCTGGATGGACGTCTATAAATGTTATAATATGGGTGTGTATTAGGAGGAAAAGGAAATTCATGAACTGAATTTGACGGAATTTGCAGTTCTTTCAAGCTCGGTATCTCGTAATTAAACTTTGAAACTGTTTTAGAATTCTTGTGAGGGTAGGCATTAGCGCTGGTGTGATTGATATTTCCTGTAGAAACGTTATTGTTCATCTCATCGTGTGTCAAGTCTATTGGCACAAACTCATCCTCCTCGCTGATAGTATTTGAAGGCAAGGAAGACGTGGAGTTGGAGGGTGACTCGTACATCTGATTATTATTGAACATTACTTCACGCTTGGCAACTTGTGGACTCTTCAACTTAGTAAAGCTTTCGGTATCCCCAATGCCATAAGAGGCATGGGATGCATTGGATCTAATACTTTTATCGTCAGGAGCTTGATGGCTAGATAGTATATTCTTAGTCGGACTTATTCCAAATTGATGTACAGTTAAATTGTTAGAGATATTGTCAGCTGAAATCAAAGCATCTGGGTGTAAAACTTCTGATTTGAGCGTATTGATACTATTCGTGCTTGCAGGTTGTTGCTGGCCCTTGAACATGGAGTTCTTAAAATTCATCTGAACTGTCAAGGCACTAGTTGGGGAAAGTTGCTGACTAACTTCTTCTTTATTAAACGATTCTTTAGGCCCCATCTTTGTTGGATTTTGTTTAGCTATGATGGACGCAGCGGCTAAGGCTGCTTGTGAACTGTTGGCATTAACTTGGTCCCATGTTTGTTTACTTCCTGATGTTTTCTTTTTTGATGATTTCGAAGAGGAAGTAGATAGTGCAACCTGAGGTGGCACTAGCAAACCACTTGATGAGTCTTTGCTCACAGAATTGCGTTTATTGGCTGAATTTAAAGTTACACTACTCCTTGGTGGGCTCCTAACAACTAAATCTGAGCTGAGTTTTCGGGAATGCGATTTCGAAATGGAAGATTTATTATTGGGGCTCGTTAACTTGTAACAACTTATAGGGCTTTTAGAACTTGATGATATGGAGTAGTTGCTTTGTGATTTTGGCATCGTCTTAGAGCCCATAGACATTTGTGTAGATTGACGGGGCCGTATTTTAATTGGTTGTTGTAATTGTTGCTTATGTTCTTGATCTTGCTTGTGTTGTAATTCGGCTTTTTTAAACATCAATTGAGCCGCTTGAGCAGCAGCACTCATAGACGTTGATTCAGTAAGTGAATTGCTATTCCTTGTAGGTGCGGAAGCATTAGTTACCATGCTTATTATTTGATCAAATATTCAATGTCCATATATAACTCGCTAATAAAAATAGTTTCAAGCGTGGTCGATGATTCGTAAGACTTTCTTTAAAACTTGTTTAGCTGAAGGCTTCTTGTTTTATTCATGAAGCAAGGCTCAGTTTTTTTGTGTCTCGTTTCTTTCGTTCCTGATAAAAATATAACAGGACGGTCAATCAAGAATTCAAAGAAAGCTAATGCGTGCTCAAAAGTGAAATAAGCAACTGTTCGTTAAAGATGGTGGTAGTTAGTGTGCCTTGGAAGGTTGCAAATAGCCCTCTGGCATCTAATTGCTATAACAAACCAGAGCATCAGCCCGTTTACTAGCTGCTGTAAAGCAGAATGATAATAAAATACTATCGACGCGTCGTTCAGATTGATCCTATTGTTTTGGTTTCTTTTGTCTATGAAGTTTTTTTATTTTTTTTTTTTTTTAGTTGTTATAATAATATAGAATATGTGGATGGGCGTTTTTTTTAGGTGCTATTAAATCTTTGTACATTCTATTGAGTAGCTTTCTCCTCTCTCGACAAACAATTCATTGCATATACGTACACAATGGCCGAAGAGAAGCAATCTTCTGATAGTACTCCAGAAGGTTGGGCCACTGATAAGCAAGCCCTCCCTTTTTCAGATCAACATTATTTTTCATCCTATGACCATTTTGGTATTCATGAAGAGATGTTGAAAGATCAAGTACGTACTTTATCCTACAGAAACGCTATAATGAAGAACAAGCATTTATTCAAAGACAAGGTTGTTTTGGATGTTGGTTGTGGTACAGGTATTTTATCCATGTTTGCTGCTAAAGCAGGTGCTAAGCATGTCATTGCAGTCGATATGTCAAATATCATCGACATGGCTCAGAAAATTGTTTCATTGAATGGTTTTGAAGACAAGATCACTCTATTGAAAGGAAAGTTAGAAGATGTTGTCATGCCATACGACAAAGTTGATATTATTATTTCCGAATGGATGGGTTATTTCTTATTATATGAATCAATGTTAGATACTGTTTTAATTGCCAGAGACAGATACTTGAAAGAAGGTGGTTTAATTTTTCCAGATAAGGCATCTATTCAAGTAGCCATGATTGAAGATGGATCATACAAAGATGAAAAGATTTACTATTGGGAAGATGTATACGGATTTGATTACTCTCCGTTTATTGATGTTGCAATGGTTGAACCTTTGGTTGACATAGTTGAAAACAAATCTGTTGTCACGACACACTATGAATTGATTGAGTTTGACCTCAATACCGTCACTATTGAAGAGTTAGCTTTCCACAGAAAATTCAAGCTGACGGCTACTAGGGATGATTTAGTTCATGCTGTGATTGCATGGTTTGACATAATTTTCCCATATGATAAGCAGGGTGAAAAAGTCGTTTTTTCGACCGGTCCTCATGCAAACTATACACATTGGAAACAAACTGTGTTCTACTTGAATCAAGTCTTAGATGTTAAGAAAGGTGAGACCATTGAAGGTTATCTTGCTTCTAGACCCAATGAAAAAAATAACAGAGAACTAGATATTGAAATCGCCTGGGATTTCAAAGGTCAAGGCGAAAGTGATTCAAGAGCACAAAATGGTAAATTTAACTATTTCTTACGTTAAAATTTGAATCTTTCATAATTTCAACCTTTCTTCATATATTTAGCTAAATTAAATACAGTCCTGCATACTTAGATATTTATGTATTAGTAGAGTTATCATTAATAAAAAAAAAGTACTACATTTTTAAAATTGAATGAGGGAAAAGATACTATAGTCATATTAATAATCAAGCTTATGTATGTATATATATATATATATGCGATTAAGTGTTTAATAAAATCATGTTATCAATAACCCTTTTTTCTTTTGAAATCTCGTATTCTTTTATCTTAATTCAGAATTGAATAATCTAATCAGATTTTAAGACGGCAGAGAATTCAGCAGAAGTCTTTGATTCAGAAGCTGGGGCCTTAGCAGAACCTAATTTTTTTTCAGAGAAAGCCTTAGCATATGGGTTTAATCTTAATAAGACTTGCTTGTTCTTTAATGGGTTCTTCTTTAAAACGTGGGTACGTTTTTGAGTAGATTGACCAGCTGGTCTAACAACGGCTTGGATTTCAGCGGAGTTGATTAATCTAGCAACATCGGTGTTGGAGACAATGTTGGATGGTAAAGAGTAACCAGATTTAGAAGAGTAGACAGAGTCTAAAGCGGCGAAAGCAGATTCGGTCCAGATAACAAATCTACCTAAGTGAGCACCTGGAGCTAATTGTAATAAACCTAAAGAGGTAACGTTAGCGGTTTCAACACCTGGAATGTTTCTGAAAGCTTTGACTAAACCGTTATCGTTAGCGTAAACGACTAATGGACCTCTTCTTTGAGTGAATCTTCTACCTCTTAATTTACCTTGACCGGCTCTCATCTTCTTGGATTTCAAAACCTTGACAACATCTTTGTGAGCACCGACAGCCTTTAAGACAGCAACGGCTTCTTTGGTCTTGGTGATAGATTCAACATCAGAGGAAACAACTAATGGGATTTCTGGGATTTCTTCAACTCTGTGACCTCTAGCTAAGACTAAGGATTGAACAGCGGAGGCAGCAATAGCAGAAGCGGTAGCGTATCTCTTTTCGTTGTGGTTAACCTTGATGTGCCATTTTCTCCAGATTTTGGTTGGAGCAAACATACGACCACCACGACACATGTTACCAAAAGCAGCTTGACCTGAACGGTGAGTACCACCACCACCAACTCTTGGAACACGGGCAACAGCTCTACCAGTACCCCATGATTCAGCGGAGTGTTGGTGACCAGCGTTTTCAGCGACGGCGTAAGCTTGTCTCTTGTTCTTGTTGACTTTAGTGAAAACAGAGTGAACAATATCTGGTCTGATTGGAGCAGAGAAGACAGCTGGTAATGGTAAAGCAGTAGAGGTTTTTTCACCTGAGGTGGCAATAACGGAAACTTGAGGACGAGTAGACATCTTTGTTAATATATATCGTTAATGATGGTTTCAAGAGAACTTCTTTTTGAAATCCAAGTATAATGCCAAATACATTAATTGAATGAAAAAAGTTTCAAGTACAGTATCAAACCAAATTTCCCAGTACGATGGAAAATGAAAAATTTTTGAGTTTTTTCTAGGGAGTGGTTACCCTGACTCTAGTAAACAACAACTTCAGGGTAAGTCTTTTGGTACAGCACCAAAACTTCAATTATTGTTGTGTTTTTCAACACCGCCACCTCCGCATTTGGACGTGGCTAATTTTAACTGACAACAATGTGGCTGATTAGAACAGCCATTCTTTCTTTGTTGCTTGATAAGACTTATTGTGTGGTGTGTGGAATGAACGGCGGGTGCAGTTGTCAGACTGTCTGATTGCTGATGACTATGCAGATTTGGTTGCCTATAGCTGTTTTGTCATTAGACGTTTCTAGTTGTATGAGAGATCCAATTGCATTATCAAGTGATATAACTGCATATTTTAATAGGTCCTATCGTCTGTTTTAACGAGACCCGCCTTGCAGTACCATCAAAAAATCATCCAACAAAATGTCTGCTGATGTTGGTAAGGAAGCTGAATTTCCTCAATCAATTAAAGGTGTTATCGATCTAGATCCATGGCTTAAACCGCATTGGCAAGAAATAGAGTATAGAAGAACCCTTGCTGACAATTGGCTGGAAAAGCTTGAAAAGAATGAAGGTGGTATATTGAAATTTGCAGACTCTTATAAATCCATGGGATTTTCTGTCAATCCTAATGACAATTCCGTCACATATAAAGAATATGCCCCAAATGCAGTTGCTGCTTGTCTTATCGGTGATTTTAATAACTGGGAACATGATGTGAACAAAATGACCAAAGATGAATTTGGCTTCTTTCAGGTCACTGTTCCTGCTCTACCAGACGGATCGGTACCCATTGAACATAACTCGAGAGTTAAGATTTACATGACTTTACCAGATGGTTCTAAAATTGCAAGATTACCCGCTTATATCAAAAGGGCAACACAACCGCCTAAGGAATACGGCAACTCAAACTATGAAGCTAGATTTTGGAACCCTCCTGAAGAATATGTTTTCAAGAATAAAAGACCTCAGGCCCCTCAATCTTTAAAAATTTATGAAGCTCATGTTGGTATTTCCACCCCAGACCCCAAAGTTGGTTCATACAAAGAATTTACTCAAAACGTATTACCCATTATTAGAGATGC
Organism: Wenyingozyma nanaspora; assembly: GCA_030557475.1. Lineage (NCBI taxonomy): Eukaryota > Fungi > Ascomycota > Pichiomycetes > Pichiales > Pichiaceae > Wenyingozyma > Wenyingozyma nanaspora. Next base: position 16,417 of record JAKTPF010000008.1, on the reverse strand, counting down.
GGGCTACAATACTGTTCAATTAATGTCCATTATGGAACATGCATATTATGCCTCTTTTGGTTATCAAGTCTCTAGCTTCTATGCTATTAGTTCAAGATTTGGAACTCCGGAAGATCTGAAAGAACTAATAGATACTGCTCATGGAATGGGCATCAGAGTTTTATTGGATGTTGTTCATTCCCATGCTTCTAAAAACGTTGAAGATGGTCTGAATATGTTTGATGGAACTGACTATTGCTATTTTCATTCCGGTGGTAAAGGTAACCACGATCAATGGGATTCAAGATTATTCAATTACGGCAGCTATGAGACTTTAAGGTTCTTATTAGGTAATTTAAAGTTTTATTTACAAGAATATGCATTTGACGGGTTTAGATTTGATGGTGTCACCTCCATGTTATACACCCATCATGGTATTGGTGAAGGATTTTCAGGCGATTATAATGAATATTTAAATCCATTTGGTTCAGTTGACAAAGAGTCGTTAACTTATATGATGCTTGCTAATGATCTGTGTAGAAAATACGGTGAATTGGAAAGTACTACAATCACCACAGTTGCTGAAGATGTCTCTGGTTATCCAACCTTGTGTGCATCTCGTGCTGCCGGTGGTGTTGGTTTTGATTACAGACTAGCTATGTCCATTCCTGACATGTGGATTAAGATATTAAAGCACTTGAAAGACGAAGAATGGGATATGGCTAGTATTGTTCATACCTTGACTAATCGTCGTTATAAAGAAAAATGTATTGCGTACGCTGAATCTCATGATCAAGCTTTAGTTGGTGATAAAACTCTTGCATTTTGGTTAATGGATGCTGAGATGTACACTAACATGAGTTGTTTATCACCATTAACACCAGTAATTGACCGTGGGATGCAATTGCATAAGATGATCAGATTATTCACTCAAGCATTAGGTGGTGAGGCATATTTAAATTTTGAAGGTAATGAATTTGGACATCCTGAATGGTTGGATTTTCCAAGATCTGGAAACGGTGAATCTTATCATTACGCTCGTAGACAATTCAATTTGATCAAAGATGATTTATTAAGGTACAAGTTTTTGTATCAGTTTGATAAAGCTATGAACACAACTGAATCTAAATTTGGCTGGCTGAACTATGAACCAGCTTACGTTTCTTTGAAGAACGAAAGCGACAAAGTTGTTGTCTTTGAAAGAAACAACAAGTTATTCATCTTTAATTTTCACCATACTAACTCATTCACTGATTACAGAGTCGGTGTAGATAAACCTGGTGTGTATAGGATTATCCTAAACTCAGACAGAGCAGAATTTGGGGGACATGGTAGAATTGATGAATCTAAATCGGAGTTTTTCACTACTGATTTCAACTGGAACGGAAGGGCCAACTTTTTGCAGGTCTATATCCCATCTAGAACTGCATTAGTATTAGCACTCAAAGATGAGATTGAATCTGTAAACTAAACACATATTTTCTTGTCGAAATACACAACACTGACTTCAAACTTTATCGATCTATTTTTATTTTTTAGTTCTAGACAATTAGCATAAAGCGGCATGCATTTACCTTTTGGTTCTTTATCTACATCTATTTATAACAAAAATCATTCTATAATTGCTACACTCCTTATTTCAAAATACTATTTATTATTTACTATCTACTTATCTATTTGCACGTCAAAAAAACCCACCAATATTAAAATAAACTAAGGAAAAAAAAATACTAAAACCACCATACCAAAGCAAAAAAACGCCGGGGCAACGGAATCGGGTTAAAAAAATCCCGGAAAGGACGAGAAAATCTAACTTAAAAAGTACCCCAGACAAACATTGTCACATTAATCATGAGCCAAATGCTGGTTGGTTGATAGATCAGAGTGTCTTGAGCAAGGTGTACTTAACTAATTCCTTTATAAAGAATCTCTTTATTTCGTGAATTGGCAGAAATTTATTGCTTATTGGTTGTTGTTGGGAGTGACCCCGTCAACGCATTTTGAAATTACTGGGTTGTTGGCTTGAGCGTGTTTCTACTGTTTGATATTTACAATATTTTCACTTGATTTCCCTGGTGTTTTCTTTTTTCCCTTGATATTGGCACTTTTATATTTATGCACCTTGGGAAAATATAATCAATGACTAAAAAGCTACCGCTTGAGGTGAAGTTAAATCGGAAACCAATCAAGAAAGCTTGTGTTTTCTGTCATTCAAAGCACCTGCAGTGTGATGAGAGCAGACCTTGTAAGAACTGTACTAAACGTGGTGTCGCTGATTCATGTCGAGATGCTGAAAGAAAAAAGTCAAAAAGTAGCTCAGATAATAAGAGAAAGCCCAATGGTCCCATAAAATTATTAACGGCTATAGAAAATATAAATGAAAGCTCTGGAATTACAAAACCTAAATCTGTTAAAGGAAGGAAGAAGAGACGATTGGAGGTACAAGTGGAGCTACCCACCACCGACCCTGCTTCGGTTACTTCATCTGCTTTAATGGATAGCTCCGAGTCTACCATAAGCAAAATTAGTCCTGTGGGCTTGCCTGTTTCATTAACTCCTTCAGCTGGTGAACTTACCGCTACACCAACACCAGTTGCACCAATCGATTCACTTGATAGACATAAGGGTAATAATAATAATGCACATTTTACATCACCTGGGCTAGAAATGAAAACGGGTAGATCGACATTCATACCACCTGCTTATATTTACAACAACCAACAACAAAAATATCCACCTTCCGCACTTCATCATCACCTCCAAAATCATAATCTTAATCATAATCATAGTCATAACAATTTACAATCGCCTTCTTCAATGCATAGAGACTCAACTAGTGAAATATTGTCCACTGCTTCCGATATTCTGTCTACAACAAGTCAAGCAAGCAGCAATAAAAAGCCATTTGAATCTACAATGGCCAATGATGAGTATATTCAACTTACGGATCTTCTGAATACAAATCCACCATCTCCATCTTCAGCTGACTTTTTTGATTTTGAAAATGAAGACGAAGAGGCAGATAGTTATGATTTTGAAAATGGTGGTATGAGTAAACTAGGGCGTCCCTTCATTCAGATAAACTCAGAAAAAGATTCAATGATTTCCTCGTACCCCAATAACTCTACCCCTAATTCATATATATATAATCCCAAGCACTCACAGATGCCAAATACAGCAAGAGAAGTGCGTAGTGATATAACTGATGAAGAGAACTATACTCCGCCACTTATTATGAGACATATAATTAAGCATCCAGATGACATTTATCTTACATTAGCAGTGAAAGCGTATCACTATCCTAAGGCTTATCATGCTTTGATTTCCTATTTAAAGTCAAGATTTGATAGGGAACAATTGATAGAGATTGCGAAGTGTATGGCTAAATACAGACCTTCATTTATATCAGCTACTAAATCATTGTATGAGAACGATTTGATATTCACGGAAAGATCATTTCAAAGAACGTTATTAGAATATGAGAAATTGATTCAAGGTTCTCCCTCACCAACTTTAATTTGGCGTAGAACTGGCGAGATCGTAGCTATGACTAATGAGTTTGCAATAATGACAGGGTACTCCAGATTGTCACTCCTATCCAAGCGTACTTTTATAGTAGAAATAATGGATGATGAGTCCACAATACGGTATTTCCAAAGTTTCAGTAATATGGCCTTCGGCGACTTGAACGCTACGTTATTAACAAATTGTGTTTTGAGAAAAGCTAATGATAATGATTACTTACGTTGTGCTTGTGTTTGGACAATTAAGCGTGATGTGTTTGATATTCCTATGCTTATCGTAGGGCAGTTTTTACCCATTTTAAATTAACTGTAAAATCTTACGTATATATTAATTTTTTTTGCTTTTACTTTTGTAATTCTATTATAATATTCTTTTTGAAAATTTTTATTTAATTTACTTATGTTCTTTTCGTCTGATAATTGCTTTTCAATGCAACCCTTGAAGAATATGACACAGTTTATTTATTGTTGAATCTACGGGTTCTCTATTTATATATATATAAGTGAAGTAAAAAAAAGAAATGTAAATCTATCTACTTATTTAATATGGCAATTCTAATATTTCTTTAAGTAACTTACCACAGGCAACAGTTTCTTCATCGAAATATCTTCTAGCGGTTAATTGTAAGCAAATTGGGGCATCAACAAAATATTCAGGTTGATATTTGTTATGTTCAATTTCTTCCAATTTTGATCTTGGTGTGAATGATTCGTCTTTGACGTCAATTTCTGGATCTTGGGAAAGACCAGTTGGGAAAACTAAAGTTGGCAAATCCAATAAATTCCACATGGATGTGTAACCCCAGTAGTATGGACCAGCAATACCATCTTGAGCACAGACTGGTGAAACACCAACGTATGTTGGAGAGATAATGAAATCGACCTTGTTGTTTACAAAGTAATCCAAGTATTTCTTACGGTAAACATCTCTTCTATAATTCAGTTCTTTGTTTTCAGTGATGGTTAATGTATCATCACCTCTACCAAATGAGAAAGCCCATTTAGTCAATGGTAACAACTTTTCACCCGATAATCTAATTAGTTCCTTTTGAGCATGATTACCGTCAGCACTGTATAACTCATTCACATCATTATACATTTCTTGGGTATCTATTGGGTCGAATTGAATTACTTTAACACCGGCTTTAGTTAATTTTTCAGCAACATGTTTTAAACCTCTTGTGATTGGAGCATGTGGTCTAACAACACCATCATCGTATAAGATAGCGATAGTTAAATCTTCAGCTTTTGGTTTTGGAACATCTCTCCATAAGACAGGGATAGACCAAATATCAACATCCCATGGCTTACCCTCATTAATGAAAGTCTTCATGAATAATTCAATATCGTCAATAGATCTAGATAATGGACCAGCAACTGCAGGAACTGATTCTTGACCTTTACCTGAAGAAACACCTGAATTACCAATTCTTCTGGTAGATGGTCTCAAACCCCAACAACCTGAGAAAGCAGCTGGAGCTCTGATAGAACCACCAATATCGGTACCAACACCCAATGGAGAACCAAAACCACCAACTGAAGCACCTTCACCACCTGAAGAACCACCTGCAGTTAACAAAGAATTATAAGGGTTTCTAGTACGGCCAGTGATATTATTATTGGAATCTAAATGCATTAAAGATTGAGGTTCATTAGTACGCACGTAAAATACGGCACCTAATTTCCTCAAAGTGATGACAGCAGCAGAGTCTGGGTATTCATTATCTAACATACCAACCCAACCACCATGGGTGATTTTACCTGCGTAACCAATTTGTTCTTTCAAAGAAATTGGAATACCGTGTAATGGTCCAACGGTTTTACCTGTCTTTTCCAAGTAATCGTCTAATTCTTTAGCTTTAACCATAGCTTCATCAACAAAGAATTCCATAGCGAAATTGGTTAATTGATGTAACATCATAGATCTATGAACGAAAGCTTGTAAAACTTTAACGGAAGAGTAAGTCTTGTTGGCAATTAAAGAAGCTAATTCAGTGGCGGACAAGTTAGTGATCTTCTTTTCCTCGTCGGATAAGTATTTTGACTCTTCAATGAATTTGACAGAATTAAAAGATTTTTCGTCTAAATCAGTGGGTAATTCTGATTCAGGGATTAGATATTCTTTAATCAGAGCATCTTCTAATTTTTTACGATAAGCTTCAATTTTTGGTTTCCACGCTTCAAACTGCTCAGCATTGGAAACATCGTCGGTAAATTTGTAAAATGCTTCAATCTCTTGTTGAGAAGGAGCAGAAAATGAAGAAGCGGACATAGCTGAAAAATTGATAATCGACTAATGAAGTGTCTTGGTATAGGAGCTGCAGCAGGGGGCTGTCCGGTTAAATAATCTAGTAGAAGCTAGCCTAGTGTGAACTGGCAAGGGCAGAAAGCAGAGTAGCTCAAAAAATGGGGGGTTTGGAACACAAGTAGTAAGAACAGAGTGGAACAGATATTGTGAAGGTTTTAAGAGATCAGAGGGAGCTAAGAGATATATATACTAGTTGGATGCGTGAGCTCGGATGCATCCTAATCTGTACTAATTCTACCTTAATCTCTCTGAATCTCGGTATCTCTGGGCTGTGCTAGCCCAAAGTAACAAATCCGCGCGTGATGCCCAAAGGGGAAACTCTTATCGTGTTGTGTTTGCATAGTTAACGTATTGTTGTGTGTCACAACAACCACCTAGTTGCTTAACTATATGGACTACAACAAGAGAAGTAAATTTTCTCTTTCTAAACACATCTCTACACCGCTTGTTGTATAGCCTGTAAAAAGAAAAAACTTTGTGGATAAAGAGAAAAAAGGAGAAAAAAACGATCACAAGGGAGGGAAAAGGCAGATAGGTATGAGAGAGAGCGGTCAGAAGAGCATAATAGTGTAACTTTCTAACGATCTTATTGCCCCACGTTAATACAGATTTATCCATACTCACCACAGTTTTTGAAATAACATCTGTTACAACTATACAACTGTATCACTCTGTCTGAAACTGCTCGTTATAACTTTAACTCTGCATAAACAAACATTAATTCATTATACCCTATTTATACCCACTACTCTTATCAATTTCCGTTTTAAATTATAATCACTCCTCTTTATATTAGATTAAATTGACAGAGGTGCATTACTATTATTATCCCCTGTATTTTTCACAAATTTAATCTTCACTACAACTTTTCTATACTTTTTCCCATTCTAGAGTTGCCGAATGATAGACTCCGAAACCATCATAAATTTTTCAAATAAACTAAGTTCAGATTCAAATGATGAATTCTTATCAACATATTTCAACTTACCAAACTTATCCAAAAAAAAGAAAAATCAATATAGTTCAATCTGATTATTCAGCAAATATAGCTTTTCGCAATAACGATTCCAACACAACTAATGAATTGGTTTTTGCTTCAACTACTTTATCTTTGAATCAAGCAAAGACTAGATCCAAGAAAGGTTGTTTTACTTGTAGAAAGAGAAAGAAGAAGTGTAACGAAGCTTATCCTGTGTGTTCAGGTTGTGCTAGGAACTTCTTAGAATGCTCTTGGCCTTCAAATAATGAAGAAACTTTACCTAGAAATTTTGAGATTAAGCCTGCTGGTTCCAAAAATGATAATCAAACTAACAATAGGCTCAATGATGTTTTGACCCCCTCGCCTGTTGTCCCTCAGTCTCCATTAAATAATCAATTTGAAAAGAAAACTGGAATTTTGTCATCGTATGAAAACCTTATGTGTATCGATCCTATTTTTTCAGCTGTTGATAATAACTTCAAGAGCAACAATAATATTTTTACTCCAGAATTTAGAAATTATGACTTAGAAAACGAAGATTACGAAATCCCAATCAGCTTTTGTTCAACTATTGAATTGAACTCATATAAACACACTTTGCCTTTTCCGGAAGACCATGTTCCAAATTACTCCAATATGGAATTAACATTATCGTTTGATAGCAATAACAGTAGCAACAATATTAAAAGCGATATCGATATACCAATTGATGAGTACGTCTCAAGCGATGAAAATGTTACCTCATCTTCTCCATGCTTATCTGAGTTATCTATGACTTCAGTCAACACTCCTCGTTATGAAATAAATCCAAGTTTGAATCACTATAACCTTAATAATAATAATAATAATGTTATTATGAATAACGACAATACGATGGTGCCTGATTTCTCGCTATCTGTCACTGACATGTTTTCTTCTTTATTCAACACTATTAATTCATACAAGTTTCAGTGGATTCCAGATGTTCAATTAAACGATGAAGATGCGATGCTATACCAGGAATTTGTTACCACATATATTCCTACTATTTCCCCATCTCATTCTCATCCTTTATTATCTCCTGAGTCTATTTTCGTTCCTCAAGCTTCAAGATCTGCAGCATTAAGAGAAATATTCTATACTTGTGGTGCGTCAATTTTAGCACTAAAGAAACCAGACCAATACTCCAAGATTGCATCTAAGCATTACTTAAGAGCTATTGATTTAATTCAAAAGGAAATCAAATCTTCTTCAAATATCACTGAAGATTGGTTATTTGTTGCTGTTCAGACTTTATGTTTGTTGGACAGATCTATGGGATTAGGTGCAAATAGATGTGCTAAACATCTCATTGCTGCTTATGATATAATTAAAGAAAGAGAGATATTGAAATTAAAGAAACAACCACAAACAGCTATTTTGATCACACCAAATGAAAGATCATTGTTTGATAGTTTTGTTTTCAATTATGTTATTACGATTTATTTCTGTCAATTTGAAGATTTGACTCAATTACCTTCTCCTTTCAAATTTTTTGATGAATATCATAATTATTTGACTTATACGATATATAAGGACGAAAAATTACCCAATTGGACAAATTCACCAGTCATGGGTTCAGCTACAAACTGTTTTGAATGTCTTGGTCGATTATTTTGGTTGCTAAGAAACAGACAAGCTGGTAATATATCTGAAGATGATTTCACTACAAAATTGAGTCATACCAGAGTCAAGATGAATTCAGCATTAAAAGCTTTAATCCAGTATGAAAATGAGCTATCTAAACTTGAGGAACATTCAATAAATGACAGAAACTTAACTCTTCATGAACCACAGTCCCAGTATAAATCATCGGCCAATAGGTACTACAAGGGTAACCTTGAGATTTCCAAAGTGATATATGAGTCTTTGGAAATTTTATATCATAAATTAAACAACCCTAAATTACCAGCTAATAGTGAATTAATTCAATACCATTTGAACAACTTGATTGAAGAGTTCAGTAAAATTCCAGAACTAGACCATTCTAAGTGTCTTGCTATTTCTTCTTTGTTTATAGCGGGTTTGGCAACTGTGACTTTAGAACAACGTGATTTCATAACTACTGAATTACACGTTGTTTCATCGGTGTTAAGTACTAATGTTGGTGTTAAATTGGCCAATAAACTTGAGGAGTTTTGGTTCAAAGATGTGAAGATTGATGAGTTTAATGCTTTTGATGTTTTAATTCTTCGTGAAGGTTTAGAGGGATTAAGTTTTTAGCTTTTGGTTCTTTTTTTTTTGTGTGTCTGTTTTATTTTTATTATTTTATTTTATTACTTGATTATTATTTGTGCGACTTTCCATTGCTTGAATTTTTCTGTTTTTTTTTTATCAAATCCACTTACGGTTGAGTGTTTTTTTGTTTTATATCTATAAGCTTTCATGGTTTTATATATTAATTTATTTATGAGAATAAAGTTTACTATAAATTTATTTGAAAATGTGTCTTTTTATTCTATTTGATTGATACATTTTTAAAGAGATCTGCCGGTATTTATGTGAACGGCTTTGGTTTGAGTATACATGGCTAAACCATACTCACCTAACTCTCTACCAAAACCACTCATTTTATAACCACCAAATGGAACTCTGAAATCAGAAGCATTTGTGGCATTAACCCAAACTTGACCAGATCTTGAATGTCTAATGAAATTTTGAGACTTGTTGATGTCTTTAGTAAATACATAAGAAGCTAATCCATAAATTGTGTCATTGGCTAATTCAATGGCTTCTTCTTCAGTAGTGAATTTACCAACGACTACAACAGGACCAAAAATTTCTTCTTGAACAATCTTCATCTTTTGGTTAATACCAGAGAAAATAGTTGGTTCAACGAAGTAACCTGCTTCAAGACCTTTTGGAATAGAACCACCTAATTCGATAGTAGCACCTTCTTCGACACCAGATTTGATATATTCTAAAATTCTTTGCTGCTGAACTTTAGATACTTGTGGGCCAACTTGAACACCTTCACCGAAGGATTCACCTTGTTTATAAACTTCTTTAACGTGTTTCTTTAATTTCTCAACGAATTCATCATGAATTTCGGCTTCGACATAAACTCTTGAACAAGCAGTACAGATTTGTCCCATATTATACATAATACCAAAAGCACACCATTTAACAGCTTGTTCTAAATCAGCATCTTTATAAACAATCATTGGTGATTTACCACCACATTCCATAGTAACAGCTTTTAAGTTAGAAGAAGCTAATTTACAAATAGCTTTACCGACATTAGTGGAACCGGTAAATGAAACTTTATCAACATCCATATGTTCAGCTAAATGAGCACCTGCAACTGAACCTAAACCACAAATAATATTAATGATTGGAGGGAACTCAGCTTCTTTCAATAATTTACAAAGGTATAATAAAGATAAAGGAGTGTTTTCAGCGGTTTTCATGACGATTGTATTACCTGTAGCGATGGCAGGAGCAATTTTCCAAATAGCCATAGCTAATGGATAATTCCAAGGAATGATTTGACCACAAACTCCCCATGGTTCATGAATGGTATAAGTGAACTTGTCCTTTGTTGATTCGATGGTTCTACCAGACTGAGCAGAAGTAGCTAAACCTGAAAAGTTATTAATGACATCGATACAATGAGCGACATCAAAAATAGCATTCTTATCTCTTGGTTTACCAGAATCCATAGATTCTATGTCAGCTAACAGATCTTTATTTTCTTCCATTATTGAAGCAAATTTTTTCAACAACTTTGATCTTTGGAAACCTTCAACTTTTGACCAGTGAGTTTCAAATTCTTTTCTAGCTACTGCAACGGCAGTATCGACGTCATCTTTAGTGGCAATGTAAACTTCACATGTCTTTTCACCAGTTGAAGGATTGAATACGTCGATTTTTTGTTCGTCTGAAGATTTAACGAATTCATTGTTAATGAATAAACCAGTTGGTTGCATATATTTTTTACCATTAGGTAAAGTTAACTCAACTTCTAAAGACATGATGGGAGATTAATGTCTTGTGTTCTGATGGTGGTTGATCTGCTGGTGAAAGAAACGCAAAAATCAAACAATATGGCAAAGAAGAAAGTGATAAGTAACTAAGACTAATCTACAAATTAAATCGGGCTGCTGAACGATAATAGACCAGGTAGAAATTTGCAAAAGTCTTTGATAATTGAAATACTAGCTCTTTCTTTATCGAACGGCTTCCAGCCAGCGTGTTATACATAGCGGAAAATCTGTATGGGGAAAGGCGAGAGCTTATCAGTGAGGCTTACATAGTTAAGCGTAGTTAAGGCCACAAAGATACAAGATTGGAGATCAGATGCTGCAGATACAACAGACACATTAGACACAGCAGCGACTCTGGTGTCCAAGTGAGCACTTCTCAGTCACAATGCCATTACCATTGTTCTATGTTTTAGCGGATGTACAAGTTATTTCAAACAGCGTTGCTCATTGCTCGTTGCTAATGATTACTTGGAGACCCTTGAAAAGCACTGTTTCAAGAGTGCAAATAAAGTAGAAAGAGGAAATTGGATGGGCCAGCAGAGCTTCGAATTTCCGTTTTGGGGACAGCTTCCGCGGTACTTTACTTTACTTTACTTTACTTTACTTTGGTTCTGTGATTTCAACTTTCTAAAGAAAATGTAAACACCTGTGCATCTTTTAAAACTAGAAATAAAAGTTTTTGTCATGTGACTTTACCACAAGACAATATTGTTGCGCTACTTTGTAATTATGTACATCCGTGCATTTACACAAACCCTTACTTACTAATGAATGAATGAGTATGTATGTATGTGTGTCTCCATCTTTTGCCCCAGGAATAAGCTGATAAACATACATATGTAGCTACATGTATATTCATATAACTGAAAAGTTTGGTGGATTAATCTACAAAGGTATGGCTTTTGCTAATAATTCAAGATAGTATAATGGAAGGTTTAAAGAAACCCAGCACGCCACTGCATCCTGGCCCGAATGACGAAATAGATATAGATATTTCCGACTCTCATCAATTACAATCTTCAAGTAAAGCCTCCATCATTCCTCCTGAACTTCAGGCAACTAGTGACTTGCTTAATTTTGACAGTGATGATGATGCTGAAGAGGAAGATGAGGAAGATGAGGAGAAACGTATAAACAACGAGTTAAAAGAAGAGTTAAAAGACGACGATAGTGGAGTATCCTCTGACACTTCCATCACAGAACCTGATTTCATGGCGAGCGATAATATAACAAGGCGGAATTCTATACCGAATGATATCACCGAGATTGATTCTAGAATGTACTCCAGGCCTGTTAACCCATTTGATGACTCAGGTGCTAATAATCATAATACTCTTGAGCGTACCAGCACTTCACACTCATTTGATACAAGTTTAAATATAACCAATAGTCAAACCTACAAGAAGATAACATCTTTACAACAATCTAAACTTGTTCATTATTTAGACACAAAATTACTGAATATTCAAAGGAAATTTGTGAAGTTTATATCTGGAGAAGTAAATTACAAATTAGTTGACTTGTTAAATGAATTAAACGAAATTATAATGTTATTATGGTATTCCATATTTCAATTGAACTCAATCCCGATGGTTTATCACCAGACTTTATCAAACAATGATAATACTCGTGAACAACAAACAGTAGTGAATTTGCCTAATTTAAGTTCCAATTTCAGGAATTTTGGACAAATAGAGTATTTAGTTAAGATTTTAGGAGATTTAAATGACTATTTAGTCAAATCTGATTTTAAGACATTAAAAGATATTAATAAACTGATTCTTTTCTTGGGAAACATTGATAACTTTTTGGTTATACTGATTGATTATTCAAATAATGAAGACAACAACAGCGGCACAATTAAGTTAATACACAACACTGAATTAGTTAGAATAGAATCAATTATCAATCAATCAAAACTAATTATTTTTACAAAATTTGATGAATTCAAAACAAGATTTGTCACAAATAATACTAACAAAGAAGAATTCCATCAACTGGAAACTTTGATTGGTCAAATCTATGAAGGATTCTTAGACAAAACATCATTATGATTTACGTATTTTATAACCTTTGTCTCCAATATGCAAATATGCCAACGTATACTGTAACTTCTATTTAATAAACTGTACATTTACTTTTGCTTGCATGCGCATAGTATTTGTGTAAAAGAAAACACCTCGCGCCTTTAAGTTTTATATATGAGGGGACAAAGGTAAAATGTGGAGTAATAATTCTATGAGAGATTGATCATGAGTTGGTTGACATGTTGAATAACTATATGGCAAGAAAAAAGGTATCGTAAGAAGACATAGACATGGTATGGTTTTTTTCAAGTCAAAGTAAAGAAAAGGAGCAAAAGCAATCGGAAAATCTGGAGTTTGAGAAGAGACAAGATGAATTGTTGACTCCCGATTTAAAGGAATATCTTAAAGACAGATTACCGGAAAAAAGCGTAAGTGATAGGGTATTCAAGCAGACGTTAGGAAACGTTTCGGTAAAGCCTAAAACTTATGATGATGATGCTCAGGATGGAAAACTTGGTAAAAATGATTTAAAGATAGCCACGGAATTTAAAAGGGAAGAAGTACAGAAACCAATAATAGACGCTAAAACTGAGCAAGAGAAAGTAAATCCGGAGGTTCAAGTTGACATTGAAGTAGGAGGAGATAAAAGGAAAACTTCGCAAATAAGTCGACATTTTACACCAGGTTCTGTCTTTTTCCCCAACGTTCAAACAACCGAGAGATTAACTCAAGAGGAATTACGTGCCAAAAGAGAAGTGGATGAATATTTGCGGGAGAATAATCTTGAAGAATCAGTACAAGTAAACTGCAGTGACATAAGGCAAAAGTTTGTCGATTGTTTAGATTCTTCAAAGTCTTATCAAACTAGTGAATGTGCTAAATTTGAAGAATTTTATGTTTCCTGTATGAAGCTACAAAAGAAATCCATGCAGTTTTTCAACTTTGACAAAATGACAAAAGTTAATGAATTTGAAGTTATTAAAAACGAAGTAGACATGAGTTTCAACAAGCATTTCAAAGAGGATCAAGATTTGAATGATCCCAAGAAGCTGGCCATGTATGACCACGAGCTAATGTTGAAGAAGGAAGCATTTATAAATAAGTTCGGTAAATAAGAGTAAGTAGTGAAAACCCTTTTTCAAAGACATACAATAGACAAAAGAAAGACTACTTGACGGAGTAACTCATACGCCAAGCCAGTGCACCACCGAGGAGAACCACAAACAAACACAAACAGACCCTCCCCATTTCCCCGCGATGTACCCCAAAACGGGGAATGACCGAGACTGCGCTTACAGGACACTGCATGAACTAGCGTACAACATATAGCATATACACTTTACTTAGAGTTTACATATACAGTTTAGGGCATAGGCGTTTGTGGGGTTTTTGTGGTGGCTGCTTGGCTGTCAGGGTGCAGTATGGCAGCTTTTGTTTCCGTGACTGGCAGATCTGGCTAATATTCCGATCAGCAACTCTTAGTCCGGCGCTAATTCTGGCTATTGAACCACACCTGCCTGGCTTTCTCCTTTGTACACGGGTAAAAACAATAAGTTAAGTATGTATGCATCTCAAAAGGTTAATCTGCGTTAACATACCTGCTGGCCAGAATAGGTTTTTACTTAAATTTTCACTTAAATATCTGCTTATCCCTTGAAACTTTGATTTGAATTTAACACTCTGTCATACTTCGTCTTTGTCCTCTTCTCTTTTGCTCTTCCTTTTTGCATCACTCTCAGTTCCCTTTCTATAGCTGAAACAACAAGGCATCTTTTTACTCGAATATGTCAGATTTAATTTCCGTTTTATCTCATTATGACGATAATGGTACTAGAGCAACAAAACCAGATTTGTCTGCTAAGTCTATAGCACGCTATTTTGGTAGTCGAATCCCCACATTATTTACTTTGCCAAATTCTTCACTTGCCACTTTGAATGTTTCAAAATCTGTGAGTGCCATGAATAGAACCCACTGGAACTACTTTTTGTGTGGGTTCATGTGTTGGGCTGTTGACTCTATGGACTTCTTTTGTGTTTCTGCGTGTGCTTCAAGTATCGCCGCGACTTTAGAAGTTTCTTTAACGGATATTACATGGGGTATAACTTTGGTGCTTATGTTAAGATCCGTAGGTGCTGTGATCTTTGGTTACATGGGTGACAATTATGGTAGAAAATACCCTTTGATTGCCTGTTTAGTTTTGTTTGTTGTTTTGGAAATTGGTACTGGATTTGTTAGAACTTATCATGAATTTTTAGCTGTTCGTGCTTTATTCGGTATTGCAATGGGTGGTTGTTATGGTCTTGCTGCTGCTACCGCTCTAGATGATGCTCCTGTAGAAAGTAGATCTTTCTTATCTGGTATCTTCTTACCTGGTTATAATTTAGGATACATCTTTGCTATCGTCTTCTGGAGAGCTTTCCAATTTACCCCACATTCCTGGAGAGCTTTATTCTGGTTTAGTGCATGCCCTCCCTTTTTGTTAATTTGCTGGAGATTATCCTTTCCTGAATTAACAACTTTTAGAGAACTACAAGAAAAGAAAAGACTACACAATTTACAAATTGAAGAAGAAATTGCTGCAGGTATTCATAATGAAAATGACGCTAAACTGAAAAAAGTTTCAAGTTTTTCACAATTAATGCTTGCTTTCAGGACACAATATTTAACTTTTATTTACTTAGTTTTCTTGATGGCCGGTTTTAATTTTATGTCACACGGTTCTCAAGATTTATTCCCAACAATGCTAACCAAACAAATTGGATTAACAGCAAATCAAAACACTGTCACTATGGTGGTAATTAATTTAGGTGCCATCGTCGGTGGGTTATGTGTTGGTCAATTTACCGAATTAACTGGAAGAAGATTAGGTATAGTATGTTGTTGCATCATGGGTGGTGCTTTCATTTATCCTGTTTTCATCAAACATCAAAGTCAAGCCATGATCATGGGTTGTGGATTCTTCATGCAATTTGCAATCATGGGTTGTTGGGGTATTGCACCAATTCATTTGTTTGAATTATGTTCAGGTACACAATATAGAGCTATGTTCTCAGGTTTATCCTATCAATTAGGTAATTTGGCATCATCTGCATCTTCTACTATCGAAGCTAAACTTGGTGCTAGATTCCCATTAAAAGTAGCAGGAACTTACGATTATGGTAAAGTCATGGCTATTTTCATGGGTTGTGTCTTTTCTTATTTAATTCTTGTTGCAGTCTTAGGTTTTGAAAGATTTCATCAAGAGTTACAAACTAAGTTACATGATGAGCCAGCTAATGATGGTCTTGATGACAAGCTTGCTAGATATCATGATGAAAATGATGATCTTGAAGAATACGATGGTAATGCTTCAATCACGCATCACTCTAAAAGATCTGTGGAACATATAGAAAGGTAGATATCAAGATCACAAAAATATAATACTATTCTTTTACTCTTTAGCCCTTGCTTAATTATTTATTTATCAAGTTATTCATTGATTGATTGATTGATTGATTGATTGATTGATTGATTGATTGATTGATTGATTGATTGATTGATTGATTGATTGATTGATTGATTGATTGATTGATTGATTGATTGATTGATTGATTGA